>JAIRCJ010000135.1:423402-764640 GCA_020883675.1 Bruguiera gymnorhiza
TTTGGCCCAACATTAAGCTAGAGATTGCAATTTATAATATTCATCTACTAAAGTGTGTTTTATACAATTGTGTCCATTATCTAAATTTTTGTTCAATTAAAATATTCAAATATTATTTTTTTTCTCACCATTCAAAATGCAATGTCATTAACAATAAATTTAAAATTCCAAGCATTGCATTTTTTCAACTTTTAGAATTTTCAAGTCTTATAAGGATAAATGCATTGTTAATATTGTGGTTGAATTTAAATTTTACAATTTTTTAATTGTCTCCTTTGCGACAATGCTATATAAAATGATTTATATAATTTTAGTCTACAAACATATTACTTAAGAAAAAAACAATGCAATGAACTCTAATAAAAAGTTTCCCCACTTTGCTCAAGAGTAATACTCTTGACCCAACATTGAAACTTGGGATTGCTATTTATAATATTCATCCACAAAAGTGTGTATTTTATACAATTGAGTCCATTACTTGTATTTTTCTTCAATTAACATATTCAAATATTATGTTTTTCTCACCATTCAAAAATGCAATGACATTAACAATAAATTTAAAAATCAAAAACATTGCATTTTTCAACTTTTAGAATTTTCAAGTCTTATAGTGGTTAATGCATTGTTAATAATTAGTTGAATTAAGATTTTGTACTTTTTTTAATTCTCTCCATTGCCACAATGCAATTTGAAATGATTTATATAATTTTAGTCTATAAATATATTACTGAAGAAAAAGCAAATGCAATGGACTCTAATAAGAAATTTTCCCACTCCCTCAAGAGCAATACGTTTAACCTAACATTGAAGTTTGGGATTGTTATTTATAATATTCATATCCTAATTGTATTTTATACAATTGAGTCCATTACTCGTATTTTTGTTCAATTAACATATTTAGATATTATATTTTTCTTATAGTTCATATGAAATGGCATTAATAACAAAGTTAAAAATCAAAACATTGCATTTTTCCAACTTTTAGAATTTTAATGTCTTAAATGGATAAATGCATTGTTAACAATCAGTTGAATTTAAATTTTGTAATTTTCTTAATTGTCTCCTGTATAACAATGCTATATGAAATGATTTTTAAAATTTTAGTCTACAAACATATTACTTAAGAAAAAGCAAATGCAATGGACTCTAATAAGAAGTTTCCCCACTCCGCTCAAGAGTAATACACTTATCCCAACATTCAAACTTGGAATTGCTATTTATGATATTCATCCACTAAGGTGTATTTTATACAATTGGGTCCATTACTCATATTTTTGTTCAATTAACATATTCAGATATTATATTTTTTTCTCATAGTTCATATGAAATGGCATTAATAACAAAGTTAAAAATCAAAACATTGTATTTTTCCAACTTTTAGAATTTTAATGTCTTAAACGGATAAATGCATTGTTAACAATCAGTTGAATTTAAATTTTGTAATTTTCTTAATTATCACCTTTATGACAATGCTATATGAAATGATTTTTAAAATTTTAGTCTACAAACATATTACTAAGAAAAAGCAAATTCAATGGACTCTAATAAGAAGTTTCCCCACTCCGCTCAAGAGTAATACACTTGTCCCAACATTCAAATTTGGAATTGTTATTTATAATATTCATCCACTAAGGTATATTTTACACAATTGAGTTCAATACTTGTATTTTTCTTTAATTAACATATTCAAATATTATGTTTTTCCAAATGCACTAGCATTAAGAATAAATTTAAAAATCAAAACATTGCATTTTTTCAACTTTTAGAATTTTAAAGTCAAATAGGGATAAAAGTATTATTAATAATTTACTAAATTTAAATTTTGTAATTTTCTTAATTGTCCCCTTTGCTACAATGCTATAAGAAATGATTTATATAATTTTACTCTACAAACATATTACTTAAAAAAAAAACTAATGCAATGGACTTTAATAATAGGTTTCCCCACTCCCCTCAAGTGCAATATACTTGACCCAAACATTATAGTTTAGGCTTGCAATTTATAATATTCATGCACTAAAGTGTATTTTATAAAATTGAGTCCATTACTTGTATTTTTCTTCAATTAACATATCCAAATATTATATTTTTCTCACCATTTAGATGAAATGGCATTAACATAAAGTTCAAAGTCAAAACATTGCATTATTCCAACTTTTAGAATTTTAATGTCTTAAAGGGATAAATGCATAGTTCATAATCAGTTGAATTGAAATTGTGTATGTTTTTTTAGTTGTCTCCTTTATGATAATGGTATTTGAAATTGTTTAATAATTTTTAGTCTATAAATATATTACTTAAGAAAAAGGTAATGCAATGGACTCTAACAAGATGTTTCCCTACTCCCCTCAAAAGCAATATGCTTGACCCAACATTGAAACTTGGGATTGTTATTTATAATATTCATCCACCAAAGTGTATTTTATACAATTAAATCCATTATTTGTATTTTTCTTCAATTAACGTATCAAGATATTATGTTTTTCTCACCGTTTAGATGAAATCGCATTAACAATAAAATTAAAAATCAAAACATTACATTTTTCCAATTTTTACAATTTTAAAGTTTTACAAGGATAAATGCATTGTTAACAATTAGTTGAATTTAAATTTTGTAATTTTCTTCATTGTCTCCTTGTGACAATGCTATATGAAATGATTTCTATAATTTTAGTCTATAAACATATTACTTAAGAAAAAGTAAATGCAATGAACTCTAATAAGAAGTTTCCCCACTCCCCTCAAGAGCAATACAGTTGACCCAACATAAGAAGCTTGGGATTGCTATTTATAATATTCATGCACTAAAGTGTATTTTATACAATTGAGACCATAACTTGTATTTTTATTCAATTAACATATTCAAATATTATGTTTTTCTCACCGTTCAAATGAAATGGCATTAACTATAAAGTTAAAAATCCAAACATTGTATTTTTCCTACTTTTAGAATTTTATATCTTA
Organism: Bruguiera gymnorhiza; assembly: GCA_020883675.1. Classification (NCBI taxonomy): domain Eukaryota; kingdom Viridiplantae; phylum Streptophyta; class Magnoliopsida; order Malpighiales; family Rhizophoraceae; genus Bruguiera; species Bruguiera gymnorhiza. The sequence continues at coordinate 426,367 of JAIRCJ010000135.1, forward strand.
AAGGGATAAATGCATTGTCAATAATTAGTTTAATTGAAATTTTGTAATTTGCTTAATTGTCCCCTTGGCTATAATGCTATATGAAATGACTTATATTATTTTAGTCTACAAACATATTACTTAAGAAAAAACTAATGCAATGGACTCTAATAAGATGTTTCCCTACTCCCCTCATGAGCAATATACTTGACCCAACATTAAAGTTTGGGATTGCAATTTATAAATATGCATCCACTAATTGTATTTATACAATTGAGTCCATTACTTGTATTTTTCTTCAATTAACATATTCAAATATTAAGTTTTTCTCACCATTCAAAATGCACTAGCATTAAAAATAAATTTAAAAATCAAAACATTGCATTTTTTCAAATTTTAGAATTTTAAAGTCTAATAGGGATAAATGCATTATTAATAATTTATTGAATTTAAATTTTGTAATTTTCTTCATTTTCCCCTTTACTACAATGCTATATGAAATGATTTATATAATTTTATTCTACCAACATATTACTTAAGAAAAAGGTAATGCAATGGACTCTAATAAGATGTTTCCTCACTCCCCTCAAGAGCAATATGCTTAACCAAACATTCAAGCTTTGGATTGTTATTTATAATATTCATCCACTAAAATGTATTTTATACAATTGAGTCCATTACTTGTATTTTTCTTCAATTAACATATTCAAATATTATGTTTTTCTCACCATTCAAATGCAATGGCATTGGCAATAAATTTAAAAACCTCAACATTGTACTTTTTCAATTTTGAGAATTCTAAAGTTCTATAAGGATAAAAGCATTGTTAATAAGAGGTTGAATTTAACTTTTCAAATTTTTTAATCTTCTCCCTTGCAACAATGCTATTTGAAATGATTTATATAATTTTTATCTAAAAATATATTAGTTAAGAAAAAACAAATGCAATGGACTCTGATAAGAAGTTTCCCCACTCCTCTCAAGGGCAATATGCTTGACCCAACATTAAAGCATGAGATTGCTATTTATAATTTTCATCCAGCAAAGTGTATTTTAATCAATTGAGTCCATTACTTCTATTTTTGTTTAATTAACATATTCAAAATGCAATGGCATTAACAATAAATTTAAAAATCAAAACATTAAAGTTTCTCAACTTTTAGAATTTTAAAGTCTTATAAGGGTAAATGCATTGTTAAAAATTTGTTGAATTTAAATTTTGTACTTTCTTTAATCCTCTCATTTGCCACAATGCAATTTGAAATGATTTATATAATTTTAGTCTACAAATATATTATTGTAGAAAAAGCAAATGCAATGGACTTTAAGAAGAAGTTTCCCCACTCCTCTCTAGAGCAATACGTTTCACCCAACAATGAAACTTAGGATTGCTATTTATAATTTTTATAATTTTTGTCTACCAATATATTACTTAAAAAGCAATACAATGAACTCTAATAAGAAATTTCCCCACTCCCCCCAAGATCAATATACTTAACCCAACATTGAAACTTGGGATTGTTATTTATAATATTCGTCCACTAAAATGTATTTTATACAATTATGTCCATTACTTGTTTTTTTGTTCAACTAACATATTCAAATATTATGTTTTACTCACCATTCAAAATGTGAGGGCATTAACAATAAATTTAATAATCAAAACATTTCGTTTTTTCAACTATTAGAATTTTAGAGTTTTAAAGTGATAAATTCATTATTAATAATCAGTTGAATTTAAATTTTGTAATTTTTTTAATTATCTACTTTGCCACAAAACAATTTGAGAGAATTTTTATAATTTTTGTCTACCAACATACTATTTAAGAAAAAGCAAATGCAATGGACTTTAAGAAGAAGTTTCCCCACTCACCTCCAAAGCAATATGGTTGTCCCAAGATTGAAGCTTGCAATTACTATTTATAATATTCATCGATAAAACTTTATCTTATACAATTAAATCCATTACTTGTATTTTTGTTCAATTAAGACTTTTAAATATTATTTTTTTCTCACTATTCAAAGTCAATGGTGTTAGCAATAAATTTAAAAATCAAAACATTACTTTTTCAATTTTTAGAATTCTAAAATCTTGTAGGAAGAAATACATTGTTAATTATCAATTGAATTTTAGTGTTGTAATTTTTTTAATTGTCTCTTTTATGACATTGCTATTTGAAATGATTTATATAATTTTAGTCGAAAAAAATACTACTTTAGAAAAACCTAATGTATAGGACTTTAATAAGAAGTTTCCCCATTTCTCTCAAGAGCAATATGCTTGACCTAATATTGAGGGTTGGGATTCCTATTTATCATATTCGTCCACTAAAGTGTATTTTATACAATTGAATACATTACTTGAATTTTTGTTCAGTTAAGATTTTTATAATTTTTGTCTACTAGCATATTATTTAAGAAAAAACAAATGTAATGGACTCTAAGAAAATAGGTTACCCGAAGTTTCTTATATATATGTGCTATAACTATATATGTGTGTGCTACATTATCCTATGATTGTATTCGTATGACTGTCTTTATCGGACTCTTGCTTCAATTCAATTAAATGTTAATGTAAATGAACCATAACTATGTAACCCTATTCCTAATAAATTAACTCTGAAATAGCATATCCAAATTATAAGAAAGCCGATAGAGGCAACAATTGCGGAATTTAAACCGTCAAATTTTTTTTTTGTTCGAGTATGGAAATAAATGGCGAATATAATCCAGGTAATAAATGCCCAAGTTTCTTTTGGATCCCAATTCCAATATGATCCCCATGTTTCATTAGCCCAGACTGCTCCCCAAAGAATACCTATGGTTAAAAAAATAAACCTTATACTAATAATACGATAACCCCAATGGTCTAATTGTTGAATCAATTGAAACTTGTAATAATTCCTAGACGAAAAAAAAGAAGTGAAGTTTCCCCACTCCCCTCCAAAGCAATATGGTTGACCTAAGATTGAACCTTGCGATTACTATTTATAATATTCATCTACAAAAGTGTATTTTATACAATTGAATCCATTACTAGTATTTTTGTTCAATTAAGATTTTCAAATATTATATTTTACGCACCATTCAAAATTCAAGAGCATTAATATTAAATTTAATAATCAAAATATTGTGTTTTTTCAACTTTTAGAATTTTAAAGTTTTAATGGGATAAATCTATTTTTAATAATCAGTTGAATTTAAATTTCAACTGACATTAGTAATAATTTCAAAAATCAAAATATCATACTTTTTCAACATTTAGAATTCTACAATCCTGTAGGAATAAATGCATTCTTAATTATTAGTTGAATTTTAATTTTGTAACTTTTTTAATTGTCTACTTTAGGACATTACTATTTGAAATGATTTAGATAATTTTAGTCTAAAAAAATATTATTTTAGAAAAAGCTAATGTGTGGGAGGCTAATAAGAAGTTTCCTCACTTCCCTTAAAAGCAATATGCTTGTACCAACATTGATGGTTAGGATTTTCTACAATTAAGCTCATTACTTGTATTTTTGTTCAATTAAGATTTTCAAATATTATGTTTTACTCACCATTCAAAATGCAATGACATTAACAATAAATTTAATAATCAAAACATTGTATTTTCTCAACTTTTAGAATTATAAAGTCCTATAGAGATAAATCCATTGTTAATAATTAGTTGAATTTAAATTGTGTAATTTTTTTAATTGTCTTCTTTGTTACAAAGCAATTTGAGATAATTTTATAATTCTTGTATACCAGCATATTACTTAAGAAAAAGTAAATGCAAAGGACTCTAAGAAGAAGTTTCCCCACTCCCCTCCAAAACAATTTGTTTGACACAAGATTAAAGCTTGCAATTACTATTTATAATATGCATCTACAAAAGTGTATTTAATACAATTAATTCTATTGCTTGTATTTTTGTTCAATTAACATTTTCAAATATCATGTTTTACGCACCATTAAAAATGCAATGGTTTTAATACTAAATTTAATAATCAAAACATTGCATTTTCTTAACTTTTGGAATTTTAAGGTCCTATAGGAATAAATCCTTTGTTAATAATCAGTTGAATTTAAATTTTGTAATTTTTTTAATTGTCTCCTTTGCCACAATGCAATTTGAAATAATTTATGTTATTTTTGTCTACCAACATATTACTTAAGAAAAAGCAAACGCAATGGACTCTAAGAAGAAGTTTCCCTGCTCCCCTCTAAAGCAATATGGTTGACCCAAGATTGAAGCTTGCTTTTATTATTGATAGTATTCATCCACAAAAGTGTATTTTATACAATTGAGTCCATTACTTGTATTTTTCTTATATTAACATTTTCAAATATTATGTTTGACTCACCATTCAAAATGCAATGGCTTTAACAATAAATTTAATAATAAAAACATTGCATTTTCTTAACTTTTAGAATTTTAAAGTCCTATAGGGATAAATCCTTTGTTAATAATCAGTTGAATTTAAATTTTGTAATTTTTTTAATTGTCTCCTTTACCATAATGCAATTTGAAATAATTTATGTTATTTTTGTCTACCAACATATTACTTAAGAAAAAGCAAATGCAATAGACTCTAAGAAGAAGTTTCCCCCGCTCCCCTCCAAAGTAATATGGTTGACCCAAGATTGAAGCTTGCTTTTATTATTGATAGTATTCATCCACAAAAGTGTATTTTATACAATTGAGTCCATTACTTGTATTTTTCTTATATTAACATTTTCAAATATTATGCTTGACTCACCATTTAAAATGCAATGGCTTTAACAATAAATTTAATAATAAAAACATTGCATTTTCTTAACTTTTAGAATTTTAAGGTCCTATTGGGAAAAATCCTTTGTAAATAATCAGTTAATTTAAATTTTGTAGTTTTTTTAATTGTCTCCTTTGCCACAATATAATTTGAAATAATTTATGTTATTTTTGTCTACCAACATATTACTTAAGAAAAAGTAAATGCAATGGACCCTAAGAAGAAGTTTCCCTGCTCCTCTCCAAAGCAATATGGTTGACTCAAGATTGAAACTTGCTTTTATTATTTATAGTATTCATCCACAAAAGTGTATTTAATACAATTGAGTCCATTACTTGTATTTTTCTTATATTAACATTTTCAAATATTATATTTGACTCACCATTCAAAATGCAATGGTTTTAACAATAAATTTAATAATAAAAACATTTCATTTTCTTAACTTTTAGAATTTTAAAATCCTATAGGGATAAATCCATTATAAATAATCAGTTAATTTAAATTTTGTAGTTTTTTAAATTGTCTCCTTTGCCAAAATGTAATTTGAAATAATTTATATAATTTTTGTCTACAAACACATTACTTAAGAAAAAACAAATAAAATGGACTATAATAAGAAGTTTCCCCACTCCTCTTAAGAACAATATGGTTGACAAAAGATTGAAACTTGCGATTACTATTTATAATATTCATCCACAAAAGTGTATTTTATACAATTGGGTCCACTACTTGTATTTTTGTTCAATTAAGACTTTTAAATATTATGTTTTTCTCACCATTCAAATGTCATGGCATTAGCAATAAATTTAAAAATCAAGACATTGCACTTTTTCAATTTTTAGAATTCTAAAGTCCTATAGGAATAAATGTATTCTTAATTATCAATTGAATTTGAATTTTGTAATTTTTTTAATTGTCTCCTTTGTGACATTGCTATTTGAAATTATTTATATAATTTTAGTCTAAAAAAATATTACTTTAGAAAAAGCTAATGTGTGGGAGTCTTATGAGAACTTTCCCCACTTCCCTCAAAAGTAATATGCTTGACACGACATTGAAGGTTGGGATTGCTATTTATAATATTCGTCCACCAAAGTGTATTTTATACAGTTGAATCTATTACTTGCATTTTTGTTCAATTAGGATTTTCAAATATTATGTTTTAGTCACCTTTCAAAATGCAATGATATTAACAATAAATTTAATAATCACAACATTACATTTTCTCAACTTTTAGAATTATAAAGTCCTATAGGGATAAATCCATTGTTAATAATCAGTTGAATTTAAATTTTGTAATTTCTTAATTGTCTCCTTTGCCACAAAGTAAGTTGAGATAATTTTATAATTTTTGTCTTCCAGCATATTACTTAAGAAAAAGTAAAAGTAAAGGACTCTAAGAAGAAGTTTCCCCACACCCCTCCAAAGCAATAACAAGATTAAAACTTGCGATTACTATTTATAATATTCATCCACAAAAGTGTATTTTATACAATTTAGCCTAAACATGATGGTTGAATTCCTTGATGAATATCTAATGCCCACCCGATCCCTATCAGACCGAAAGCTTAAGTTAGAAAATAAAGTTGCAAGAAAGAAAGCAGGTCAGCTTAAAGAATGCCTAAAACTAGCTTTAAGGTCCAAAAGGAGAAAGAGAGATTTAGTTTACCTTGCAAGAAAGCCCTCCAGCATGTAATCTTGAAGCTACTGTAGATGCCCATTTTCCATATGCAGCAGTCAAGTCTTCAGGATTGGTATCTGTCTGACCATCAACAGGAGGTTCACCAAGCCTTGAAACAGAAAAATATACTAGCACTTGGTCAGCATCACCAGGACCTTTACTTTGCAACCATGGTTCCAGCAAAAGCCAAATCTGCTAGATTGTCAACGTCCACTTATCAGAGCCCAAAAGGGTGTCGCACAACCATCTAAACAAAGAAGGCACAATCATTTCCATCACAAGTTCAGCAATTCGAATGGTGGAGGATGCCCTAGCAAGCACACTTAACTTAAACACATCATGAAATTTATTATCTATCATCCTACAAATTATATTATAATTCTTATTTTGTAATTTATTTACTTTTTTTATTATTCTAGTTTAATTAGGAATTTTATCCAACTTACTTAAAAGGTGTGTGAATTATTTAGAAATTAATTTTTTTATTTAATTAAAATATTTTGTTAGTTGGTGTATAAGTTTAAAGGCTAAAACTATCTAGAAATCTAGTAATCCAGTATCTTAATATCCTAATATCCCAAAAAATTCTCAATGCAAATACTCCTTTAAGAGTTGGCATCTTTCTAGTGGATTCCAAAAACTCTTTTAAATGTTCTTTTTTTTTTTAATTTTTCATGTTTTCATCTTGTGTCAAGTGGCATCGGAGTTTCAATTTGCCTCACTTGATATCATCTTTACATCTCCATACTTCTGCCATACGTTAAGTTGTATCAGAGCAGGTTTGATTTATATTGATGTCATTTTGCGGAGTCTAAAGCAACCTCTTCAATGATAAAGATCGTAAAGAAAAAACTCAATTAAAAGTAATTTTACAGAATTATAAATATAATAAATCTTGTACCATACATGTTGCTTATAGCTAATCTATTTCTAAATGCATTCTTAATTTCAAAAATATTTTAATTTTTGATGAAAATTTTCTTGCTGAATATTTTGTAAAATGACTAGTAGAAAGTAATATCTATTTTGAATATGATTATATTCACAAGGAAAAGAAAATGATTCATGCATATTCTAAATCCAAGGTGGTGTAGTTGATTAGTGAAATGATACTTAATATTATCAATTAAAATTTGGTAAGTCAAGATTCAATCTTACGTGAATATAAGGAATTTATTAGTGGTTGAATTTTTTGAGGATGATAAATCTGATGAAATTTTAGAATGTACTAAAAACAATTCAATTTTTATTTTCCTACATTGTAAATATTAGTCAAGTAATAATTATTGAGATAAAAAAAGAAGTGAAAACATTGATTATGGATGATGTTGTGGTTGAATAAATTAATTTCTTACATGTTAGTAAAGATTCCAAATATGAGTACCAAACGCTCGCTATCAACTCAAAAGATGAGTTCATTATAATATTTTAATTTAATTTGGAATTTTAATTAAATTATTTAAGAGGTGTGTAAATTATTTAGAAATTACTTTTATTTTTCTAATTAGTTAGAATATTTTCTTAATTAATTATTAAATAGTTTCTTATTTAGGTTAGAGTATTTTTTTTTCCAATTAGTTAGATGATGTTACTTATAAATATACATATATATATATAAGCCGAAAGGCTAAAATTGTCTAAAAATCCAATAATCCAGTATCTTAATATCTTAATATTCTAAGAAATTCTCAATGCAAATGCTTCTTTAAGAGTTGTTATCTTTTCTAATGAATTTCAGAAACTCTTTTAAACGTTCAATCATTTTTCTGCTCTTCCATCCCACGTCAACTGTTATCAAAGTTTAAATTTACCTTACTTGATATCATTTTGATGTTCTCACCCTTGCATCCCGCTTCTACACTTGCAAGGGAGGTGGAGATCTGCCTCTCAGTACATGTTAGAGTCCTAATGGTGGAAGCGAGTCTCTCAATTTGGTAATCAGTGAGGTTACGGGTTGCTGGCTTGCGTCAAGCCAGGGGTCGGTTTCGGCTTGGAACAGGCCATGGGCCTGTTATCACAAGGTCCTTATCAATAGGAATTGAGCAGCTCTTACCCACATTTCATGTGCCCATGCACCAAGTCTATGGGGCATGACGGAAAAAACATTTGAGATACATTAAAGAAAATCCAAAACAATAGAAAAAAAAAATCAAGCCCATGAGCTTTTGAAAATATTTATTAGAACTAGAATTTACTGCAATTTCAACTTCAAACACTCTAATTGATACCCATCACTAGCAGCCTGCAAATTTGGTCACTTCATCCTCGCAATTGCTGCAACAAAGACTAGTAAAATTGAAAATTAAAGGCAAAGGCTCGTCAGACAATCTGATTAAAAAGGATCATCGAGAATAAGATGACTCCAATTCTGCCCCATAATTTTCCAAAACAAAGGTTGTTGCTCCACTTCCAGAAGAGCCGGAACAAGAAATTAAGAAAAGCAGCAACATAAGCCATGACATTTATAACTCAATGGCAATGCATACATTTGTTGTGCCTTCAAGTCCACAAATATGCTTTCTGAAGCAGTCCTAATACAAATGTCAAGAAATATGCCATACACAATGGATTGTAAGCAAAATAAATTTCATGCGGACATCTGTTTCTATAAGAACACCATCCTGCACAACAAAGATTGGTACTACATAGAAATGAAACTAGGTTCCCTATCTATAGTTTAAGATTTGACTTTGATCTTCGCATATGCAACAATCTTAAATTCATAAAATTCTTTAGTTAGCAGAATTTAATTATACCTCTGGCAGAATTTTTGAAACGTATATAGCACATTGAACTAAAATCACAACTTTGTTTCTAAATTCTTCTTCTGCAAATCCGCAATGGACTTTCACCAACGTCTAGTGAGTAACAAAAATTCCGAATGAGTATACCGAGTGGGATTCATAACAGTGCGCAACAAACACGAATGTGTAAAAGAAAGATCAATTAACAGCACCATCATCTGCAAAGTACAAAGAGAAATGCTCAATTAATAAGATGAATTAAAAAGAAAACTTACGTAAAGTCATCACCATCGAGAGAAGTAGCAACCCTGATTCCAAGGAATACCAAGACTAGAGAGAGCACTGCAAAGTTAATAGCCTTCAAACAAAAATTCCTGCAGTCTTGTCGTGAGAAACCAAATTCATCAACAAATTGGATGTGGGTGAATCTGTAGAGAGCCCATTGGTGACCATTTCTTGAAGAATTTCGCTTAATATTTCCTTGTTTTTAAGAGAACACTGGATCATTATCTTGTAAGAGTGTTCACTTGGCAACAAGCCACCCACATGCTTGGTCCCAAACAACTCGTATGCATCGTTGAGCTGCCCTTCTTTAAAAGTCCTTTGAGCAAAGTGTTATATGTACAAATGCTAGGCCAAAATTCCTTTAACAGATAGAACAAAAAACACACCTCTAGCAACTTTATACATGCCAACTCTAAGAAAACCATCAATAAAGACAGTAAGTGTTAGCCCCCTAAGTCCCTTGATAGAGAAATGCAAATATTGGCAATGTCTTATACCAGTGCTTCGCATGAAGTTAGCGTGAGTCAGGCATGTTGAAGGAAATAAGGCAGCTGCAGGGAGAGGTCAATGTGCAAGGCAGCAAAGCCGGGAGAGGTAGAATGCGGGCTTTGACATTGGCACCAAATAAGGACGTACGTGTTGCAGCTAAGGGGCAGCGGGTTAGGGCATTGGCGCAAAGGAGAAGGGTGTTAGATCACTGGTTAGGTAGCAAGTTGTGCTAGCAGGCTGCCAATTAAGGGAGTGATTGATCGAGCACTCCAATAATTCCTTCTACCAGAAAGCCAAATTCCCTAATACTCTTTAAGGAGGTGTGCGTGTCTCTCTTGAGAGATTAGCCAAGGAAAGAGTGGCTAACAGGAGCCCCGAGGTTGGTTACGGCAACATATAAGACTAGCACATAGGCAGGGGTCCAGGACAACAACACATGAGACTGGCGCACAGGTTAGGATCCGGGCCAACATACAAGCTGGGCAGCAGAAGAACAGGTGGTAGTATTGGCAAGGTTTTGCCCATGCACCATGAAAGGAGGAGTTCATGGGACGTGGGGTAGAACTACCAGCCTTTACAACCTTATCTGCAGAGATCATGGGAAGGGATAACTATATGGGTTTGATGTGTTAGCAAGCTTTCCTTGTAACAAGGAGAATGTGGGCAGGCAACAAATGAAAGTTGAACCAGTCCAACGTAAGGTGGTAGGTTCTCTATGATTGCAGACTCATGTTCAGCCTAGTTTATAGGAAGTAATGGGGAATGCCCCACTAATCATGACTAGTTTGGCAGCCAAGTGATGTAACCTATATAAATGTATGTAAGGTGTCGGCCAAGAGATACCAACACTAGAATACTAGAATATTGGCACACAAGAGAGGGTAAGTGTAGAGAGAGAAACACTTATAAGTCTTGGCAATCCTTTGTACTTTATGGAAAGTAGTAAAGGTTGGGAGGTTTTTCCATAAGTGTGTTGTTGTCTCTGTGTGTGTGTGAGTTGACTGAGGCTAAGTGGGCTACTTAGTGCCATCACGAGGTCAAAATTTTGTGTGGGACAGTTGACCCAGTGACAATTGGTATCAGAGCAAGTTCGATTCATAACTAGAGGATCAGGACTTCAAGCAATTCGTGAGTAGGTGTCCAAGACTTGGTGATGCTTCAGAGGAGTAGGCTCTCTTGGTCTTTGCAAGGCTAAACGAACTAGAGAAATTAGTAAGTTTCTTACGAACTCATTATGATAGTCTTGATGGTGCCTGGCCACAGTCTTTTGGCAACATGAAGCAAGATGATACTGTCCTTAAGAAGGCCATAGGTAGCCAACTCGGTGGTGCTATTGAGTCATCCAGAAGAATAAAGGTTCTTGAACCTAAGGCCTTTGAGGGGAAACGGGATGCCAAAGCAATCGAGAATTTCTTGTGGGACATGAAGCAATACTTAATGGCAACAAGGGTACTTGAAGAGGAAAAAGTGACTCTTACCAGCATGTACTTGGCCAAGGACGCCAAACTGTGGTGGTGAATAAGGTTTTATGATGTGCTAACCTTAGATTGAGACATGAGACTTGCTGAAAAAGGAATTGAAGGATTAATTTCTGTCTTGCAATACGTCATGGGTTGTAAGGGAGTCACTAAAGAGATTGAGGCATAATGGTAGGTTTGTGATTATGTCAAAGAATTTAGGTCCTTGTTACTGGACATTCGGAATATGTTAGATGAGGACAAGTTGTTCAATTTCATGTTAGGATTCCAACCCTGGGAGCAAATCGAGCTTTGGAGGCAGGGTGTGAAGGACTTGCCCTTCACAATTGCTACTGCTGATGGTTTGGTGGATTTTTGAATCAACTTATTAGATTCTTCAAATGGAAAATTGTCCAAGGAGAAGGGCAAGAAGAAGAAAGAGGACTCTTGAGAGTGCAAGCAAAGGGATGACAGCAAGGGGAAAGGCAAAGCTATTGTTTTGGACTAAGGTAAAAGCAAATCAAACTCAAGTTGTTTAATTTGCAGTGGTTTGCACAGGGCAAGGGATAGAGGGAGAAATTGAGTGCCTTGGTGGCTGAAGAGGGGGAGAGTAATGGCGATGATAATTCTTCTCGAGTAAATCCTATATAATTGATAAATGTCATGCATGCGAAATGTACTTCATCACCCGACCTAATATTTGTCAAAATTGAGCTAGGAAGGCAAGAGCTGTTGGCAATGGTGGATTGTGGTGTAACTCATAGTTTCATCATAGAAAGGGTGGTTGGCTCATTTGGGCTGAAGGTGAGCAAGAGTGGCAGCCGTGTGAAGGCTGTTAACTCAGCCACACATGATGTTCTAGGAATGATAAAAGGAGTTGAGGTAACTTTAGGTCAATGGATTGGTAAATTTGATTTCTCCATAATGTCATTGGACGACTTTGATGTGATCCTAGGAATGAATCTATTTATGTAAGCGAAAATTGTATTAATGCCCCATTTGGGTGGGTTATTGATCATAAACGAGAGGCAACCATGTTTTGTTGCTGGTGAGAAGGGTCATCCTATTAGCAAGGGTAGGAAAACTTGGGTCGTATTTTCTACCTTGTAGTTGAAGCAAGGAATGGGAGAGGGAGACATGAAATACTGGGTGGAATTGAGAGCTATTGAACCTCAGGCAAAGGGAATGCTGGCCAAGCCTCCTTCACAGCGACATGTCACAAACCACAAGCCGATTTTATGCAATCGGGTAAAGGAGCAGTTGGTGATGAACAATTATGCTAATTCAATGGATGTGCCATTTGATAAAGCCCAAAATGACATGAATGAGGTAAAGAAGACTGTGGGAGATAACAGAATGCTACATTGTATGTTGTTTTTAAGGTCTGGGTTTTACCTTAGAAGAGTTGATGACAGGGGTTATACTGCTTATAAGTGGTAGCAACCAATCAAGAGGAGTCCTACCCCAAAAGGTGAAGTTAGCAGAAAGTTGGGGTTGCAGGAATGAAAAGTCTGATATACTCCACCAACAATGACGTTGGCTTCAACAGGTAAGGGTGGTTTGTTAGCTCCCTAAGTCCCTCGATAAAGAAATACAAGCATTGACAATGCCTTATGCCAATGCTTAGCATGGAGTCAGCGTGAGTCGGGCAGGTTAAAGGAAATAAGACAACTATAAGGAGAGGTCAATGTGCAAGGCAGCAAAGTTGGGAGAGGCAGAATACGGGTTTTGACATTGGCACCAAGCAAAGACGTAAGTGTTGCGGCCAAGGGGCAGCGGGTTAGGGCATTTGTGTACAGAAGAAGAGTATTAGATCACTAGTTGGGCAACAAGTTATGCTAGTAGGTTACCAATTGAGGGAGTGATCAATCAAGCACTCTGATGAGTGCTCTTACCAAAAGGCCAAATTCCCTAATACTTTTTCAAGGGGGTGTGCATGTCTCCCTTGAGAGATTAGCCAAGAAAAGAGTAACTAATAGGAGCCCTGAGGTTGGTTACAATAACATATGATATTAACACATGGGCAAGGGTCCAGGCCAGTAACGTACGAGGTTGGGGCATAAGTAGGGGTATGGGCCAACAACACAGGACTCTAGTGCATGGGTAGAGGTCCAGGCTAGCACATAAGCTAGGCAACAGAAGGACAGGTGGTAGCATTGATAAGGTTCTGTCCATGCACTATGAAAGGAGGAGTTTATGGGACATGGGGTAGAACCACCAGCCTTTGCAAACTTATCTGCAGAGATCATGGGAAGGGATAACTGTATGGCTCTGTTATGCTGGCAGGCTCTCCTTAAAGTAAAGAGAATGTAGGCATACAACAGATGAAGATCGAACCAATCAAACGTGAGGTGGCAAGCTCTCCATAATTACAAATCCATGTTTAGCCTAGTTTGTAAAAAGTAGTAGAGAATGCTCCACTAATCATGATTGGCTTGGTAGCCAAGTCATGCAACTTATATAAATGTATATAAGGTGTTGGCCAAGAGATACTTGACACCAAAATACCAGAATACTAGCACACGAGAGAGAGAGAGAGAGAGAGAGAGAGAGAGAGAGAAAGTGTAGAGAGAGATACACTTATAAGTCTTAGTAGTTCTTTGTATTTTGTGGAAAGTAATAAAGGTTAGAAGGTTTTTCTGTAACTGTGCTATTGTCTCTCTGTGTGTATGAGTTGATTGAGGCTAAGTGGGCTACTTAGTGCCATCATGAGGCCAAAAATTTATGTGGCACAGTTGGCCCTGTTACAGTAAGTGTTACAATGTCAATATCTGATATGTTCTCTTGCATTACTTTAAACAGTTTATAAAGCGTCATCCACTTGATCTTGTGAACAAAGGTCATTCATCAAAGCATTGTATGTGAAAACATTTGGCTCTATGCACTTGAGGATCATCTTTTTGAGCACTTGTTTTGCCTCAGAAATCATCGCTTTCTTGCATATTACATTAACTAAAATGTTATGGGTCACTATGTTTGGTATGATATTCTTGCCAACCATTTCATCAACTAGTCTTGTAACTTCCATCAACACAAATTATAAAACCCTTCAGTTAAAAAGTTGTAAGTAACGTAAACTAGCCAAAAATAAAAAAGAGTTGTAAGTAACAATATTGGGTTGAATGTCCTTATGTAGCATTTATGCGCAAATGTTCATGGCTTTGGTGGCCAACCTACTCTTTCAAAGACCATTAATGATGATGCTATATAAGACTACATCCGGTTCATAGCCCCATCAATATGTAAGAAATATTGTAACACCATCACCATTTGTGCACAGAAAAAGAAGGATAGATTGAAATGAGAAGGAAAGCTTCATCATCATCACCATCACCATTAATATTGCTTGCTTTGTTGGGCGCCTGCAACGACACAATGATTCATAAAATTTACAATGATGAGACTGAACATCATAAGAGAGAAAGTGAAGGTCACCACAACAAGACCTTCCTAAGAACAAGTAATTAGTAATAGAACACCAATGTTTTTAAAGATAATTTTAGAAAGTAAAAGTATAATAAATAAATCAATCACCTCATATATATACTTTTCATTTTTCTTGACTTTATTTGGATCATAAACTATAAAAAATTGCATATAAATAAATTTATAATATCTTTCTATTTTTGTATGTTGAATTTGTACAATTTCTATCGCAAGCAAAATATAAAGTTTAAAAACAAAAAAAGAAAGGCACATATTATAACATTTTGGTCATCAAATATAGCAAAAAATTAAGTAGTAATATTTAAAAAAAATATATAACAGTAATAAAAAATTGTGAATTAATTATATTTTGCTTAATTTTACACAATAAATGAAGTTAAATATAAAAAATTACTGTACTGCATGTTCTTATATTGTTTCTTATATATTGCTCCCTATATATTGTTATGTAGTAGTGCTCTATCACTCATATTCATATTCCTCTCAACAATTTTATAAGCCAAGACCTCTCCTAATAGCTTGTCCTTGCAAACACAATCAATGATTTTGTTATATGCCATAATATTTGGCTTGTGACTCTCTCTCACCAAATTATTGTCTAAAAGTTTACATAGATTTATGATAGTTTTTATTGTAAACAATCAAATTAAGTTGATAATTCCTTATTAAGATCAAATCAAAAGGTATTCTTACCCAAGTGATTTGACATTGTGTTTTGTCAGAGCTTTGAGTTAAATTAAATCTTGACATAAAGTATTTTATTTAAACCATATTGACCTTATATTTAGTTGTAATTTTTATATTTAAGGTAAGTTTATGTTTTCTTTATGTTTTGAACTCAATGTGCTTCCTTTTAAGGCTCATTAATCAAACTATTGTAAGTAATTAGATTAGGATGATACCCTTTCTCCATCGTCTTCCAAAAATTAGTATGGCTTAGTACCATTAACATAATAACTTATGCAAAACAATAAGAAAGGAAACTACGGTAGACAAAATAGAAATATATACGGGGTCGTTTCAACATGCTTCGTTGCCTTTGCTTTTTATTTGTGCCATATAAAAATTTGACTTTCATTTAATAGAAAGTGCCATGTTCAAAAGAAACAAAAGACACTAATGAGTTTTGTTGGGTAAGAAAATAATAGCTACAAGCCTTTTAAATTGAGATGTTCAAAGGTAGTTCTTGGATTTTTCTTTTTTCTTTTTTCTTTTTCCTTTATCTTTTTATTTGTTCAGAAAAGGACTTGAATCGTATATTGAAATTAAGAGAGTTCTACAATAAGATACAACTGGTTGTTGGCCAAACAAGAGAGCTCATTTTATGATATAAAATTCTTTAATCACATAACTCACACTTAAAATAAGAGCATAAGTGTGACACGACTTATAAAGAATTCAAATAAGATTCAATTGAATAAGAAATTTAGAGGTGGGATTTTAAAATATTAAATGTATTAGTCCTTCTTACTTATATATTACTTATTCCTTCTTCTTACATCCAATGCAAAATTTCTTAATCACACAACACACACTTAGTTAACAAAATGTTTCAAAACTAGGAAAAGGATTATTAATGATTGAGCCAAGCTATAGACCATTTTCATCTAAAATTTTATTGTAATTGATACACATTTCAACAGTGATACTTAATAGGTAATGAAGACTTTAAGTTTTGTGACGCCTAAAAAATCATAATATCTCGCAGACACCATATGGTAAGTCCACCTTATTATGTAGATTACTAGAGACACAAATAGACCATTTACCTTAGAATTATTGCAACCTATAATGTGTGGACAAGGCATATTAACTCTTAGAATTTTGGGATAAGTCTGTAATATATATGTTAATCATAATCTCTTTATTAAAAAATAGATCAGAAATGAAATCTTTATTGAGAGACCAAAAAGAATACTAATTACAACTGACAATCATAATAAATAGATATTCATTTCGTATTTAAGTTTCTTTTTTACTGGCACTTAATGGTGAAAACACATAAGAGGCAAGATTACTAGTGCGTACTGCCAAATTTTGCAACCTATCACGTATGGACAAAACATATCAACTCTTAGAAATTTAGGACAAATGTGTAATATATATGTTAATCATAATCTTTTCATTAAAAAATGGACTGGAAATGAATTTTTAATTGAGAGGCCAAAAAGAAATATCAATTACAATTGACAGTTATGATGAAATGATATCCATTTTACATTTAAATTCTTTTTTCCTAGTAATTGAGCTTAACTTTAAATTCCTTTGAAACTTTTCTTCCACATAATGGTGAAAACGCATCAGAGGCAAAATTCCAAGGGCGTTTTGCCAAATTTTCCAAAAGGTAGTAGGTCATAAATATACAGAAAGAGTCCAGGAGTAATAGATAGAGATGGGCAGAGATGCCGATTGATCTGAGTATAAATATTGCCCACATAAGTCATCTAATTTGATGTTATTTCTTGCTTTCTCAAAGATAGCAAAACTCTACAGTGCTTTTGGCTATGCACTGCTTGTAATTCTACTGCTTGGATTAGGTGGCTGTAAATGTGCATCACTTTTTATAGTTGAAGGTAAATTTCACTAAATTACACATAGTTAAGCTCATGCAACTTACCTTGTTAATTATAAGGACTAATAAACTTAGATGTGTGATGTGAGTCATCTGAAATCATGGACAAGGAAATTAATGAATTACACGTAACTAAGCTCATAATTGTTTTATGAAATCATAAAGGCAAACATATGAATATATTGTTCTATTAAATTGATATAATAGCTTGCAAGTACTTACAAAGATCAATTCAATTATTGAAACTTGCTCATATTTATTATAATAATTATTATTATTATTATTATTTGAAGTATGCTCATATGTATAAACACTTGTGCTCTGTTAGGAATCTGAAAAAAAAAAAAAAAAAAGTCAAGTTAGTGAACAAGCTTGTCCTCTCCCGTAAATGAAAAAAACACAAAGTTTATCAAAGCAAATTCGACTTTCATTTTATCACAGGTCAACAAGGAAAAAAAAAGGTGAAATTGGATAATAAATTGATTAAATTTACAATTTTTAAAGTTTGATGTGCTATAGTAAGATATTTAAAATATTAAATTAGATAGATAGTTATATAATTTATTCTTTTATTTAAAATTAATTAATATAAAAAAATAATAATTAAATTGTTCGCATCTTTTAATTTCTAAATATATAATAATATATTATTTTTTCTTTTTGAGTATATAAAAGAATGTATTCTTGATTTAAGACACATTTGTGTTTTTAATTTTCTGATGTACATTAAAAAAAAAAAACATGTAAAGGGAATATTCTATGTAGATTTATATGAAATTTATATTTTGCAATAAATTACATGCAAGAAATTGTTTTACCTTGAAATATTAATTTTGTTTCTATCCAAGGTTTTGGTGAAATTTGGTTCTAGATTTCTTGCAGAAAAAAGATTTTTCCAATGCATGAACAGGAAGGAAGTTGAAGCAGACATATGAAGTAGTTGTCGATCAGTACCACCGATTTACATTGCAAAATATTGAAAATTTCATGCGTGGAGTTGGCAAGGCGAGAGACCATCCTTGAGGATCACCATTGACCCCAGAGCACCACCTAGCCAAAGATTTCAGATTATAAACATTCAAATCTAAAAATGATCTTTTAATTTTAAAAATGTCTGTATAAATAAAAATAATAAAACAAAATTCTAGGCTTCTAGCCATGAACTATACTACTTTTACTGAATATTTAAGTGCCACCATTTATTAAAAGTGGGACTCATACTATCCATTAATTAAAATTTTATGTATAACATCCCCCTATTTACACAAGACATTTCATGCATAAGCGCCAAGCCTTTTTTTTTTTTTGTAACAACTTCTAATTTAGATATTATTAAAGAGAAATAAGCGATGAAAAAAATTCAAAGAGCCAAATGATAATTTTTTTTACTGTGTTGCTTATAACTCAGTTATTTAATTATTAAGTATATAATCATATGCATGGTTTACATTTGAAAATTGCACTCTCTTCCATGTTAATTTAAAGGGAAATCTACAAATTGATATGTAGGATTTGCCTAGTAATTTTTTTAATTATCCCCATATTTTTCTTTTACATTTTGGCCCATTTGCTCTATTATATCTCTTGATATCCATTATATCTTACATTGAGCCAAATTGCCAAAAAGAGTATCTATTACTCATGTAGATTAGAATTTTGAGTTTGAGGCTAAAATCTTGTCATATCGAGGTGTTTGATAGCTTTAATTCTGAGGGTAGATTAGAGTTGTTCCACTAACAAATAAAAACATATATGTATTAATTCCATTCATGCATTTGTTGAAACAAAGAAGTTTTCGCACCATTATTATATGCAGCTGTAACTTCACAAGGATATAATCACCTCAAGTTATTCCCTTGGAAACTAGTCCTAAAAAATATGAGAGCAACTTTAGTGGGTGGGCTGAACCAATTAGACTGCAATATGTGAATATTAAAAGTGAAAAATGTAAATTAAACTACTGAATTTCAGGGTGCCCTTCCTCCATTGTATCATTGTTCTTCACTTTTTTGGTAATGACATCCACATGTTTATCCTTAATTTGTTTTAATCGACCAACTTCATAATTGAACTGTTTGGACTGTGTCACCCAATAATTATTCCTATAATTCGGGGAAAATAAATGGTTGGTATCAAACACATTAAAGTAGTTAGGCCTTAAAGTCATTGGAATTTTGAATGTTGGTGGCCTTTTTGTCATGTCACAGAAATAGCTTGCATTTGCATCGTGATTCCCAGATTAAAGTAAAGAGAAAAACCGTACTTTACCCACCTTGTATTTCATGAGACCAAATTAAGACGCAAGTTCTGGGAATCACGATAGTTTGTCGCTACCTGTAATAGTGTGCAACTGTTTTGCAGATTACTACAACGACATAATGCCATGAATTTTCTCAATTCAGCTAATTCTGCCAAATAATTAAATCAACAGATAACAACTTGTTCTGAATGGGAAGATGTTGAAAATTGATGCTTGACAACACTTCGTGTTCAATGTTGTTCATCATCATGAGATCAAGCCTATGTTCTGAAGCAATTCTCAAGTATCTGCTTTGATCATTCATGTACCTTTAGCTAGTTAATAATTTAAGCTATGTTTAGGACTTGAAAAATGTCCTTTTAACTTGTATGTAAACTGCTAAGAAATTGAAAAGCTTGCATAGAAAGTAGTGTTGAGTGTTAGTTTTGGTTAAACCAATTTCCTTGAGCTACTTACATGCAAATTGAGCATACTCTTTATGGAATCATTTGAACTCTGTAAGTTTGCCTATATAACAAAGCATTGTTGATGAATGGGAGTGTGCATGATTCTCTCAACCTCACCACTCTAAAACTTTGTATTTTAAAACCATTTCTTGACTTATTTCAATATCACAAATGTCCTCTCTCTCTCTCTCTCATTTTACCTTTTTTGTTCTTTAGAAGAGCTTTTGGAGTATGAATATTGCAGTTGATCAATCAGAGAGAATTGCAATTGAAGAGAAAACAAAATCTTTACTTTTTCATACTATGGGTGACACCCAATGGAAAATATAATACAGCAATGTTCCCATGAGATGTATATGTGTCTAACGTTCCTTTGCATGTTAAATGGGGAATATGATTCAAGGGACGGATTGAAACTGGCACTTGCCAAATTGGAAGGGTTGTTTTGTATCTAAGTGTATCAATACAAACATGTGAATTATATTGGTCAAGTGAAGCATCTCTTTATGTAAAGAAGGCAGGTACCAATGATGTTCTTATTGTTTAGTTATATGTGTAGGATTGATTTATATCGGTCATAACCCAGAGACAATTGAAGAATTTAGAAGTGCTATGATAAAAGAATTTTACATGACTGACTTGGGACTCATGAAATATTTTCTAGGAACCCAAGTTAAGCAAAATAAAGGAGAAATTTTCATTTCTCAAGGAAAATATGCAAAGGACATGCTCAAGAAATTTCACATGTGAAGTTGTAAATCAGTGTCAACAATGATGCCCCTAAATGAGAGATTACATCGAATGATAGAACAGAGTATAATTCCAAGCCTGTATTGAAGTCTTGTGGGTTACATTATATGACAAATACATGACCACATATCACACATTCAGTAAGTCTTGTTTCTAGATTCATGAGCAAGCCTAGCTGACTTCATCACGTAGCTGCCAAAAGAATTTTGTGGCATATCAAATGAACTAAGAAGTTAAGAATCAAACATGCACAAGCATAGTTTGAGAATTATTGATAGTGATTGGGCAGGATCACCAGATGAGAAAAAGCACATCAGGATACATAAGCACCTTGGAAACCAAGCTAATCTGTAGTAATTCCAAGAAACAAAAAGTAGTTGCATTATCATTTACTGAAGAAGAATACACTGTAGCTACTAATGTAGTTTGTGAAGCAGTTTGGTTACAACAAATACTATTAGATTTGCAACATTAAGATAAAGATCCAACAATCATCTAGTGTTATAATATGTCAGTAATAGCCATGAAAGGAATCCAGTGTATATACAAAGCACATTGGGCTGAGTCATCATTTTACATGGTTAATAGAGGAGAAGTTATACTGGAGTTTGTCAACACAAATGATCAACCAGTAGATATTCTTACCAAAGCAGTTACAAGAGAAAAGTTCAAGAATAAATTCAAAATTACAAATTGAGAAGGGATGTTAATTTGTAATTTTGGTCAAAGTTAAAGACTGAAGCAACAAGAAAATTCCAGAAAAACTTCGATGTTTGGGGAAATAAATCAAGAAACCTTTCATGTTAAGGAAACTCAATGCAAGCTCAACAACAATTGTAACCGTAATTCAGAGAGTTTCAGAAATTGTATCAACAAAGTAATATAAAGTCAAAGAAATTCAAATCATGAAGGCCACAAAGAAAACTATATGCAGACATGTATGTTATAGGCTTAAAACATGAGAAATTCAAGAATTAGTTGCAGCAGCAGCAGCAGCTCTGTCTATGCACACAAATATATTCACTCTGTTTTGTCTGTTTTTTGAAAGTTTCCAAAAATTACCACCTCATATTTAAAAGTTAACTCTTCATTCAATTCCACACTTGACATGACAGAAACAGTGTTAATAAGTCTACAGAATTTGTAACCACAATTTAGCATACTAACAAACACAAATTTCCCAAATAAGAAAAATTCATGTCATCAATGTGAACTAAGCCCCAAACAAGTGAATTGGTAGATAGACAGAATTGAAAAACCAAAAAGCTAATCCAGTCCAGCTCAACCCATCAAAGGACTATGAAGTAGTCCATCCAAGAATTAGCCCTTAGAATTGACATGGGACTGTACAAAATTTACATAAGAACTAAAGTTCAAGTGTATTATATTCCATTTTAGAGGCAGCTTTACCTCTGAGTGGAATTCCTTCTCCACAACACCAACAGTTGCCCTGGGATGGCAAGCTCCAACAAGCATAAATGCTGAGAACCAGATCAACTTTTCCTGAGTTTGCTTCAGGAAAGCTTCCTTGGCAAGAACCTGATATAACATGAACAAAATTATCAATTTCCTTGACTGCATTCAGAACTCTGTCAGAATCCTGAGTGTAGTACACTTGCAAAAGTAATTACTTCAAGCTTTTGGGTCGTATGGGGGAGCCAGATCCCCCACAGCACCCCCACACATCAAAGAGATAAGACATCTTCTGAATTTCTAATAGAATTAATCCAAAATTGCAGTTCTTAATGCTTCCAAAGACATAGTTTAAAGTCCACACTGACTAATACTTGGCCTAAACATGGCGGTTGAATTCCTTGATGAATATCTAATGCCCACCTGATCCCTATCAGACAGAAAGCTTAAGTTACAAAATAAAGTTGCAAGAAAGAAAGCATGTCAGCTTAAAGAATGCCTAAAACTAGCTTCATGGACCAAAGAGAGAAAGAGAGGCTTAGTTTACCTTGCAAGAAAGCCCTCCAACTTGTCATCTTGCAGCTACTGCAGATGCCCGTTTTCCATGTGCAGCAGTCAAGCCTTCTGGATTGATATCTGTCTGACCATCAGCAGGAGGTTCAACAAGCTTTGAAACAGCAAAATACGCTAGCACTTGGTCAGCATCACCAGGAACTTTACTTTGCAACCACGGCTCCAGCAAAAACCAAATCTG
Source organism: Bruguiera gymnorhiza (assembly GCA_020883675.1). Taxonomy (NCBI): domain Eukaryota; kingdom Viridiplantae; phylum Streptophyta; class Magnoliopsida; order Malpighiales; family Rhizophoraceae; genus Bruguiera; species Bruguiera gymnorhiza. The sequence goes on from JAIRCJ010000135.1 coordinate 449,401, forward strand.
CTAACAAAGAAAGCACAATTATTTCCATTGCAAGTTCAGCAATTCAAAAGGAAATTATTTCAAATGGTAGGTCACGAGCGACACTTCACTTGCAGTCAATCGCAATCATTGCACCGCATACAGAAGCAAATACTTGCATAGGCCCACAAAATGCAGCAACCACAGCAATATCTGAACCTCGATTTATGGCATTCTTCATATTCCTTAGCTAGCTTAGTCAACAAGCAGTAGATTATTTTTCTTCATTATAATTGTGGCTGAACATTTACAACTTGCAAGCAGATGTTCATCTGCTCTAGTTCAATTTTTCTTGTTTCCTGGGAATGAATGATGATTCAATTATCAGTAAAGTTCATACCTTTCACCTTAATTCCTCAAAAAAAAATCCAAAATTATTGGGAACGCCCTTCCACCTGGACTTGGGAGTGGATTCAAGAACAGCGTCAAGATCATCATTCCTAGTACAAACCAAAATAGGCCCTTCAAAATCAAGCGGCACGGAGTCCCCTCTCTTCACCAACCAATCTTGGCCACCACCCATTTCTTGCAACGTTCTTCCCATTCGTCCGCCGCCAGAAATCACCGCCGGAACAACCGTGGCAGCCGTTGGAGTGGTTGTGGCACTAGGGGCTGCCGCGGCAATTTCTGAAAATCGTGTGCTTTGGGTTGTTGAAATGAATTTGGAGACAAAGAAGGTGAGTTTTGAAGTGTATTTAGGGAGAGAGGAGATGAAGAGAGTGATTAGTCGTATAGACGCCATTGGATAGAGAGAACGACAATGGTGCTGCTGGTGCAGACATTGTGGCCATTTTTGGACTCTTTCAGTGCCCTGCTTCTTTTATTATTATGTTTTTATTTCGTAGATAATTGTGCGAGAGCTTTGAGATCCAAAATCCACTCATTTTCTAACTTAGGAAAGCTGTTATGGATTAATCTAATCGGTTTAGCAGTTTGATCTATGACGATGGAAAAATAAATAAATTTTTAAAAATTAAAATAATAAAAAATTATATAAAATAAATACATTTAAATTTTAAATTTAATAAAAATAATTTAATTTTTTTTAAATGATTGATATTTCTTTAAAATATAAATTTAAATTTTAATATTATTAAATAATTAATTTTATTTTGATAATTTTTAAAATTTTAAAATTACAACCAAATTACTAAATATAATATATTTAAATTAAAAATTATAATTAATATATTTTTAAAGATTTCAATAATTTTAATTTGGTTATCTAAATTATCAAATTAAGTGAATAATTTTACGTATAATTCTATTTAATTTAAAAAGCACATGGTCTTTAATTTTTTATGTTAAAAAAAAAAAAAGAAAAAGAAGTATCATTCATGTAATCATGTAAAGGAAACATTTTATGTAGATTTATATGAAATTTTTATTTTACAATAAATTACATATAAGAAATTATTTTATTTCAAAATATTAATTTTAGTTTTACTTGAGATTCTAGCCAAAATTATGATTTCAAATTTTTTATAAATTAAAAATAAATATTATAATATTTTAATCAAAAGGAAGATGAAAAAGACACATTAAGTAGTTTTCAATCAATAAAAAATGATTTTAAAAAATTATAAACATTTAGATTTAAGAATGATTTTTCAATTTTACAAATGTCTATATAAAAATAAAATAAAATTTTAAACATTTTGTCATCATTCGTACTACTTTTATTGAATATTTAAGTTTTTCAATCTATTGAAAGTGAGATTTATACTTTTGATTAATTAAAAATTTTATATATAATATCTCCTTATTTACATAAGATAATTTATAAACTATATATTTTTGTCTTATATATTAATTTTGAGGATAAGTGTCGAGCCTCTTTTTTTACTTTTTTTTTTTTTTTTTGTAATAGCTTCTAGTATAAATATTACTAGAAAGTAATAAATGACAAAAGAAGTCCAGAGAATTAAGTGATAATTTTTAATTGCATAATTTATAACTTGTTATTTAATTTTTATTGTGCATACAATGCAAGTCTAAGAATGAATTGTGAATCACATGCATGGTTTACATTTGAAAATTGAATTCTCTTCGATATTGTTAATTTAAAAAGAAATCTATGAGTAGATATGTGAGATTTGCTTAGTAATTTTGCGATCATCTCCGTACTCTTTTGTTTTCTTTAACATTTTGGCCCACTTGCTCCATTTTATCTCCTTTTTTATTTTTTTATTTCTTGATATCCATTATATCTTACATTGAATGATGTATATATATAGATAAAGAAATTTGCTAACTTTATTAAAAATATGCTTTTGTCATTGATTTTCTTATGTTATTATCTTATATCAAGAAATTTGTTCATGAAAATAGTTGGATATGCATATAATATCTAGTATCATAAAGTCCAACATTATACCTAGATGTGATATTATTTTTTTAATAATTTTGCTATAAAATATAAATATTTGTTTCTTGATAGATGATAAATACTATTATTATATTTTGTTACAATATAAAATTTGATATAAATAAATAAATACACATTAGAATTAGTGAATACAAATAACCATGATAGACCTTAATTTTAATATTGAGTAATGTTGCAAAATGTAATATTGATGCAAAATGTGACATCCATTATATCTTGCATTGAATTATTTTTATACAAATTAAGATAACTACAAATCCAAATGAAAAGATATGAATATTATTTAAAAAAAAACTTCAAAAGAAGAATAATAAAAATTGAAAATTCTAAATACTAATAAAGATTAAGTATAAGGAGAAGCAACCATTTGCCTTTAAGTTATAAGAGTTGGTATATATTCATTTGAATCTAATTAATTACTACCAAGTAATTTTTAATTTCTATAAAAATTATTTTAGAGTAGAAATCATAATAGATTTTGATAACTAACCATAAAAAATTTCAAATGATGCTTATTGTATTGTGAACTTGTATTTTCCATTTTTATTGCATTTACATCTCTATAATAAAACATGGTTATTATTTAAAAAAATGAAAAACATTTGTCATTATTATACTAATTAGTAATAAGGGAAAATTCTAAAGATATTGGGCAAACTTACAGGCATAAAGGAAATGGATATTGGAATACATGAAAATTTTAATATAGTCTAAAATATGATATATGTAATATAAAATTTTTTTGTGGTAACTACTTTTGTGCCATACTTAAATATTTTTATCATTAGTAGGTTAATCCCTAAGAAATAAATGCATTTTTCGTTTTGTTTAAAATTTATTACGATTTTTTCTTTAATTAGATCACGTCATTCTCTTCAATCTTGTCATCGATCTCAGTTACGGAGAAAAAGAAATTTTAGGAAGATTACATCCTAAGCCATATCGAGATTGGAGGAAAGGGTCAAAGAGCAAGCAATCTGAACGAAGAAACCAAACCAATAGACAATACAAAAGATAAAGAGTTTCCCATAGTAGCATCTGCATTTACAAAACATTTTGGTGTGCTTTTTCTCTTTTTTTTTTTTTTTTAAAAAAAAATGAGAATTCTTTACTCCATTGTCCAAATATCGTCCAATTAACATGATTTTTTTTTTTTTATATGGATCCCAATTTTAGTCCACTCTTACTTCCCATATTATTAGTCGACTTGTTGGAAATGTATTTATGATTTGAAACCAACGCTTTCCCAATGTTCATTATTCATAAAAGCATGACACACAACACAACAACACGAAGATGAAGACAGCAAGTAACACATAAGCACATAATCTAGCAAAATAATCTACCAAATGTTGCAAACTGCCCTTCATGTTTGGAAGCATATTTGATAAGTTGTTATAAACCACACTAAAATATACTAGAAAATACAAACTGATCAATTCCGATGAAATTTGTTCCCTTAATTTGTTCTGAGATAGTACAATAATGTACATAATTATTTTTTATTAAACCAATTATCCTATGATTAAATCCTTAACTAAAATATTAACTAGTAGTTTTCTAATATTATTAATTGAGAAATTTTAGCAGCAGTTAGATTTATCGTTTTAGCAAAACATTTCACAACTTATGTCAAGCGTACATATATACTTTAGAACCTTAATATGACTTTATTGAAGCATATTGTGGTGATTATATCTTTTAATATGATAAATTTTATTTATGTAAAATATTCTTTCATGTAATTTTAAAAAAGTACAATTATGCAATTAAATTTAGTTCATGTACATGGTTTATTACTACAAGAACTAGATCAGACTGGTTGCATTCAGTTAAGAAAAGAGGGAAAAGAAAAAAAGATATTTACTTCTCGTCCTTGCAGAGTTTAATTAGGAAATGGATTCTATGACCACACGCTTATACTCTAACAAGTGAAACTAGGATAGCTGACATTCTTAAAGTTAGACAACCTTGTTGGAACATTTGATTATTCTGCTGCCATCCGACCAACAATTGTTCTGTTAAGATCAAACATTGGTCACCTTCAGAGGGGCAATAAAATAGTGTTCTCTTTATATATTTTTGTCAAAGCACGTCTTATGTTACCTGATTGACTTTCTGTAAAGCAATTAACAGAGATGCCAACGGAACACTCAATGAATCGCATGAATCATTGAATGGAAGACAATATCATTACATGTTATGACTAAAGACGCCCGCAACCAATATTATAATTAAGGAGGGATATAGCTAGCTAACCAATATTATCTATTTAATACGTTAATCTTGACTAACAACCCAATTAATTAAAGGGGTTTTTGGAAACATGCATGGATAATCTTGCTATGTACGTGACTCCTGTTGTGAAGTTGGATATCTTTTGTTCATTTGTAAATTAAGGGCAGAACTGTGTTGCCTCATCAAATTTGTGCTGGTTGGACTCTACCAAATGCCAAAACTTATACCTTGAAGAAGCCCATTTATTTGCAGGAATTTTATTTTTGTACAACAAATATTTTTATCATTTAATTGTATTTTTTACCTTTAAATCCAAATTTGAAAGGGGCGGATCAGATTGATCTTAGGTTGGGTTGTTTAGATATCAAAGAATTTGGATTTCAAACATTTCAATTTTATAGAATTTGAAGTATTCCAAATTATGTTATATCTACTATTTAGATTTTAGTTTATTTTGGATTTTGAATTTTTAAAATTTTAAGTTTAATTGATTTGTGAGTTTCGTTGACTTTTTCATTCAATGCAGATCAAATCAAGTTAAGTCTAATCAATTTTTGCTACCTTTAATTGTCAATATTTATCCTGAAAAAAAAAATCTCAGCTCCAAAAATGAGTATATATATTTTCTTCAGTTATCAAAAATATGAATTTTGTACTTATGTTACTTTGGTTCAGTCATTTTTTCTCTCTTTTATTTATTACTCTAAAAAAGAAAATAATTTAAATTTAACATGGTATAACAGATCATTTAAATTAACAAAATTATTTTTATAAAAAACTTTTTGATAGTTTTTATTGTAAACAATCAAATTAATTTGATAATTCCTTACAACATCAAATCAAAAAGTATCTTTGTCGAAGTGATTTAACATTGCGTTGTGTTAGAGTAGTTAAATTAAATTTTAACATGATGTCTTTTATTTAAACTATATTAACTTTATATTTAATTGTGATTTTTATATTTAAGGTAAGTCCATGTTTTCCTTACTTTTTGAACTCAATGTGCTTCCTTGTGAGACTCATCAATCAAACTATTGTAAGTAATTAGATTAAGATAATTAGTATGGTTGAGTACCATTAACAGAATAACTGATGCAAACCAATAGGAAAGGAAACCGCGGTAGACAAAATAGAAATATTATACAGGGTCATTTCAACATGCTTCGTTGCCTTTGCTTTCTATTTGCACCATAAAAAAATTTGAGTTTCAATTAATAGAAAGTGTCATGTTCAAAAGAAACAAAAGATACTGATGAATTTAGTCGGGTAAGAAAATAATAGCTACAGGCCTTTTAAACTGAGATGTTCAAAGGCAGTTCTTGGAATTTTCTTTTTTCTTTTTTCTTTTTTCTTTTTCTTTTTATTTGTTCAGAAAAGGACTTGAATCGTATATTGAAATTAAGAGAGTTCTACAACAGGACACGGCTGGTTGTTGGCCAAAGAGGAGAGCTCAATTTCTAATATAAAATTCTTTAATCACCACAAGTGTGATACCACTTATAAAAAATTCAAGATTCAATTGAATAAGAAATTTACAGGTGGGACACTACATCTCAATATAAAATTTTAAAATATTAAGTTTATTAGTCCTTCTTACTTATATATTATTAATGACTGAGCCAAGCTATAAACCATTTTCATCTAAAATTATATTGTAATTGATACATATTTCAACAGTGATACTCAATAGGTAATGAAGACTTTAAGTTTTGTGATGCTTGTAGCGTTCTTCTCTTTATATTTTCTATTAAAACCACCGTGATATCTCGCAGACACCATATGGTAAGTCCACCTAATTATGTAGATTACAGCTATAGCTGTAAAATAAGAGCATTTATCATGGCCCCCATTCCTAGCAGCAGAAGAAACTATTCAAGCCAGGTTTTGTTGGATCCGACTAATGAAAGGTTCAGTCATGATATTCCAAAGTATGATCGTCCATATGAGACGAGTGATAATTTGCTTCATTCTCCTAACTGAACTGGCTGGACATATTCAGTGCTCCCATCAAGTGCTCTTCATCATTGGTACAAAAACTAGCAAGAAAAACGAAGGCATAAACTGACAGCAAGCACTTTTGGTGCTGCTATCAGATTTTGGCCTCACTGGAGGGTTCAGCTCTGGTTGGAGAAGATTGGTGCTAGAGAACCATTTTCAGGTAACCTGGCTACCAGTTGGAGCAATATTAAAGAAGAAGAAGCATTTGAGAGATACAAATTGGTAACAAGAAATAATATTTTGTTTCCTGAATTTCAAGTGTATGGTGAGGACAATAAAGAAAACAGTTGACTTTGCTGCGTCTCCAGACGGGGTGGTTGGCAGGCTTGTTTATGAGTTGCCTTCAAGAGGAGTGCTGGAGACAAAGTGTCCATTTTTTATGGTGATATATTTAGGGCCACACCCGGGAAATGGGTTCCTCTTCATTATATCCCACAAGCTCGGGGTTTAATGGAAATACTAGATAGAGATTGGAAGGATTTCTACTTTTGGTCCCCTAAAGGGAGTAGTTTATTCAGATTATTCAGAGATGTAGAATACTGGGATTCATTAAGGATTGTACTTTCTGATTTCTGGCTGAAGCATGTTCAGCCAGCAAGAGATATGTGTAGCAGATATGTGATTACAGACCCCCTCAAACAATTACAAGCACTCAAGCCAGCACCTAGGCATGAGTTATGTTATTGTATGATTGTTAAAAGCAAAAGGGTTGTCGATGGCTCCAAGTTAGTAGTGCGCAAGGTTGGTGGAAAATTGCAAGATTGAAGCATATGCATTTCTAATTATGTTTCTCAAATTATCTGTTTTTATATTTTGGGTGGTAGCCGGATTCTAAGATGCAAGTCACTGAATAGCATAATCTGGTAGTGGATGGAATGATCAAAGATTTTACTGAAAATTGGTGCAAACAATTCATGTAAGCTTCTCCTCTTCCTTAGTTCATGCATATCTTATGTTGAGCATTATGAAATTTGATCGTTGGAACTTCTCATGATCAATTGAGTTGCCTTCTCTTTTGGAGTTAATGTTCTTAGAAGTCCTTTTTTTTCCCTGAACTCCAGACATTGAGATCTACTTTTCTGAGATGCTCTAGAGTGGACACTTGCTGATTTATAATTAGAGATTTTATTGTTTAGTAATTCCTGCCCTTGGCAACATAGGCCATCTCAAAAACAGAAAGTTAATCTTTAAATAATTGAAATAGAGATACTTGGAATCATATAGAAATATTGATAATGGTATTGATGCACCTAATGGGCTTCTACAATGTATACCCTTTTCTGTTTTTTATCCTTTAGCATCACAATAGCTGCCAAAATCTGATCATTCCCATATCACCTAGTGCAGGAGACTCCCCATTTCATCACAATTGCAGTGCCAAATTTTTTCTCTGTCTCTCTCACATTCCCTGATTAGTCGGCTCCATAAGCATTCAAACACAGTCCTTTCTCCAAAATTTTCAGACTGAGACAGTTGAGAAAAACATTAAGGAATATACAGCAAAAATCTAGCTAAAACAAATGGAAGAATGGTGACAACATGGTCCAGCGACAACGAGCTACATTCACTGTCAATTTTAATCTATTCTGGAGTTGTCTCTGCAGAAAACCAGGGTGTTTGCCCTGTTCATCGTCACACAAAACCTGTTCCTTCAATTCACCGCACGTTTTAAGATAATAAGCAGACTGCTATATTAGCCAGCAGACAGATCCAACAACAGATAAACCCTTTGCATCCTGCCTAACAATAGGCCCAAGATTGGTAACATGTAAAATACAGCACTAGAGCTTCTTGCTCACACTTCACGGTATGCTGAACTGATTGTTATCCAACATTTCTTTCTGGTGTTTGGTTGTAATATTCAAGTTACAAGAACCTTAATACATATCTAGTTTAATCCAACTCTTTTCCAACATTCAATACTTATAGAAACATGACACGCAATGCAGCAATGCAACAACATCAAGACAGTAAGTAAATTCAAGAAAAGCATGTCCAATACTGCCACATATAGTATTGCTACCTACATATACATAATTTAGCAAAATATTCCGGCCAACTATGGCTTCCTAATTACTCTAGAAAACAATTTGGGAATAGTATAAAAAGCCATGAAATGGCAATCATCTATGAAATTGTCAATGAACATGAACCACCTTCTTCGCCAGTAAGGGTTGACATAGAGAACAGTCACGTAAGCCAACATGTATACGACATACGTTGCCATGAAACTCACTAAGAAGGACATAGGATCAACAATGTCACGCCATTTTCCATTGCTTGCATCTGAAGATGGTGACAATTCTGGTAAGTCAGTACTGCAACTCATATCCAATGGAGGTCCACAAAGAAATGAATTTCCTTCATAGCTTGTGTTATCAAATGTGGCAAACTGTCCCTTCATGTCTGGAAGCCTACCTGAAAAGTTGTTGTAAGATACATTGAAAACCTCTAGAAAGTTCAGTGTAATCAATTCTGATGGAATTTTTCCACTCAATTTATTGTAGGAAAGGTCTAGGCTCTCAATTTGCGCCAAATTTCCCCAACTTCGTGGAATTGATCCAGTCAATCGATTATGAGACAAGTTCATTGCATGTATCGAGCTCAAATTTCCAAGTTTTGTCAGTATTTCCCCCGTTAGGTTGTTGGAAGACAAATCCAGTCCAGACATCAATTCAAGAATGCTACCACTGTATATTCTGGATTGAGTTTTTGTCACAAAATCAACGTGTGCATGTTGCACATAATAATAGGTTTCTCCTACAACGAAGAAATTATTGGACTCCAAATTACTCTGAACATTGTAGGACACCGGATTAAATTGTTCCCAAAGCGGAGTAAATTGTGCCAAATCAGGTGTGATTACCTTCCCAAAAGAGATGCGGCTAAAACAACTTGGTATTGGTCCAGAGAATGAGTTATGTGAGAGATCCAATATGCTTAGTTGATTCAACCGGCAGAGTGCTTCTGGTAACAAACCACTCAAATTATTCCCTCCTAGATGAAGAACTCTTAAATTGGACAAATTCCCAATTGAGGTTGGAATTTCACCGGACAGAAAATTATTTCCAATATTCAACGTCATCATATTGGAAGAGTTGAATAATTTTCCTGAAATTGTACCCGTGAATCCATTCCCTTCCAAATTCAAATGATATAAACGTGATGACCAATTTAAGCAAGAAGGAAGAGTGCCCCAAAGATTGTTTTGAGAAATATCAAGAAGGTATAAACCGGACATGGATAGCTCACATGGAAATGTTCCTTCAAGCGCGTTATCTGCCATGTTGAGAATATATAAACTCAGATTCCCAATGAAGCCAGGAATTTTACCTGATATGACGTTGCCACTTATATCCAAAGAGTGTAGGTTTGGGTAATGAGAGATCCAATTTGATAGAGTACTAGTAAACCGATTTCCACCTAGTTGCAAGGACCATAATGAAGTTTGATTGGGCTTTGGCACTTCACCACTTAATCCATTGTTTGAGAGCACCAAATTTTTCAAATTAGAGGAATTTGTTAACAAAGTGTCTGGAATTCCTCCCCAAAACTTATTGCTGGATAGATCTAAAGAGAACAAAAAGGGCATGCTTCCAGTAAAGGACGAAATGCCACCATCAAAAGCATTTGTCGAAAGATTAAATGCTTCTACTTGTGGAATAATACGGCCAATATTTTGTTGAATCTTTCCATGGAAGTGATTGTCTGAGATATCAATTTGGCTTATGGCAAAGCTAGAATTGGGGGATAAATGAAATGAATCCACAAAGGAGTTATTTCTAAGACTTAAAAACTCCAATTGGGTTTTGTTTTCAAGCAACCAATTGGGGAAGGTTCCTGTGAGGTTATTGTGGGAGAGATCGATGACTCTCAAGTCAGTTTGGTGAGTGAGAAATTGGGGAATATTGTTAAGTCTACAGTTTGGCATCGCAATAACCTTAAGTTGAAATGTAGGTAGCCAATCATATGAATAGTGAGTTTGGACCTCTAACTTATGGTTATTGCTTGATAACATCAGCACTTCAAGGTTTGTGTGATTGGCAATTGAGTAAAAAGAGAATTGACCTGAAAAGAGATTATTTCTGAGATCAACATACTCGAGGGATTTGAGAGAAGTAATTGGAAAGGATGAAATGTCCCCTTCAAGTTGGTTTGATGACAAGTCTAAGAGTCTAAGAGATGTGAAATTGCCAAGACAAGATGGAATAAGTCCACTTAGGTTATTGTTGCTGAGATCCAACTCTTGAAGGTTCTTCGATGCGCATAAACCTAAAATAGAAGATGGTGCAATATTTAACATTTTCCACAAAAGAGGAATTTTGTGCATTGGTAAAGAGTTAACATCTACCTTCTTGGGCTAAAGATCCATTCAAATTGTTGTCAGCCAAGGATAAAACTTTAAGTGAAGTCATATGACCAAGATCTGTCCCCAAAATAAAATAGATATATAAAAAAGAAAAAACAACAATAGATTAAAACTGTAAAAAAATTCAAAAAAATGCAATTCCAATTTAGCATTCGACAAAATATTTCAATTCAAAAACTCATAATTTGATGTCAGGTTCCACCATAGAAGCCCAAAATTGGTCCAATGTCAATGATGAAATACAATATTCGATGATATAATCAAAAACTTTTGAAGACCAAAGCGTTCATATGTTGCATAAGGGCCAATTCGTTGGCTTCATGTTGTATGCAATTAAAAGTAAAAAGTTGTCCAAATAAATAACCTCATAATTATTTTAGCTATTGATTTTTCTTGTCATCGTGTAATCAATGTTTTACAAGGTATATTGCTGAAAAAAGTTCTTTACTTATAAGGAAAGGCTAAGAATGCTTTTAGAAACAATAAGTGCCTACAATTGGATGAGATTTTGGAGAAGGAAAAAGTTTATGGGGGCAGCATTAAAAGAAATTGTGAGGTAAAAGAAGTATTTGTGAGACAACTTCAAAAATACAAATTATAAGGATCTTAAGTAGGTATAGGTAGCTTATATAAAATATTAAATTTCTAGTAGATGTGAGGGATAAAAAAATTGAAGATTAAATTTGAACTAACAATAAATTTAGATGAATTAAAATGAACATTTTTTATGCTTGCACTATTTAAATACAAAAAAGATCCTCATAGAAAGGAATAAGCAGTACTTGCTATCATTGTTAGAAAGATCCAAAATTTCTAAGTTTTTCAAACTTGCTAAATCTGTAGATTTGTATCAAAGAGAAAATAAATGAATCTCTTCGACACTTGCTCTCTTTAAACACACAAAATCCCCATGAAAAAGAATAAGTAGTACTTGCCAGCATTGTTAGGGAAACATTAAGATAATTTTCAGAAAAATCTAAAATTTCTAAGTTCTTCAAACTTGCTAAATCTGTAGATTTATATTAAAGAGAAAATAAATTGAATTCTACCAAAAAGAAATTTAATTCATTGTCACTGTAAGGGAAAAATATTGTTACTCTTAGGGAAAAGAACAAAACAAAACAAATTAAATTTAGAGAATTGTCGTACTTGTTGCAGAAATCGATACGTCCAAATTGTTTGAGCCAAGATTTAGTGTCCTAAGTGATGTAATGGTACTTAGAAAGGGTAGGATGCTGTTATTGAATTTGTTAGATTCTAAATCCAATACTATCAAATTCTTCAACGGCTTAACATCTGCAACATATAGAATATTTAACGGTTATTTTACCATATACCTTTATGAGTTTACTTATCGTATAAAATAAAAGTACCCACAGTTTCAAAAGTTTTTGAAAAAAACTACCAATATTATTTATTTATTTTTAGGACAAAACAGGAAAAAAAATAAAACAAAAAAAAATTTCATTGTCTAAGTTACTCTTTATATAGTAATTTTACATAGCAAAAAAGACTTGGACATAAAGTTCAAGTGGCACAAAAGAAGAGACATAAAAAAAGACTGGATTTCTTATAATGCAATGATTTTTTTAACTTAGAGTACTCTTTTCATCTTTTAAAGATTCTTTATATTTCTCTCATTATATTAGTTTAGTTTGATTGGATAAATAAAAATTAAATTCAAATCCATTGTCATTCAAAAACTTGTAAATTATGAATTTATTTTTAAAAATAATAAAAGAAAAAAAAGTTAGCATGTGCTGGTTTTTGCTCTCCAATTTAGTCGAAGTGTTTTTGTCTCTCTAAGTCACAAGTCACAACTATTTAGAATTCTTTTCTTTACCTTTTACCTTACTTCTTACTAATTATCTCAAAGTCTCCTTTTTTTTTTTTAATAAACTATGAAATTATATTAAATTCCTAATAATACTTCTCTTAGTCCTTTTATTTTTCTTAATCTATAGTTTATATTTGTATAAATTACAAATTAAAATTATATTAAATTTTAAATTATAATTTTATAGTTAAATATGAAATAAAATATGAAGTATTTCAAAGTTTAGGGGTAGTTTATACAAAATATTAAATTTCTAGTAAATGTAAATTATATCATTAAATTGAAGGAAAGAAAAGAAAGGACCGAGAAAAAGAAAAGGATTAGAGGTTAAATTTGAACTAATAATAGATTTAGGAAAATAGGTATTTTGACAATTTACATATGCAAGCAATACCTGCTGACATTACTGGGAAACCACTGAGATCATTTCCAGAAAGATCCAAAATTTCCAAATTCTTCAAGTTTGCTAGATCTACAGATATATATTAAAGAGAAAATAAATTAAGTAAGAAAGACCAATTCTAAATTTCATTCTCTAAGTTACTCTCTACATGGTAAATTTGCATGCCTTGTGCTGGGAAGACTCCATCCAGGTGACAATTTGAAAGATCAAGATTCTTTAGAGAAGTTAGAGCACCCAACGATTTTAAACTGCTCTTTATGATGTTATTTTGTGAGAGATCCAACACCTCTAACTTTTGCAATCTTGACAGAGCTTCAACAATTCCTTCAAGATTCTTTAGACCAGTGTTACTCAGGTCCAATTGTTCTAAGTTTTCCAAAAAAGCTAGTTCTACCAAAAAGAAATTATACAAATAAAAGTGTGTTACAATAGCATAGCATTATGACTCGAGGGTAAAAGAAAAGAATAAAACAAAACAAAACAAATTAAATTCAAAGAATTGCCATACCTATTGTGGAAATAGATGCCCCCAAATTGTTGTCACCAAGATTTAGTGTCCTAAGTGATGTAAGGGTACTTACAAAGGGTAGGATTGTGCTATTGAATTTGTTGTCTTCTAGATTCAGTACTATTAAATTCTTCAACACCTTAAAATCTGCGACACATAGAGTGTTTAATAGTCATTTCTCTGTACACATTTATAAGTCTACTTATTGTATAGAATGAAATTAAAGAAAAACACAAAAAGAAATTAAATAAAGTAAAAGAAAAGGAATGAGGAGCTAAAACTCAAATATGCAAATTGATGAGTTGTATGTTGCTTTTACCTTGGACATTTGGGGAACCGTTGAGATTGTTATAGCTTAAATCGAAGGTCTCTAGATGTTCGATAGCCTTTAATTCTGAGGACAGATTACAATTGTTCCATAGGCAGATAAAGACATATACGTGTTAATTTCATGCATGCATAATTTAAAATAAAAAAGTTTTCACTCCATTGTAATAAGCAACAACAACTTCACAAGGATATAATCGCCTTAAAGTTATTCCCTTGAAAACTAGCTCCTTTGGCAACTTGACCTAGTGCCGCCCAATCCCATGGGTAGTATTAAAACAAACTAATACCATCATATCATTGGTAAAAGTTTGACAAATTGGTTTGATAAAAACTTATCTTGAAATTTAATATCAAAATTTGTTCAATAAAAAAAATTAAATTTGAATAATAATAAACTCAACTCATTATTTTTTATGATTTGCTCAAAAATATTTTTTGTGAATAAAAAGTATAATTTAAAATTAAAAAAGATGAATAACTAAAATAATTAAATAAATTTATAAGAAAAAAGAAATGTTTGATGAAAGGGGTTACTGTATACGTTCTTGAGTACCTTTGACTGGGAAAGATCCTTCAAATATATTATCACTTAGGTTCAGAGTCCTTAGAGATGTGATTTCACCCAGAGACTGTAGGATATTATTTTGGAAGTTGTTTCCCATAAGATCTAGGACTTCCAACTTCTTTAAACTGGATATCTTCTCAAAACCTATAAGAACAATTTTCTTGGTTATACAACAAATCCCTTCAATAAATGCAGAACGATTATGTTTTTACCTCTTAAAATGACCATGTTCTGATTCAGACATTTGCAATGGAGACAAGTTGATCTTGGAAGCATTTGAACCCATATATACTTTTCCAATTAAAAAATTAAAACAAAATTTAACTCAGAAATTTCCTGAATAACATCCTCTAACTTAGCTATGTACGCAAGTCTGTGTGGGTTTAGAATCCGCTGTGCACATGAAAACAAGAGCAAAGAAGGAAAAGTAAAGAAGCCTAATATGTACCATGATTATGGTAGCAACCGGTAAACCCATTCCCATGCAAGTCAAGATTGCGCAACTCCTCAAAAGGAAGAAACAATGACACATTTAGAAACCCCCCATCCCATGGGTCGAGGCCAGTGTTATTGAGCAAGAGCTCAATCACTCGGCCTGTGGTGCTATTACACTTGACTCGTTCCCAGCTGCAGCAGTCAGACGCCAGATTATCAGTCCAGGAAGGAAGCACATGCCCTGTCCTCACCCCATTCGACTCAAAGTTGTCCTTGATACTTAATAAACCCAACCTCTCTTCGTCCAGGCAACTCTCATAACCACTTAAGCATATTAAATTGATCAGAATCCACAACACATGTTTCCTGGCGAACCAGAACTCCATTGTCGTTTAAATTAACAAGCACAAAAAGAAAAATCGGAAAGGTACCTTCTAATTTTTGCACTCACTGTATCCTAATTTCCGAGGCACGAACGCATATATAGAACAATGGACGGAAAGGAATCAATTTTGTAACGCTGGAGTCAGCAACACATGCCGTGTAATAAAAGTCAAGAGACTCAAGAGTATATTCTAATTGGGAATATATTCTAATTATACAACTTGCCAAACATGTCAAGACAAGAGTCTGCTCCTAATCCATCAAAAAGGTCTTTGCCATAGGGTAATATATTAAATTAAGATTATCAAGTCAACATAGGTATTCTTCTCTCCCTCCTCTTGCCGTTTTGATTACTCATTTTAATCGAAGCATTTATGGGTCTGCATTGGATATGTCTAAAGTGATTGAAACATGTGGGGGCATTGCAGATTCTGTGTTCGGATATCGATTCCTTAGCACCAATCTCTTATTTTCCAGATACTCATGGCAATTGCCTTTTTTTTTAATTAATTTATTTTGAGGCTGGCAATTGCTTTCTTTTTTCTTTCTTTTTTTTCATTCTTCTTCTCTGTTTTTTTTTTTCTTTTTTTCTAGCAAGGAAGATTGAATGAAGACACTAATTGTAACTTTATGTTTTACTGTGTGTGACTACCGTGTATATGACACCGCGGGAAAATTATGTATTTTCTCTTTTCTTATTTCTTTTTATTTTTTTTTTTCAATTTGGTTTTTGTTGTGAGATGCTATAACACAACAATCAATCATCTTTCTTTTTTTTTTTTTCCAAGAAATAAGCAATCATCTTTAATTTGATTGGTCATTAAAAAAAAATTCAAATCAAGTCTCCTTAAAATGCTTATAGAATGTGAGTTTTATTCTACATGTGCCCAAAAAAATTAAATGCAAATTTATTTTGCTCTCCAATCCAATCAAAGTCTCAAATGTAGATTTTAAGGAAATTATTGTCATAAGCATTAGTTTAAGATATGTTTGGTATATAAATTATGATATTATAACATATAAATAGACTAATTTGATTTTATTATATAATGGGCTAGTCATATGTCATCACGAAATGACAAGCGACATAAAGTTTTAGGGAGATATACTTAGCATTTTATAGACTTTTCAAGTGAAATATAATGCAATGATTTCTTTAACAAATAATTTATTATTTCTTTTTTTTATTTTGGTTCTCTTTTATATCTAAATTAGTTATTTAATTTAATTAAATTATAAAAACTATAAATATAAAGAAGATTTTCATGTAAATGTAATGAGATTTATTTTTTAAATTTGAAATATTTGTTTCACCAATTACAAAACTATAAAAATTAGTTGTAACTTGTGAGATACAACTTCTCACAATAATTAATTTCATTTTTTTTTCTTTTGAGGCAACAATTAATATGTTAGATGATAAGAAAGAAATTATTTTCTTTGATGATCCTTAGAATATCTCACAAATCAATGGCATAGTCAGAAAATTTCAAGACCAAAGCATTCATAAGCTTCATGAGAGCCAATTCCTTAACTTCTTGTGGTATGCAACAAAAAAGCAAAAGACTATTGGCAGAGAAGTTGCACGGACACAAATAATGATAGTCCAATTCTTTTTTTTTTTTCTGATTTTCATAAGGTAGATTCATACATATAAACATATGAATAAAAATAATGCATATGTAGAAAAATAAAAATTATACATTTTTTTAGTAGAAAAAATAATATTAGTTATTCATAATAAAAAGTATTATAATTGTTACTTATAATTTATATTTTATATTTTTTAAAACTTTTGAATTGTTTTTTTATTTTTTATATTATCAATTTTTTAAGATAAGTAACTATATAATCATTTTACTTATTCATCTCTCATACAAATTTTTTACAATGTTTATTGCCAAAAAAGAAGTATAGACAAATTTTTTGAATTATGAAGGATGGGTAGTTTATGCAAGATATAAAGTCCAAAAGGACTCATTTTTTCTATTCTTCTATTAATATGTATAAACAAAAATTATTTTGAAAAATTTAAAATTAGGGAAAAATTAAATCACTGTATCTTTATTTCTAGGTTTCTTTTTTCTCTTTTTGGTGCATTATTTTCTCGTGTATTAAATCCCTAGTCAAGCAAGTCGATGCAATTTGATGAGGACATGACAAATTTTGATTTGGTCGGCAAAGAAATAGTGTCATTTTAAACATAGTAGCCAAAAATTCATATCATCATTTTCCTTCTCTCTGTTTTTTTTTTTTTTAAATTTTGGAAAACCCTAAATAAATAAAATTTGCCCAATTCCTCAAATTTACAAAAATCTCAAGCCCCCTTGTAAGAACTTTTCTTGTGCTGTCATTGCATTGACAAATCACCTTCTCTGTTTTAATAGGGAATGGAGAAAATGGAAAATCTTTATTATTATTATTTGGGTGCGCTTGTGATGCCATCAGCCCATACAAAAAGAAAAAATAAATAAATAAATGGCGATTGGAGCATTGAGACTTGAAGTAATGCGACGTCGTTGCTGTCTAATGGGGATAAGTGGCCAAAGGGTCGCCACGTACATCCGGAGCCATGGGGGGTAGGACCCACAATTGCTTATGCTCCAGTGACGTGGCCATGCGTGATCAAACCGACCGAGCATTCATTTCACCACCACCGCCCATCCCACGCAGTCCAACGATATCAACGCCGTCGAACTCCAACGTCTTTGATTATGCCACGTGTATACATCCCACAGCCGCTACCAGTCAATTCCTGGCAACAAAAATCGTTTGTGGGTCATCAAAATTTTTACTTTTGCTCTCTCTCGTTTTATTTCTGTCCTTTTTCTTGATTATTGACTAATTTATTTATTTATCTCTTCTAGAAATAAAAACAAAACTGGGAAGCAATCCTCTCAAATTAATCCCTAACTTAAGACCAAATTTGATAGAATTTTGACAATTTATCTATAAATAAATTACGTCAATGAAGATATATAATTTTTTTATGTAATTATATTTATTTTAAATATATAACTCAATAAAATTTTATAATTTCTTTATTTTTATTATTAAAAATATTTTATATTTATAAAATTTTATTGATGTTATAAAATCCTTTTATCTAAGAAGATGATTCTATAAAGGGACAAGAGAAAAACAAAGAAAATTTGTTTAAATAATTTTTGAAATTTTATTTAATTGTATATTTGAATCACAAAAATAGTTTTATGAATAAACATTTTGACACTACTTACTCTATTCAATTATTAAAAAAAAAACAAATAGGATTTTACTAAATTTTTCTTAAATTAGGGAACAAGTTTGGGAACATCTTAATCAAAAAATATTATAATGCTAAATAAATTTCTTGGATCAAAATTCTTCCACTTGTCATGCATCTGTCAAATGTCCAGTCTAGAGAACCAAAAGATGTACCACAATTACCATAGCAAGCAATGCTCCAAAATGTGAAAGTAGAGCAAATTACGATATAATAACAAGACCAATTTTCAAGCCTTAATAAATTACACCGAAAAGACTAATGTATTATTATTACAAATAATCACAACATAACCTATGAGAAATATAAATGAGAAGGAAGAAAAATTGGAAACATCAACTCACTAGATATAAACAGACAACAAGGATAAAGTATAAATATCTCTTCATTAAAATTTTTGTTTGGAATTAACTTGCAACATAGATCTAACAAAATATATGATTTTATTTTGAAAAATTGCATTAGCTGTGAACATATGAAAAATAAAATTGAAATTCACATATCTAAATGTATAAAATGTCTTGCCAACTCAGTTAATGGGGTAGAAGCATCAACATGATTGTTTTGGATTTTTCCTTGTGCCGGTGAAAGATACAGAGTGCAAAGAGTAAAAGAACGATCTTTAAAAACAAAAGAGCCTAAAAGGAGTGGATGAATATATGAAAGGAGTGAAGCAATCCAAAATATTTTGAGTACGAAGGATTAATAATTTTATTTCCTGGAAGATGAAAGAGGTATTAGATTACTAAAACGTGATCATGAAATTCATAATTAATAAGAGGACCCATTAAGCAATAATAAATAATACGGAAATCATGTGGCAGATAAACCATTCTATACTCAAAATGAATTAGAAAGGAAGGAGAAGTGTGTCACTTGGCATACCAATATTACAAGCTTAATTTATCGTACTAAAAAAATTAATATGTGTTTATTTTGCTCTCCAATTTAGTCAAAATCTTTATGTCTCTCCTAGTTACAAGTCACAATGTTTTAAAAATTAAAATTCCATATCCTCAAATTCCATAACAACATGGACAAAATAGACAAGTTTAATGTCCTCAAATTCCTACATCTAATGACTTAGAATAAATCCAATGCAAACATCAAATCAAGAAGGTTACCTCTTCTATATAGCGGATGACCTTTTGTTATCCCAATTCTTAAAGTCTCATAATTTTAATTATATATTTTTATTTTTTTAAATCTATTTTTCTTATACTTATTTTTAGTTATAAGATAAACTTATTCCATCTCAAAAATTCTCATTTTACTTTCACTTTATATGTAATTTGACAAAAATTAATTAAAACAAAAATTTACAACTAATATTTTTAGTGAAATCCAAACTTTATCTTCAGTTGTCAAGACAGAATAACTCATGACTTAGTTATGATCTCTTTAACATATAATTAATTTTTTACCCATTTTTGTTCTCTTGTACATCTAACATAATTATTTAACCTAACAAAATTTGAAAATTAACTTTCGTGAAAATATAATGGGGTATATTTTATAAATTTAGAATATTTTTTTCACCAACTATAAAACTAAAACTCTGCAAGTAAAAATCAATTATAATTTGTGTTGCAATTAATGTCTTATTTTCTAATTTTGTGTTCAAAGAAAATATTAAATACAGAACAATAGAGTCAAATTTGTAATGTCATAGTCAGCAACACATGTCGTGTAATGGAAGGTAGACTGAATGAGAAGCATCATTTTCATAATGTGATAACAAAATCAACTATTACATCGGTGCAGTTGGTATACAGAATAAGAATCAAATGAGAGGAAAAGTCTTTGCAACTAATTTATTAACATCCCATTACTATCCAAAATGCATCTTGCCAAACATGTCAAGAGCCACTTCCTAATTGACTTAGTAGCATCCTAACGAGGAAGACTAAGTACATAAATTATAATTCCTTTTTAGATAATAATAATAATAATTTTTGTTGTGAGATGTTATAACTCATCAATCAACTACCTTCAATTTGATAAATTAAGCCCCCTTCAAATGCTTATAAAATTTGAGTTTTAGTTATAGATGTACCAAAAACAAAATATAATAATACATATTTATTTTGCATTTCAATCTAGTCAAAGTCTCACATGTAGTATTTTATTGAATTTTAAAGTGAAATACAATGCGATGATTTCTTTAACAAATACTTCGTTTATTTTTTCTCCATTTTAGCTCTCTTTTATATCCGACTTATTAATTTCATCAAACAAATCATGAAAACTATAAATATTAAGGGGGCTTTCATGTTCATATAATGGGATCTGATTTGTAAATTTGGATTATTTTTTCACAAGGTTAGTGTTATTGAAAAAGAGCTCAATCACTCGGCCTGTGTTGCTATTACACTTGGCTCGTTCCCAGCTGCAGTAGTCAAATGCCAGATTATCGGTCCAGGAAGGAAGCACACACTCTGTGCTCACCCCATTCGACTCGTAGTAGACCCTGATACTTAATAAACCCAACTCTCTTCGTCCAGGCAATTCTTATAACCACTTAAGTATATTCAATTGATCAGAACCCATAACACATGTTTCCTGGTGAACCAGAACTCCATTGTCATGCAAATTAACAAGCATAAAAAGAAAAATCCGAAAAGTACCTTTTAATTTTTGCACTAATTATATCCTAATTTCCAAGGCACGAACGCGTATATAGAAAAACGGATGGAAAGGGGTCAATTTTGTAATGCCAGAGTCAGCAGCCGTGTAATAAAAGTCAAGAGTCTCAGAGTATATTCTAATCGTGAACATATTCTAATTATACAACTTGCCAAACATGTCAAGACAAGAGTCTGCTCCTAATCGATCAAAAAAGTCTTTGCCGGCCTTCATAGGGTAACATTTTAACTAAAGATTATCAAGTCAACATAGGTATTCTTCTCTCCCTCTTGCCGTCTACTTGAGTTTGATTGCTCATTTTAATTGAAGCATTTATGGGTCTGCATTGGATATGTCTAAAGTGATTGAAACACGTGGGGGCATTGCAGATTCTGTGTTCGGATATAGATTCCTTAGCACCAATCTCATATTTTCCACATACTCATGGCAATTGCCTTTTTTTTTTAATTAATTTATTTTGAGGCCAGCAATTGCTTTCTTGGTTTTTTTTTTTTTCATTCTTCTTGTTTTTGTTTTTTTTTTTTTTGTTTTTTCTAGCAAGGAAGATTGAATGAAGACACTAATTGTAACTTTATGTTTTACTGTGTGTGACTACCGTGCATATGACACTGCAGGAAAATTATATATTTTCTCTTTTCTTATTTCTTTTTTTTTAAATTTGGTTTTTGTTGTGAGATGCTATAACACAACAATCAATCATCTTTCTTTTTTCCCAAGAAACAATCAATCATCTTTAATTTAATTGGTCATTGAAAAAAAAAGGAAAAACAAGATTCAAATCAAACCTCCTTAAAATGCTTCTAGAATGTGAGTTTTATTCTACATGTGCCCAAAAAAATTAAATGCAAATTTATTTTGCTCTCCAATTTAGTCAAAGTCTCAAATGTAAATTTTAAAGAAATTATTGTCATAAGCATTAGTTTAAGGTATGTTTGGTAGATGAATTACGATATTATAGAATATAAATAGGCTAATTTGATTTTATTATAAATGGGCTATTCATATGTCATCATGATATGACAAGTGAAATAAAGATTTAGGGAGTTATAGGTAGCATTTTATAGGCTTTTTAAGTGAATTATAATGCAATGATTTCTTTAAAGAATAATTCATTTGTTGTTTTTGTCATTTTGGTTCTCTTTTATATCTTAGTTATTTAACTTAATTAAATTATGAAAACTATAGACATAAAGCCGACTTTGATATAAATATAATAAGATTTATTTTTTAAATTTGAAATATTTTTTCACCAATTACAAAATTAAAATAGTGTTTGTAAAAATGAGTTGTAACTTGTGAGATGCAACTTCTTACAATAATGAATTTTTTTTTTTCTTTTGAGGCAACAATTAATTTGTTAGATGATAAGAAAGAAATTATTTTCTTAGATGATCCCTAGAATATCTCACACATCAATGACATAGCCAGAAAATTTCAAGACCAAAGCATTCATAAGCTTTATAAGAGCCAATTCCTTGGCTTCTTGTTGTAGGCAACATAAAAGCAAAACACTATTGGCAGAAAAGTTACAGGGACACATATAATGACAGTCTAGTTCTTTTTTTTTTTTTTCAATTTTCGTAAGGCAGATTCATACATACAAGTTTAGAATTCGTGCAATTTGTATTTATTTTGCTCTCCAATTTAGTCAAAGTCTTTATGTCTCCTCTTGTCACAAGTCACAACTATTTAGAAATTAGAATTCTATACCCTTAAATTCTACAATGACATCGAAAGAATAGAAAAGTTTAATTCCCTCAGATTCTTAAGTTCAATGACTTGGAATAAATCCAATATGGACATCAAATCAAGATGCCTACCTTTCTATATAGTGGATGACCTTTCATTATCTCATCCCTAAAGTTTCATTCAATTTATATATTTTTATTTTTTTTAACTTGTTTTTCTCATACTTATCTTTAATTATAAAATAAGTTTATTTCATCTCAAAAGATTTTCATTTCACTTTCACTTTATATGCAAGTTGATAGAAATTGATTATAACAAAAATTTACAACCAATATTTTTCATTAGATCCAACCTCTATCTTTGGCTATCAAGCGAGAGGAATTCATGACTTAGTTATGATTTATTTAACATATAATTAATATTTTTTTTCCATTTTTGTCCTCTTGTACGTCTAACATAGTTATTTAACTTGATGAGAACATAAAACTTATTGATATAAAAAGGACTTTCATGAAAATATAATGAGATCTATTTTGTAAATCTAAAATATTTTTTCACTAATTATGAAACTAAAACTCTACCTATAAAAATAAGTTATAACTTGTGAGATGCAACTTCTTATTGCAATTAACATCTCATTTTCTAACTTTTTGTTCAAAGAAGACCATGACTTGAAGCATGAATGATGAAACTAAAGTTCTTGATCTAACGGAGACTTGGATATTTCCTAAAATGTGTCCAAGACTTGAAAGGAAGAAATTGAGAAAAACATTTCGTAGAAAATGGGTGTCCAAAACTTAACCTCTCTAATTTCCAAAATGTGTGCAAGACTTTATTTATAAGCTCTTTAATATCCACAATGACAAGGTATGAAAAGACCCAATGCCCGTATTACTCTATATATATGTATACAAAGAGATTATCTTAGAAAAATCAAAATTTAGAGGAGACCAAAACGCTGTGGTCTTTTTTTCCCAACTCAGTCAACTGGATTATGTTTCTGCCACTTACAAAGATCATGTTCTCGTTTAGACATTCACAATGGTGACAAATTAATTTTAGAAACATTTAAATCTGTATTTATGACTATTACTTCCCCAATTAAGACATCAAAACAATCTTTAACTCTCAAACATCCTGTGTAACAGAAACTAACTTAGCTATGTCTGCAGGTCTGTGTGGGTTTTGGCACCCGCTGTGCACATGAAAACAAGAGGCAAAGAAGGAAAATTAAGGATGCCTGAAAAGTGCCTTTTAATTTTTTGCACACACTATTCTAATTTCCGAGGCACCCATGTATGTACAGAACAACAAATGAAAAGGAGTCAATTTTGTAATGACAGAGTCAGCAGTACATGCCGTGTAATGAAAGGTAAACCGAATAGACAAATTCAATGTCATGGACAGAATAGGCAAATTCAATGCCCTCAAATTTCTAAGTTCAATGACCCAGAATAAATCCAATATAGACATCAAATGAGGAAGGTTACCTTTCCATACGGGGGATGACCTTGACCTTTACCATTGTACCCACTACAATCAAATAATCATTTTCAAAGTTGGATGCATCAGTATTCTGCTTATCCATGGACATCTTACCATCAAGTTTATAATTATGATATCTCCATCTTATATATGCTATACTCTTTTTTTAAAAGATATTATATATATAATTTTAAACTACACAAATTTATTTTTTTATTTCAATTGAATCTTTTTCTATTTTTACTTGCATTTAATGTTAACTTAAGTTACTTAAAAATTGAATCAAATTAAGAAAATTTTCTCCATTCTATCATTGTAAATATTGAAATGTAGATGATATAATTGATGTTGATTTTCTAATGAAAGACTTGGACTTTTCAAAAAAGCATCCGAGACTTGAAGAGAAGTAATTAAGGAGTAATTTCCTAAAAATTTGGTTCATTGACCTACATACCTTATAAGGTGTTTGTTTTCCACAATAACATAAATAGAATAGACAAATTCAATGCCCTCAAATTTTTAAGTTCAAAGACCTATAGTAAATCCAATCTAGATATCAAATCAAGAAGGTTACCTTTCTATATGGTGGATGACCTTGACTTTCATCATTGAAACCACTACAATTAAATGATCATTTTCAAAGTTAGATGCATTAGTCTTGTACTTATCTATGGACATCTTGCCATCCGTCTCCCCAATTCGCAAGTCACAACTATTTAGAATTCTCTATATTACCTTACTTTTTACAATTATCTTAAATTCTCTTTTTTTTTTTTTAAGTTAACTATGAAATTGCTGTAGTGTATGTCTTTCATTCTCTTAGTCCCTAAAGTTTCAACTTTTAAATTATAACCATTTATTTTTGTTTGCCTTTTTTTTTTCTGGACATATACTAAGTGATAAAATAAACTTTTTCCATCTCAAAAATTTCATTTTACTCATACCTTATAAACAATTAGAAACAAAAATCTTCAATCATATTTTTTCAAATCCAAAACTTTATTTTTGGTCATTAAGAGAGGAGGACTCATGAGTTATTTTAGATATTGTTATGAGGTATGCCAAGGACCCTTAACTAACGGTAACCTAGGTGCTTTCATTTGCCTAATTAGTAGCATTTGGAAGTCATTGATGATTAGCCTTGCTTGAAAATATGTTTAAACATAACAATATATATATATATGTTGAATATGTTTGAACTGACGTAAACATTATTCACACAATTTATCTCTATTGGTACCACACTTACTTTGTTAACCACATACTTATTTCTAATTTGGTCATTACTACAATAACCACACTTACTTTGATACGGTATCATAGCCATTATTTGGACATTTTTTATGGGACGTGCTCGGAGATTTGATGGCCTTTTGTTTCAAGTGCTTTTCATGTGGCTTTCATTTCGGTTGCATGTTCACATATTACATTTTCACCGAAAGTGAATTCTAAACATTTTAATGGCAAAATTTTGTTTTCTTATTATTAATCAAACAATATTAAATCGGTATCTTAAACATATAATGGTTCTTTTTTTTTTTATTTTGATGTGCGATTTTCCACACATATCAAGCCACTTTTTTTATCATTTTTTTTTCTTTGTTTTTGCTCTTGTCAAGAGTTGCAAGACTACTATTATATATTAATTTAAAATTTTAAAATATTAAATTTATAAATTTTTATATTTATATATATTTTTTTATTTTTAACATAAATTTTTTTAATTATATAATTCATACTCATATTTCTAATATTCACACTTTTCAGTAATTAAAAATCAAATTTATTAAATTAATAAAACAAATATAGAACAAAAATTATATTTTAAAATACTACTTACAAAAATGAATTGAGAGTAAATAATGGGCACTTTACTAATGTTCCAATAGAGATTTAGACTTTTCATAAACGCATCTAAAATTTGACAAAAAAAAACTAAGAAAAAAATTTAGTTAAATAAATATTACATTGATCTATTTAACTTATAAGTTCTCTTATTTTTACAATGGAATGGACAAAAAAATAGACTTTAGGCCCATATTAATTTATTTATATTTATAAAAAAATTAACATAAAAAAGTTAAAATTTTAAAAAATAAATTTATAATTATTTTTCTTAACTAAATCAATTTTTCAAGTAGAATAAATTATCCTATATCTATTTTTATTAGATTTTCTAATTAGGTAAATATTTATGTTCCTAATTAATCTAGAGTGTCCAAATTTTATGAGATCAAAAATTTCTTGTGAATTTCTTGATTTTTCTATACTATTTCCAAATTATTTATTCAACTATGTAAAAAATCTTATTTTACCTAATTATTTTATTAGATTACGTGCTTATGTGTTAGCCATATTTTAATTGGCAGTGTCGAGTCCATTATATTCATATATCAAAATATAAATATTCAAGACATTTTTGTTACAATACCGCATACTGCGAATAGTTAGTATAATGTTATGAGAGGCACTCCAGAAAGCATCAATTAAAAGATACAACTGCACAATTTAACTGCATAACTAGACAACTTTTAACTCCTTAAGCCATGCAGTATGTAGAGGACAAGGATCCCGTCTCCCTTCCGTGATTGCCTTTTCAGAGGGAGAATAGAACCAACCATTCCTCCATTTGAGCTGCAATGTTTTAGTGAGAGAGATGGAATTAGAATTTCCATTTTCATCGAGCTAAACAAAAGGGACTCTCTTCGCTAAACTCTTTGTATTCCAATGGTAACTAGACTCCAGACTCAATTCTCCCGGGGGAAATGGCAAAGAAATGGGTACTAGCTGAGGAGACAAGGCTTCCAACATCAAAATTGGAAGAAACTATCTTCTTCAAATATTTGAGTAATATATAATGACCATGATGGTGATCTAACAATTACACGAAGACTCACGAATCATGCATCATATTCAACCAAGCTGTATGGTTCATGTAAAAGAAAAAAGGGTCTCAGTTTAGAAAGACTTCCATGTTGTTGGATTTAGGAAAAGATAAAATGTATGATTCATGTATTATAATCAGGTAAACTAAATGATACCTCAAATTTCTTTATATATTTGTTTTGCACAAAAGTTCTCATTTCATAAGAGATAGATGGAACCACTGTTAGATAAATACCATGGATAACTGCGTCAATTTATTGAATTCCTATGAAAAGAACTAAGTGATAAGATAGATAGCCACAAACAAAAATTCATCACCAATCTGCCAAAACAATAAATATTGCAGCTGAAACACCTTACCTCTTTAATGGCCATTGGGAAGTGGGCAACAGCCCGGGAGTAAGCACGCAATCTTTCTTCTATAGCAGCATCAAATGTAATCCCCTTTTCTGCAGCTGCTGCAGAAGCAAGTTCTGCGATAAGGTTGGACGCCTGAAACCACAAATAGCACTGTAGACTAGCTTATTTAATGGTAGAACTGTAACTTATAATGGCAGACTTGATGTTAGCAATGGTGATGCAGGAAAGCTAGGAAGGGAAGATCTAAGGTTGTTGAGATCTAGATTTTATTAGAGTTTAGGAAACACCTTACCTCTTTAATGGCCATTGGAACCACTGTTAGATAAATACCATGGATAACTGCATCAATTTATTGAATTCCTATGAAAAGAACTAAGTGATAAGATAGATAGCCACAAACAAAAATTCATCACCAATCTGCGAAAACAATAAATATTGCAGCTGAAACACCTTACCTCTTTAATGGCCATTGGGAAGTAGGAACAGCCCGGGAGTAAGCACGTAATCTTTCTTCTATAGCAGCATCAAATGTAATCCCGTTTTCTGCAGCTGCTGCAGAAACAAGTTCTGCAATAAGGTTGGATGCCTGAAACCACAAATAGCACTGTAAACTAGCTCATTTCATGGTACAGCTGTAACTTATAATGGCAGACTTCATGTTAGTAAAGTTGATGCAGGAAAGCTACGAAGGGAAGATTTAAGGTTGTTGAGGCCTAGATTTTATTAGAGTTTGGGGAATTGAAATTTTAAAATTTTAAATATGGAATTTAACTTTGTATGACTCAATATATATTAGATAAATTACAAAGGGTAATAGAAATTGATAAAACTTATTAGTATCACGCTGATAAGATTAAAAAACTACCAGCATCATACTCAATCTTACCCCCAGTACAGGACAAGAGAGCCTCACACCTTAAAGGTAAAAATTACCAACAGCCAGAAAACCCCCAATTTAGCCTCCAAAAATATCGCATAAACCTTATATGCAGACCATCAACACTTCTAATTATTATAGAAGTGGGCAAAAAATTTGGAACAAAAAATTTGCCTAACAAGACATCTAATCAAAATAGACATAAGCCAAGTTACTCCAACTACCAAGTTGACTACGAAAGCAAGTCTTCTACAAAAAGTGATAGGAAGAACTATGATAATAGCAAAAACGATATTTGTCAAGAAACTATTCCACCCAAAAACTTTGAGCTATTAGGTGAAACTCAGGATATGGACCATATATTATACTCGAACACGACTCCTCATGCAAAATGTGAGCATAGTGTGATTTAAACTCATGATCACTTTATCATGAAAGTTTTGATACCATGTCAAGAAACCATTTCACCCAAACACTTAAGTTATTAGGTGAGGCCTAAGATACATATTATGTATTATATACTCCATGTCTCCAATAATGTTTTCAAAAGGTAATTTGTAATTTTGGTCAAAGTTAAGGAATCAAATGACAAGAAAATTCCAGAAAATCTTCTGAGGTAAGAAAAATTAAGAAGCCTTTCATGCTAAGGAACTGCCATGCAAGCTGAGCAACAGTTGTAAATTCATTGTTGAGAGACCTAGAACTCATGAAGAGGATGGCAAAGAAAACCATATGCAAACATGGACTTCGTAACCTTAGAAAAAGAAGAAATAGGCTTAAAAAACAAGAAATCCAATAATTATTTGCAGGAGCAGCAAGCCCACATATCCACTCAATATTTTCACTCTGTTTTGCCCTGTTTTTGTTAAAGTTTCTGAAATTTCTTCCAATAATGCATCTGATGCAACAAGTGGTATCAAAGTTAGATCTAAAGGGTGCACTGTCGAGAGTTTGCAACTGAAGTTTCATGAAAATCAGATAGTATATTGCCCTTGATTCAAAAGCCAGATGTATTTGCGTGAAAATAGTTAAAAACAATTTCTAGGTACAAAAAATTGTATGACCCTGCTTCGAATAATAAGCCAAAAAAGGTCTTGGATTGACTCTCTCAATTCCTAAAGTTTCAATTTAGTCCTTTCCTCACAAATTTGACACATCTATCAAAAATTGTGCACTCTGGTCCTAGTAAAATCCTAGCCACAGATAATACTAATACCATCTTCATATACACTCAAAGTCAAGTTTTAATATTTGATTCAGAATTCTATGAATATTGGAGCTCATGAAAGAAGACAATCTTTATCGCACAAAATTTGTGGTAGTCGCTAATTATTATCAAGAACCACCAGTAGAAGAAAGTTGTACAACAGGGTCAAATATGGAGATGAAAGAATATAAGTAAAATGTCAAGAGAGATGCAAGTGCAATGAGGATCATCCAGCAGGCTGTAAGCAAAATTATGTTTCCTAGAATCTTTGGTATCAAAAGCCAAAGATGCATGAGAAATATTACACAAGGAATTCAAAGGCTTGAAACATCAAAATATGCAGAGACAATTTGATAACCTTTCTACAAAGGAAAGTGAAAGAATCAAAGGTTTATATTTAAGAGTTGCTGAAATAGTCATTGGAACATGCAGATATGCCAACTCAAACTCCTTCAATTAGCAGCAAAAGGTACTATCTTTTGTTTGTTGACGATTTTACTGGGACAATGTGGATATATTTTTTGGAGCAAAAGTCAAAGGCCTTCATTCAAATTTGTTCAATTCAGAGCACAATTGGAGAAAGAAAGTGACCAAGAAATAAAGCACTTAGAAATGAATCAAGGTGGAGAATTCATCTATAAACCATTCCTAGGGTATTGCAAAGACAAAGGAATGGAAGGATAATTGGCCATGAGATACAATCTGTGACCAAATAGTGTAGAATAACATAAGAATCACGCTATTATAGAGATGGCAAGAAGCATGTCTGAAGGAAAACAACTTTCCAACAAGTTTTTGGTCGAAGCAACCAATACAGCAGTCTACAATCTCAACTGATCACCAACACAATCAGTTCAAAACAAAACACCATTTGAAGCATGAAATAAAAGGAACCTGTGGGTGGTTCATCTCAAAGGTTTTGGTTGCATAGCTTACTCTCATTTTCCCTCTCAAAAAAGAGAGAAGTTTGATGAAAAATGAGAGCAAGGTTTCTTTTTTTGGGGTATGGCGATGAATCTAAAGGATATCATCTGTATAACCCAACAACAAGGAATGGTGATCCCATTGAAGTGGAAAATCCAAAAATGCTAAGCCTGAAATCTTCAGTTCAAATTTCCTCAGATTCAGAATCACCACAAAGAAAGGTGCATATAGATTCAATGAACTGCAGGAATCTTTTAATGTTGACAAGTGAACCACAATTTTGAAGTAGGTGCATAAGAAGACTTATGGAACAAGACAATGGATGAGGAGATCAAAATGATTCAAAAAAATCACACATGGGAGCAGGTAGACATGCCCAAGTAAACTTGTGATTGGACAGTCTACAAAAGATAATTCAAAGAAGATAGGTCAATTCAAAAAACCAAGGCACACCTCATTGCAAAAGGTTATTTGCATCAACCTGGGGTAGACCTTCATGAGAGATATGCACCAGTTACACAGATGGAGACAACTG
The DNA here is from genome assembly GCA_020883675.1 of Bruguiera gymnorhiza. Classification (NCBI taxonomy): domain Eukaryota; kingdom Viridiplantae; phylum Streptophyta; class Magnoliopsida; order Malpighiales; family Rhizophoraceae; genus Bruguiera; species Bruguiera gymnorhiza. Next base: position 480,749 of record JAIRCJ010000135.1, read on the forward strand.
GAAAATTACTTGCATTGACAGTTCAAATGGAATTAGAAATTTTTCAACTAGACGTAAAATCAGCATTATTGAGTAGAGAACTAGAAGAAGTGTATGTGGAGCAATCTGAAAGCTATGTGAATAAGGGAATGGAGGACAAAGTTTATTGACTTCATAAGGCTCTCAAACAGGGAATAGCAATTGATAATTATTCTCAGCAAAATGGATTCCAAAGGATCCCAAGTGAAGCATCTCTTTACGTAAAGAAGGGAGGTGCCAATGATGTTCTTATTGTTTGGTTATATGCGCATGATTGATTTATATTGGTCTTAACCCAGAGACAATTGAAGAATTTAGAAGTGCTCTGATAAAAGAATTTGACATGACTGACTTGGGACCCATGAAATATTTTCTAGGAACCCAACTTAAGCAAAATAAAGGAGAAATTTTCATTTCTCAAGGAAAATATGCAGAAGACTTGCTCGAGAAATTTCGCATGTGAAGTTGTAAAGCAGTGTCAACAATGATGCCCCTAAATGAGAGATTACATCAAGATGATAGAGCAGAGTATAATTCCAAGCCTGTATTGAAGTCTTGTAGGTTCATTACATTATTTGACAAATACATGACCAGATATTGCACATTCAGTAAGTCTCATTTCTAGATTCATGAGCGAACCTAGCTGACTTCATCATGTAGCTGCCAAAAGAATTTTGTGGCATATCTAATGAACTAAGAAGTTAAGAATCAAATATGCAAAAGCATAGTTTGAGAATTATTGATAGTGATTGGGTAGGATCACCAGATGAGAAAAAGCGCATCAGGATACATATGCACCTTGGACACCAAGCTAATTTGTAGTAATTCCAAGAAACAAAAGGTAGTTGCATTATCATCTACTGAAGAAGAATACACTGTAACTACTAATGTAGTTTGTGAAGCAGTTTGGTTACAACAAATACTATCAGATTTGTAACATGAAGATAAGGATCCAACAATCATCTAGTGCAATAATATGTCAGTAATAGCCATGACAGGAATCTAGTGTATATACGAAGGACACTGAGCTGAGTCATCATTTCAAATGGTTGATAGAGGAGAAGTTATAAAGGAGTTTGTCAACAGAAATGATCAACCAGCGGATATTCTTACCAAAGCAGTTACAAGAGAAAAGTTCAAGAAGAAATTCAAAATTACAAAATGAGAGGGGATGTTAAAAGATATTTGTAATTTTGGTTAAAGTTAAAGACTGAAGCAACAAGAAAATTTCAGAAAATCTTCTATGTTAAGGGAAATAAATTGAGAAACCTTTCATGTTAAGGAAACTCAATGCAAGCTCAACAACAATTGTAACCGTAATTCAGAGAGTTTCAGAAATTGTATCAACAAAGTAATATAAAGTCAAAGAAATTCAAATCATAAAGGCCACAAAGAAAACTATATGCAGACATGTATGTTATAGGCTTAAAACATAAGAAATTCAAGAATTAGTTGCAGCAGCAGCAGCAGCTCTGTATATACACACAAATATATTCACTCTGTTTTGTCGGTTTTTTGAAGGTTTCCAAAAATTGCCACCTCATATTTAAAAGTTAACTCTTCATTCAATTCCACACTCGACATGACATAAACAATGTTAATAAGTCTACAGAATTTGTAACCAAGATTTAGCATACTAGCAAATACAAATTTCCCAAACAAGAATAATTCATGTCATCAATGTGAGCTAAGCCCCAAACAAGTGAATTGGTAGATAGACTGAATTGGAGAACCAAAAACTAATCCACTCCAACTCAACCCATCAAAGGACTATGAAGTAGTCCATCCAGGAATTAGCCCTTAGAACTGACATGGGACTGTACAAAATTTACATAAGAACTAAAGTTCAAGTGTATTACATTCCATTTTTGAGGCAGCTTTACCACTGAGTGGAATTCCTTCTCCACAACACCAACAGTTGCCCTGGGATGGTGAGCTCCAACAAGCATAAATGCTGAGATCCAGATCAACTTTTCCAGAGTTTGCTTCAGGAAAGCTTCCTTGGCAAGAACCTGATATAACATGAACAAAATTATAGATTTCCTTGACTGCATTCAGAACTCTGTCAGAATCCCCCTGTTGTACAGGGGAGCCAGATCCCCCACACATCAAAGAGGTAAGAAATCTTCTGAATTTCTAATAGAATTAATCCAAAGTTGCAATTCTTAATGCTACCAAAGACATAGTTTAAAGTCCACACTGACTAATACTTAGCCTAAACATGACAGTTGAATTCCTTGATGAATATCTAATGCCCACCCAATCCCTATCAGACGGAAAGCTAAAGTTAGAAAATAAAGTTGCAAGAAAGCAAGCATGTCAGCTTAAAGAATGCCTAAAACTAGCTTCATGGATCAAAAAGAGAAAGAGAGATTTAGTTTACCTTGCAAGAAAGCCCTCCAGCATGTAATCTTGCAGCTACTGCAGATGCCCATTTTCCATGTGCAGCAGTGAAGCCTTCTGGATTGGTATCCGTCTGACCATCAGCAGGCGGTTCACCAAGCTTTGAAACAGCAAATTATGCTAGCACTTGGTCAGCAACACCAGGACCTTTACTTTGCAACCATGGTTCCAGCAAAAACCAAATCTGCCAGATTGTCAACGTCCACTTATCAGCACCCAAAAGAGTATTGCACAGCCATCTAAACAAAGAAGGCACAATCATTTCCATCTCAAGTTCAGCAATTAGAAAGAAAATCATTTGAAATGGTAGGTCACGAGTGACACTTCACTTGCAGTCAATCGCAATCATTGCACCTAATACAGAAGCAAATACTTGTATAGGCCCACAAGATGCAGCAACCACGGCAATATTTGAACCTCGATACAGCTTGCAAGCAGATGTTCATCTGCTCTAGTTCAATTTTTCTTGTTTCCTGGGAATGAATGATGATTCAATTATCAGTAAAGTTCATATCTTTCACCTTAATTCCTCAAAACAAATCCAAAATTATTGGAAATACCTACCCTTCCATCTGGACTTGGGAGTGGATTCAAGAACAGCATGAAGATCATCATTCTTAGTACAAACCAAAATAGGTCCTTCAAAATCAAGCGGCACTGAGTCCCCTCTCTTCGCCGACCAATCTTGGCCACCACCCATTTCTTGCAACGCCCTTCCCACTCGTCCACCGCCAACAATCACCGCCGGAACAACCGTAGCAGCCGTTGGAGTAGCTGTGGCACTAGGGGCTGCTGCGACCATTACATAAAGTCGTGTGCTTTGGGTTGTAGAAACGAATTTGGAGCCAAAGAAGGTGAGTTCTGAAGTGGGCTTAGGGAAGAGAGAGATCGAGAGATTGATTAGGGGTATAGACGCCGTTGGATTGAGAGAAATAACAAAAAAATAGATTAAATTTATGTAAAAATAATTAAAAATTTTAAAATAATTTATATCTCTTTAAAATATAATTTTAAGTTTTAATATTATTAAATAATTCATCTTATTTTAATAATTTTAAAATTTTTAAAATTATAATTAAATTATTAAATATAATTTATTTAAATTATTAAATATAATTTATTTAAATTATAAATTATAATTAATATATTTGAAAAAAAATAACAATTTTACTTTTGATAGATCTAATTAACTAAATTTAATAATTTCATATATAACTCTCGTTATTTAAAAGTTTTATTTTATTAGAAAAATTTTTATTTAAATTTTTTGGTGTAATAAATTGTATAAAAACTAAATATAAAATTATTATTTTAATACTCTTTTAAAACTAATGTACTCTTGTGATACTTACTTGTAGTTAAAGTATTATATTTTATATAATTTATTAACACTTTATTTGTTTAATAGTTTATTCTAAAAAAATATGTGACAAAATAATTAGCTTATTAAAAAAATAAAAAAAGAATTAACAAAACAAAAAAATATAAAAAATCTAGTTAAATTCATATTTTAGTTTACTAATAAAATATATCCGTATGTTCTCTTGGCTGATACAATTTGTTCTTTTACTATAATCAACTTGAAGAGATAATGTATGCAACAATACAACTCCAATGGTAATTTTGATTATATGTTAGACTAGTTTTTCAATTTGTTTAATTTTACACCATTTATCTTATTCTATTCAAAATTAATACTCTTAATTTATATTGTTTAGTTCTTTATAAAGTTAAAAGGGGAAATTCGAGTGGTAAAAGACAAAAGTGAGTTCAAATAAATAAAAAAAAGCCATAAATAGTGTAAACACGAGGGAGTATGATACCTTCTCTTGAGTGAAACACGTAAGAAAGTGTTTTGTGAGGTATCTCAATTATTTTGTATAAAAGTAATACTATGACATCCAAAGACAAAGCTACAGCTCAGGAGGGAGTTGAGGATATATCCTTCATGATCAAAGCTATAGAATAACAATTTGAGCACATGAATATCATATTTGATGATATGAGGGAGAGGATGAAGAAGCAAGCTAATACAATGGCAGAGTTGCAAAGGAGGCATGGGGAATATGAGGCTTCTAAAGTAAGAAGGCAGTTAAGACGCGCTTATAACCATGAAGATGATATATAAGATGAAGAATTTGATGATCAAACTACTATGGTCAAAACTGCTAACAATAGAAGGGATCGAAGAGAATTTGGGAGGCAAGGCACTTATGACCATAATTTGAGTAATATTAAAATGATAATTCCTCTATTCTAAGGTAAGAATGATTTTGATGCATACTTAGAATAGGAGAAAAAGGTTAAATTGGTTTTTGACTACCATAACTATTCCAAGGAGAAAAAGGTAAAGCTTATTGCAGTTGACTTTATTAATTGTGTGATTATTTGGTGGGATTAACTTGTTTTGACTAGGAGAAGGAATCGTGAGCGGCCTATTGATACATAGGAGGAGATGAAGGCTATTATGAGGAGGTTTATCCTTAATCACTATTATAAGGAGTTATACCAAAGGTTATAAAGGCTCACTTAGGGTACCAAAAGTGTAGAGAACTACCACAAGGAGATGGAGAATACCATGATTAGAGCGAATGTAGAAGAAGATAGAGAGGTAACCATGGCTCAATTTCTGTAAGGACTAAATAAGGACATAGAAAATGCAATTGAATTACAACACTATATGAAATTAGAAGATATGGTGCACATGGCAATGAAAGTTGAAAGGCAACTTAAACACAGTTTGGGTAAAATTTGGGTTTTACCTCATCTTGGAAGCCAAATTGGAGTAAAAAGGACAAGATGGCCAATTACAAGTCCAAAGTCGAGCTATCCAAGCACCAAAATGTGGGTTCTAACAAGGAGGTAGATAATTCAGACCCTCAACCAAGTAAAATAGAGATGTTAAATATTTTAAGTGTTTGTATAGGGGTCACATTGCATCTTAATGTCCAAATAAGCGTGCAATTATCTTAAAAAGTAATGGTAATGTTGAAATTACAAGTGAATCAAATCATAATTTTATGTCATCATTAGAGGGTGAAAGTGATAGAGAGGGGTATTCGGAAAATAGAATAGCTCTTGTCTAAAGGCGAGCATTGAATGTGCAAGTAAATGAAGAAAATAAGGTGCAACGAGATAACATCTTTTAGACAAGGTGTCTCATCAAAGATAAGATATGTAGTATAACTACTGATGATGAGAGTTGCACTAATGTTTCTAGCACAACTACGGTTGAGAAGTTGAATTTACCTACTATGAAGCATCTTAGGCCATATAAGTTTCAATGATTAAATGAGAGTGGTGAAGTCAAAGTAAATAAGTAAATGCTCATATCATTTTCTATTGGAAGGTACCATGATGAAGTTTTATATGATGTTGTACCTATGCATGCAGGTCATATTCTATTAGTAAGACCATAGTAATTTCATAGACGAGTTATGCATCATGGCTTCAAGAATCGATATTCCTTTGTAATGAATGAAAAACTCGTCACTCTTATACCATTATCACTCAACAAGCTTATAAGGATTAATTAAGGATTAAAAATGAGTGTGAATAGAAGAGAGAGATTGATAAAAGAGAAAAAAAGAGGAGAAAATGTGAGGACATAAAAGAAAGAGAAGAAAAAAAGAAAGTTTCTATGCAAAATAAAGTGATATCAAAAGAGCAATTTTTGCCAAACAACCTATGATCATATTTTTGTACAAAGGGGCCTATTTTAACACTAACAATTTTGACTCATCTTTGCCTAGTGTTGTCGTTGTTTTATTGTAAGAATTTGAAGATGTATTCCATAATGATATCCTAAATGGATTGCTACCTAAGAGAGAAATCGGGCATCAAATTGATTTCATCCCCGGTGCATCCATCCCTAATTAGCCAACATAAAAGAGTAATGTTAAGGAGACAAAGGAGTTTTAAAGGCAAGTTGAGGAACTTATTTCAAAAGGATATGTAAGGGAAAACATGAGTCCTTATACAGTTCCTGTCTCACTTGTACAAGGAAAGTTGAACAAAAGACATGCCAAGTGAATCAAATTCATTTAGACTTTTCCCTACATCATTAAGTATAAACAAGGTGATGATTCGAGAACGAATCCTTTTGAGGAAATGGGGAATGATGAGAACCATAAAGATGACAGGTAGAAAGCTTCAATGGATACAAGAGGTCTATTGCACATTCCAAAACACCCAATAATATGAGCTAGAGTTTTAATGGATGCAAGAGGTCCATTGCACATTCCAAAAGATCCAATAACATGCGCTAGAGTTTCAATGGATGCAAGAGGTCTATTGCACATTCTAGAAGACCTAATAACATGAGCTAGATGAGCTAGAGCCAGAATGATGAAAGAAGTACTAAATGGGCTGATTAAGGACATTAAGGCCAACCAAGCTTCAAATGGTGCAAATTCAAGTTTGAAAGAGAGTTCAGACCTTATTAATATCATTAGAGTACTTAAAGAGTTAGGACTAAGTAATAATAGTTACTCCAAATTAAGAGTTTATTTTTTGTGTAAGAATTTGTCCCTAGATAGGAATTCCTCCTAAATAAGGAATTGTTCTAAGTAGGAATTTGTACCTTTTTAGGATTGCTATCTTAGCTTATAAATAGGCACCCCTTGTAAGATCAAACATTAAATCAGACAATTTATTAGAGAATTTTGAGTGAAATAGAAAGTAAGAGTTTTTATCCTTCAGTTCTTTTGAGAACTAAAGAATTTATTAAAAGATACTTCTTCTTGTGGCATTCCAATCTACTTATCACTCTCAATTCCTTTTTTTCTGGAGTGTGACATCCATATCTTTCTTAAATACCTTAGGTTTGTGTTCCTTCAAATGTTGGGTCTAAGGTTTGTATTATTAAATTTTGATTTAGTTTTCCTAATTGTTCTTTGACTTCTTATGTGCATTGGGTTCCTACGCTACATCTTTTTAGGGTTTTTCACATCACAAATAGACCATTTACCTTAGAATTATTGCAACCTATGATGTATGGACGAGGCATATCAACTCTTGGAAATTTAGGATAAGTCTGTAATATATATGTCAATCATAATCCCTTTATTAAAAAATGGATTGGAAATGAAATTTTTATTAAGAGACAAAAAAAAATCAATTACAACTAATAGTTACAATAAATTGATATCTATTTTGTATTCAAGTTCTTTCCCTAAGCTCAACTTTAAATTCCTTTGAAATTTTTCTTCCATTATCAACTCAAAAGATGAGTTCATTCTAGTATTTTAATTTAATTTAAAATTTTAACTAAATTATTTAAAAGGTATGTAAACTATTTAAGAATTACTTTTATTTTCCTAATTAGTTAGAATATTCTCTTAATTAATCATTAAATAATTTCTCATTTAAGTTAGAGTATTTTTTTTCAATTAGTTAGATGATGGTACTTATATATAGCCGAAAGGCTAAAATTGTCTAAAAATCCAATAATCCAGTATCTTAATATCTTAATATTCTAAGAAATTCTCAATGCAAATGTTCCTTTAAGAGTTGTTATCTTTTCTAATGAATTTTAAAAACTCTTTTAAAGGTTCAATCCTTTTTCCGCTTTTCCATCCTGTGTCAACTGTTATCAAAGTTTAAATTTACCTTACTTGATATCATTTTGACGTTCTCACCCTTGCATCCCGCTTCAACGCTTGCAAGGGAGGTGGAGGTATCTGCCTCTTAGTACATGTTAGAGTCCTAATGGTGGAAGCGAGTCTCGCAATTTGGTAAGCAGTGACGTTGCAGGCTGCTGGCTTGCGTTAAGCCGGGGGTCGGTTTCGGCTTCGAACAGGCCTTGGGCCGGTTATCACAAGGTCCTTATCAATAGGAATTTAGCAGCTCTTACCCACATTTCATGTGGCCACGCACCAAGTCTATGGGCATGATGGAAAAAACATTTGAGGTACAGCAAAGAAAATCCAAAACAATAGGAAAAAAAAAAAAAAACCAAGCCCATGAGCGTTTGAAAATATTTATTAGAACTAGAATTTACTGAAATGTCAACTTCAAGCATTCTAATTGATACAGAAGTGAGCCAATCACTAGCAGCCTGCAAACGTGGTCACTTCATCCTTGCAATTGCTGCAAAAAAGACTGGAAAAATTGAATATTAAAGGCAAAGGCTCGTCGGACAATTTGATTAAAAAGATACAGGGGATCATCGAGAGTAAGATGACTCCAATTCTGCCCCATCTTTTCTTGTTTTTTAAAAAACACTGGATCATTAGGAGTTGTAAGTAACAATATTTGTTTGAATGCCCTTACCTAGCATTTGTGCGCAGACGTTCATGGCTTTGGTGACCAACCTACTCTTTCAAAGACCATTAATTATGATGCTATATATGACTACATCTGGCTCACAACCCCTTTCCTCCATCTTCTTGAGCACCTGAACAGCCGCGTTATAGTTTCTAAATCCGCACAAACCTTTGACAAGGGTGTTGTAGACAATTAAATTAGGTCGGCAGCCCTTTTCTAACATCAAATCAAATACCCTCACAGGTCGGCCTATTTGGACTTGCGCACAAAACCCATTGAGTAAACTGCTATGAGTAAATAAATCAGGTTGATACCCTTCGGGCAACGTCTCAGCAAAAAATTTCACAGGTTGAGTTTGCTTTCCATCCACAACATGACCATTGAGAAGGGAATTATTAGAGAAAACATTACTCTCATAACCGAGTTTGAACATCTTGCTAACAATTGAGAAACCAAAATTCACATTTTTTGATCGACAGAAAAAGATGACCAAATTGTTTAGACTGCATATGTCTTGCTTGAACCGAAAGTGCTGTTCAGCACGTTTGGACAAAGAAATGACGGTGGAGTATTGGCCCATCCTTACAATTGCTGCAAAAAGGATTGTTAAAATCGACAGTGGAGAGGAAAGGTCTATATTGATCCGAGTGTGAATATTGCCCACAGAAGTCATCTAATTTGATGCTATTTCCTGCTTTCTCAAAGATGGCAAAACTCTCCGGTGCTTTTGGCTTACTTCTGATCCTACTGCTTGGATTGGATGGCTGCAACTGAGAATCACTTTTTCCAATTGAAGGTAAATTTCAGTAAATTACACACAGCTAAGCTCATGCTACTTACCTTGTTAATTATAGTGATCAATAAACTTATACATGTGATGTGAGCCATCAGAAATTATAAATAAGGAAATTAACAAATTACACATAACTAAGATCATAATTATTTTATGAGATGATAGAGGCAAACACAAGAATGCATTGATTTAATAAATTGATATGATTGCTTGCAAATGTTTACAAAGGTCAATCTAATTATTGAAACTCACTCATATTTTTATTTTTATTATTTATTTAATTTTTTTTAAGTTGCTCGTATATATGAACACTTGTATTGTATTGGGACTCTAAAGAAAAAAAATCAAGTTAATGAAAAAGTTTGTCCCCTTTGCCAAATAAAAAAGAAAAAATGTTTGTCAAAACTAGTTAAACTTCCTTTTTTTTGTCACTTATCAATAAAAAATGAAATAGAATTGGATAATAAATTGATTAAATTTATAAATATAAAAACTGAATGTACTATAATAAGATATTTAAAATAACAAAATAGATAAATAGTTATACAATTTGTTTTTTTTAATTAAAATTAGTTAATATCAAAAACTAATAGTTAAATTGTTCTCATCTCATAATTTTTAAATGTAAAATAATATATTTTTAATTTAAAAAACTTATTTGTCTTTAACTTTGTTTATAAAAATATTAATTTTGTTTTTGCCCAAAGTTCTAGTGAAAATTTGGTTTTAGGTTTCTGCCCAAGGAAGCTGAAGCAGACACATGAAGCAGTTGTTGATGAGTATCACCACAGACCCCCAAAGTATGACTTGCCTAAAGACCTTAAATTATAAACATTTAGACCTAAAAATATATTTTTTTAATTTCAGTAATATTTGTATAAATAAATATTAAAAAAAATTACATGGTTCTAGTCATGAGTCGTACCACTTTTACAATCTATTGAAAGTGGGGCTTTTACAATCTATTGAGAGTGGGGCTCATACCGTTCATTAATTAAAATTTTATGTATAACATGCTCCCTATTTATACAAGACAATTTATGAATAATACATTTTTGTCTTGTATATTAATTTCAAGTATAAGTGTCGAGTTTCTTTTTTGTTGTTTTTTATTTTTTGGTAATAGCTTCTAATTTGGATATAAGTAGCAAAGAGTTCAGTGATAATTTTTATACCGTGTAATTTATAACTCGTTACTTAATTTAAAGAGATAAATTGAAACTAGCTTCCACTGCATATTATAGATATTAGCTTTGTCCTCTATTGTTCCAGAAAAAAACGCCGTTATTCAGATTTTAGGGCCAAGAAAACTGTCCCATGCCACAAAATAAATGTCTGTTCATAAATGCATCAACGTTTTTTTAATGCTTTCCCCCAGCAATAAATCATTCATGAATCATAGTCACATTTACCTCTTAGTTCATCTATGTCCCGTGTTTCTTTTTTGTTTTTTTTTTTCATTTTGAATTATCTATTCGTTTAGTTATGAAGACGCTTGGAATGATAAGAAATCCAATCTAGACATCAAATCAGGAAGGCAACTTTTCTATATGTTGGATGACCTTGACCTTCACCATTGTACCCACTATAATTAAATAATCATTTTCAAAGTTGGATGCATCAATCTTATGCTTATCTATGGATATCTTATCATCAAGTTCATAGTTATGATATCTTCATCCTATATTTGCTATACCTTTTTTTTTAAAAAAATATTATATATATAATTTTAAACTACACAAATTTATTTATTTTTATTTCAATTGATTTTTTTTTACTTACATTTAACATTAAGTTAACTTAATTCACTTAAAAATTGAATCAAATTAAGAATAATTTCTACATTTTATTATTATAAATATTAAAATGTGGATGATGTAATTGATGTTGATTTTCTAACGAAAAACTTGAGTTTTTCAAAAATGCATCCAAGACTTTGAAGAGAAGAAATTAAGGAGTAATTTCTTAGAAATTTGACTGATTGACCTAAGTAACTTACAAGGTCTCTATTTTCCATAATGACATGGACAAAATTGACAAGTTCAATGCTCAAATAAGCTCAAATTTCTAAATCCTATCAGTATTTTGTTTGTTAGCTAGTTCTAAGATCAACTTGCACTTGTTGCCCAACGACAACTTGCACTTTGATTTAACCTAACAAAGAGATGAAAACTACTAATATAAAGATAGATCTAGTGTAAAAATAATGGGGTTTATTTTGTAAATTTGAAATATTTTTTCATCAATTACAAAAGGAAAACATGACTTATAAAAATGAGTTTCATTTCCAGTTTCGTGTTTAAGGATGACCTTGACAAGAAGCAAGGATGCTAGAAATAATGTTTAAGTTTTTAAAGTAGACTTGTGTTCTTCAAAAGCACGTCTAAGCCTTATTAAGAAAAAAGTGAAGAAAAAAATCCCTAGAAATTTGGATTATTGACCTATGTGATTTATAAGCTCTTTAATTTTCAAGATGAAATGGTCTGGAAAGAATCTATGTCTATATTACTCTATGCATGTGTATATATAAAGAGATAATATTAAAAAAAATCAAATTTTAAAAGAAAAAAATTGTGGTCTTTTTTTCCAATAGAGTCAACTTGTCATCTATGTCTATTTGGGTTAGATTTTCTTATTTGATAGATTTTTCTATTCTCAATTAATCTATGACATCCAAATTCTATAATAATTAATTTAACTTGCAAAATTTTTTTTAATGTTAATACATTTTTTTAGAATTTTCTTTTTATATTGGTTTTGTTTGATTGTATAAAAAAATTAAATTAAAATCATATTATCTTTCAAAGTCTTGTAAATTGTGAGTTTATTTCTAAATACACTAAAAAAATAAAATTAATAAGTGCTTCGTTTGCTCTCCAATTTAGTCAAAATCTTTACATCTCCCAATTTACAAACCACAACTATTTAGAATTCTTTACCTTACCTTACTTTTAAAATTATCTCTAGTTCTCCATTTTTTTAAATTTAACTATGAAATTTTAGTAATGTAGGTCTTTCATTCTCTGAGTCCCTAAAGTTTCAACTCTTAAATGATAACCATTTTTTTTTCCGAACATATACTAAGTGATGAAATAAACTTCTTCTATCTCAAAAAATTCATTTTACTCTTAAATTATAAACGATTAAAGATAAAAATTTCCAATCATATGTTATTAGATCCAAAACTTTATTTTTGGTTATAAAGTGAGAACTTATGAGTTATTCTAAATATTGCTATAAGATATGTTAAGGACACTTAACTTATGGTAATGTAGGTGCTTTTGCCTAATTAGTAGCATTTAGAAGTTATTGATAGTTAGCCTTACTTAAAAATATATTTAAAGGCAACAACAATATATATTTGGTATAGTTATAGTGGAAGATTTAATTATTAATGAGTTGTAGGATTCAAAGTAAAGATCTCGACCTAAGATTTATATTTGATAACCACCAAATTACACCTAGTGCTTATATATTAAAACTAATCGGGGCAAGTTCTCAAATGAAGCCAATGACCATAGCAACTAATAAATATATTAATAAATATAAATATAACAATAATAATAAAATTTTAATTTTAAATTTAATTAAAATTAGTTAGGTACAATTATTTTTAGTCATTTTATTATATTATACTTTAAGTTAAGTCTTACGTTCCCAACTAAAAATTATTAAATCAATTTAGATATTCTTCCTTTTTTCTTTTTATCATTTATTTGGATTTAATCATTCTTTTTATTTTGTAATTATATTTATTACACATTTATATATAATTATTAAGCATCTCACTTAACTTAATTTTATTGTATATCATATAAATTTTTTAAAAAGAAATAAACAGGTAACTTTTTTCAACATGGAGCTCACCGATCTATTCCCCGGAATTCATCCATTCATCCATCCATTCCCCGGCATTCAACCACCCCCAACCCCCACCAATGGAATTTCCGCTTATGCCCCGAAAGGTACAAGTTTTTGGGCTTTAGGCTTTTTCTTGGGGGTTTGATCTATCCCTTTCATAATTTTTTTTTTTTGGTTCTCATTTCTGGGTTTTCTGAGTTTATTTTATTTTATTTTATTATTATGATTCTCACTGAATGCTATTTTTATTGGCTAATTTGAGATTTTTACTTGTTGGGGTTTGGTTTTTTCAAGTGGGTTGTCCAAAACTCTTTTTGAAGTAAATGGGCCTGCTGTTTTTTGTCAGAAAGGGATGATTATTGGGCATTTTGGTTTTGAACTCACATGCGAAGAATTGCCAAGCTCACTTCAACTCTCAGGTATTGTATTATTCCTGCTTATTTTTAGAAGTGAAGCCTTTTGTCCCGTTTTTTTCTTTTTTCTGTTCTGTGTTGTCTTCTCTGTATTTGTTTCTCCAATGATCTATTTGTTCATGTTGTCTAACTTTTGTGGTCTCTTTGAATCGAACATAGGTTATACTTTACATCCAGCAGTCCCTTTTTTTTTTTTTCCTTTGTAAACTTTATAATCAACAATATTAGTGAAGAAGCTATCATTATGATTTTTTATCAATGCTAAAGTTATGTGGATTTACTTGATGCTCTTTTCCTTAGTGAGGATGTTTTTTTGATCATTTGAATTGTCTGCCTGATTTTATTTTGTTAGTGAAATGTGTGGAGTTTGTCACATCTTCTATCACATTTGGTTGTTCATTGCTTGTTATTTTTAAACAAGATTATTTCTTTCTCCTTATCCATATTTCCTTAATTTGGGCAGTGAAGGACTTGTATCTAGCTTCCTCTCCGGTTTGGGGCTGTTGCATCATAATCACAGCTATAGCTGTAAAATAAGAGCATTTATCACAGCCCCCATTCCTAGCAGCAGAAGAAACTATTCAAGCCAGGTTTTATTGGATCTTACTAATGAGAGGTTCAGTCATGATATTGCAAATTATGATCGTCCATATGAGACAAGTGGTAATTTGCTTCATTCTCCTAACTGAACTGGCGAGACTTATTCGGTGCTCCCATCTAGTGCTCTTCAGCATTGGTACAAAAACTAGCAAGAAAAATGAAGGCATAAACTGACAGCAAGCACTTTTGGTGATGCTATCAGATTTTGGCCTCACTGGAGGGTTCAGCTCTGGTTGGAGAAGATTGGTGCTAAAGAACCATTTTCAGGTAACCTGGCTACCTGTTGGAGCAATATCAAAGAAGAAGAAGCACTTGAGAGATACAAATTGGTAAAAGGAAATAATATTTTGTTTCCTGAATTTCAAGTGTATGGTGAGGACAATAAAGAAAACAGTGGGCTTGCTGCGTCTCCAGACGGGGTGGTCGGCAGGCTTGTTTATTAGTTGCCTTCAAGAGGAGTGCTGGAGACAAAGTGTCCATTTTTTATGGTGATATAAGTAGGGCAACACCTTTGAAACGGGTTCCTCTTCATTATATCCCACAAGCTCGGGGTTTAATGGAAATACTAGATAGAGATTGGATGGATTTCTAAGTTTGGTCCCCTAGAGGGAGTAGTTTATTCAGATTATTCAGAGAAGTAGAATACTGGGATTCATTAAGGATTGTACTTTCTGATTTCTGGCTGAAGCATGTTCAGCCAGCAAGAGATATGTGTAGCAGATATGTGATTACCGATCCCCTCAAACAATTACAAAGCACTCAAGCCAGCTCCTAGGCAGAGTTATGTTATTGTTTGATTGTTAAAAGCAAAAGGGTTGTCGATGGCTCCAAGTTAGTAGTGTGCAAGATTGGTGGAAAATTGAAAAATTGAAGCATATGCATTTCTAATTATGTTTCTCAAATTATCTGGTTTTTTTTTTTTTGGGGTGGTAGCCGGATTCTACGATGCAAGTTACTGAATCGCATAATCTGGCAGTGGATGGAATGATCAAAGATTTTACCGAAAATTGGTGCAAAGAATTCATGTAAGCTTCTCCTTTTCCTTAGTTCATGCATATCTTATATTGAGCATTATGAAATTTGATCATTGGAACTTCTCATGACCAATTGAGTTGCCTTCTGTTTTGGAGTTGACATTCTTAAATGTCCTTTTTTTTCCCCGAACTCCAGACATTGAGATCTACTTTGCAGAGATTCTCTAGAGTAGACACTTGTTGATTAATAATTAGAGATATTATTGTATCTCCCCATTTCATCACAATTGCAGTGCCAAATTTGTTCTGTCTCTCTCTCACATTCCCTGATTAGTTGGCTCCATAAGCATTCAAACACAGTCCTTTCTCCAAAATTTTCAGATTGAGACAGTTGAGAAAAACATTAAGGAATATACAGCAAAAATCTAGCTAAAACAAATGGAAGAATGGTGACAACATGGTACAGTAACAACGAGCTACATTCACTGTCAATTTTAATCTATTCTGGAGTTGTCTCTGCGGAAAACCAGGGTGTTTGCCCTGTTCATCGTCACACGAAACCTGTTCCTTCAATTCACCGCACTGCTATATTAGCCAGCAGACAAATCCAGCAACAGATAAACCCTTTGCATCCTGCCTAACAATAGGCCCAAGATTGGTAACATGTAAAATACAGCACTAGAGCTTCTTGCTCACACTTCACGGTATACTGTACTGATTGTTATCCAACATTTCATGGTATCTTAGATGGCATAAATCAACAAGTACCACGTAATGCCACATTCAATGTCTGGTGTTTTGGTTGTAATATTCAAGTTACAAGAAACTTAATACATATCTACTCTAATCCAACTTTTTTCCAACATTTAATACTTATAGAAACATGGCACACAAGACAACAACATCAAGACAACATCAAGACAGTAAGTAAATTTAAGAAAAACATGTCTAATACTACCACATAAAATATTACTACTTATATATACATAATTTAGCAAAATAATCCGACCAACTATGACTTTCTAACTATTCTAAAAAACTATTTGAGAATAGTATAAAAAAGTTATGAAATGATAATCATTTATGAAATTATCAATAAACATGAACCACCTTCTTCGCCAGTAAGGGTTGACATAGAGAATAGCCACGTAAGCCAACATGTATACGACATAGGTTGCCACAAAACTCGCTAAGAAGGACACAGGATCAACAATGTCACGCCATTTTCCATTGCTTGCATTTGAAGATGGTGGCAATTCTGGTAAGTCACTACTGCAACTCGTATCTAATGGAAGTCCACAAAGAAATGGATTTCCTTCATAACTTGTGTTATCAAATGTGGCAAATTGTCTCTTCATGTCTGGAAGCCTACCCGAAAAGTTGTTGTAAGATACATTGAAAACCTCTAAAAAGTTCAGTATAATCAATTTTGATGGAATTTCTCCACTCAATTTGTTGTAGGAAAAGTCTAGGCTCTCTATTTGCCCCAAATTTCCCCATGTTCTTGGAATTGATCCAGTCAACTGATTATGAGACAAGTTTATTGCCAATATCGAGCTCAAATTTCCAAGTTCTGCCGGTATTTCCCCTGTTAGCTTGTTAGAAGACAAATCCAGTCCAGACATCAATTCAAGAATGCTACCATTGTATATTCTGGACAGAGTTTTTGTCACAAAATCAACGTGTGCATGTTGCACATAAGAATAGGTTTCTTCTGCCGTCAAGAAATGATTGATCTCCAAATTACTCTGAAACTTGTAGGACACCCCATCAAGTATTTCCCAAGGCGAAATAAATTGTGCCAAATCAGGTGTGATTACCTTCCCAAAAGAGATGCGGCTAAAACAACTTGGTATTGGTCCAGAGATCCAGTTATGTGAGAGATCCAATATGCTTAGTTGATTCAATCGGCAGAGTGCTTCTGATAACAAACCACTCAAATGATTCCCTCCTAGATGAAGAACTCTCAAATTGGACAAATTCCCAATTGAGGTTGGAATTTCACCGGACAGAAAATTATTTCCAATATTCAACGTCATCATATCGGAAGAGTTGAATAATATTTCTGAAATTGTACCCGTGAATCCGTTCCCTTCCAAATTCAAATGATATAAATCTGATGACCAATTTAAGCAAGAAGGAAGAGTGCCCGAAAGATTGTTTTGAGAAATATCAAGAAGGTCTAAACTGGACATGGATAGCTCACATGGAAATGTTCCTTCAAGCGCGTTATCTGCCATGTTGAGAATATATAAACTCAGATTCCCAATGAAGCCAGGAATTTTACCTGATATGACGTTGCCGCTTATATCCAAAGAGTTTAGGTTTGGGTAATGAGAGATCCAATTTGACAGAGTACTAGTACACCGATTTCCACCCAGTTGCAAGGACCATAATGAAGTTTGATTGGGCTTTGGCACTTCACCACTTAATCCATTGTTTGAGAGCACCAAATTTTTCAAATTAGAGGAATTTGTTAACAAAGTATCTGGAATTCCTCCCGAAAACTTATTGCTGGATAGATCTAAAGAGAACAAAAAGGGCATGCTTCCAGTAAAGGACGAAATGCCACCATCAAAAGCATTTGTCGAAAGATTAAATGCTTCTACTTGTGGAATAATATGGCCAATATTTTGTTGAATCTTTCCATGGAAGTGATTGTCTGAGATATCAATTTGGCTTATGGCAAAGCTAGAATTGGGAGATAAATGAAATGAATCCACAAAGGAGTTATTTCTAAGACTTAAAAACTCCAATTGGGTATTGTTTTCAAGCAACCAATTGGGGAAGGTTCCTGTGAGGTTATTGTGGGAGAGATCAATGACTCTCAAGTTAGTTTGGTGAGTGAGAAATTGGGGAATATTGTTAAGTCTACAGTTTGGCATCACAATAACCTTAAGCTGAAATGTAGGTAGCCAATCATATGAATAGTGAGTTTGGACCTCTAGCTTGTGGTTATTGCTTGATAACATTAGCACTTCAAGGTTTGTGTGATTGACAATTGAGTAAAAAGGGAATTGACCTGAAAAGAGATTATTTCTGAGATCAACATACTTGAGGGATTTGAGAGAAGCAATTTGAAAGGATGAAATGTCCCCTTCAAGTTGGTTTGATGACAAGTCTAAGAGTCTAAGAGATGTGAAATTGCCAAGACAAGATGAAATAATTCCACTTAGATTATTGTTGCTGAGATCCAACTCTAGAAGGTTCTTCAATGCGCACAAACCTAAAATAGAAGATGGTACAATATTTAGCATTTTCCACAAAAGAGGAATTTTGTGCATTGGTAAAGAGTTAACATCTACCTTCTTGGGCTAAAGATCCATTCAAATTGTTGTAAGCCAAGGATAAAGCTTTAAGTGAAGTCATATGGCCAAGATTTGTCCCCAAAATAAAATAGATATATAAAAAAGAAAAAACAACAATAGATTAAAACTGTAAAAAAATTCAAAAAAATGCAATTCCAATTTAGCATTCGACAAAATATTTCAATTCAAAAACTCATAATTTGATGTCAGGTTCCACCATAGAGGCCCAAAATTGGTCCAATGTCAATGATGAAATACAATATTCGATGATATAATCAAAAACTTTTGAAGACCAAAGCGTTCATATGTTGCATAAGGGCTAATTTGTTGGCTTCATGTTGTATGCAATTGAAAGTAAAAAGTTGTCCAAATAAATAACCTCATAATTATTTTAGCTATTGATTTTTCTTGTCATCATGTAATCAATGTTTTACAAGGTATATTGCTGAAAAAAGTTATTTATTTATAAGGAAAGGCTAAGAATGCTTTTAGAAACAATAGGTGCCTACAATTGGATGAGATTTTGGAGAAGGAAAAAGTTTATGGGGGCAGCATTAAAAGAAACTGTGAGGTAAAAGAAGTATTTAGTGAGACAACTTCAAAAATACAAATTATAAGGATCTTAAGTAGGTATGGGTAGCTTATATAAAATATTAAATTTCTAGTAGATGTGAGAGATAAAAAGATTAGAAATTAAATTTGAACTAACAATAAATTTAAATGAATTAAATGAACTTTTTTGACACTTGCACTGTTTAAACACAAAAAATCCCCATGGAAAGGAACAAGCAGTACTTGCTAGCATTGTTAAGGAACCATTGAGATCATTGTTAGAAAGATCCAAAATTTCTAAGTTCTTCAAACTTGCTAAATCTATAGATTTGTATCAAAGAGAAAATAAATGAATCTTTTCAACACTTGATCTCTTTAAACACACAAAATCCCTATGGAAAAGAACAAGTAGTACTTGCTAACATTGTTAAGAAAACACTGAGATAATTTTCAGAAAAATCTAAAATTTCTAAGTTCTTCAAACTTGCTAAATTTACAGATTTATATTAAAGAGAAAATAAATTGAGTTTTGCCAAAAAGAAATTTAATTCAGTGTCGCTGTAAGGGAAACATACCGTGACTTTTTTCCCCGAAAAGAACAAAACGAAACAAATTAAATTTAGAGAATTGTTGTACTTGTTGCAGAAATCAATGCGTCCAAATTGTTCCAACAAAGATTTAGTATCCTAAGTGATGTAAGGGTACTTAAAAAGGGTAGGATGCTGCTATTGAATTTATTAGATTCTAGATTTAGTACTATCAAATTCTTCAACAACTTAAAATCTACAACACATAAAGTGTTTAATGATTATTTCCCTAAATGCATTTATGAGTTTACTTATCGTATAAAATAAAAGCACCCACAGCTCCAAAAGTTTATGAAAAAAATAACCAATATTATTTATTTTTTCTGAGGATAGAACAAGAAAAAAAACAAAAAGAAATTTCATTGCCTGAGTTACTTTTTATATGGTAATTTTACATGGAGAAGAAGAGTTGGACGTAAAGTTCAAGTGGCACAAAAGAAGAGACATAAAAGAAGACAGGATTTCTTATAATGTAATGATTTTTTTAACTTAGAGTACTCTTTTCATCTTTTAAAGATTCTTTATAATTCTCTCATTATATTAGTTTAGTTTGATTGGATAAATAAAAATTAAATTCAAATCCGTCGTCATTCAAAAACTTGTAAATTGTGAATTTATTTCTAAAAATAATAAGAGAAAAAAAAAGTTAACACATGCTGGTTTTTGCTCTCCAATGTAGTCGAAGTGTTTTTGTCTCTCTAAGTCACAAGTCACAACTATTTAGAATTCTTTTCTTTACCTTTTACCTTACTTTATACTAATTATCTCAAAGTCTCTTTTTTTCTTTTTAATAAACTATGAAATTATATTAAATTCCCAATAATACTTCTCTTAGTCTTTTTTTTTTAATCTATAGTTAAATTTTAAATTATAATTTTATAGTTAAATATGAAGTATTTCAAAGTTTAAGGGTAGCTTATACAAAATATTAAATTTCTAGTAAATGTAAATTATACTATTAAATTAAAGGAAAGAAAAGAAAGGATCAAGAAAAAGAAAAAGATTAAAGGTTAAATTTGAACTAACAATAGATTTAGGAAAATAAGTATTTGACAATTTACATATGCAAGTAATACCTGCCAACATTACTGGGAAACTACTAAGATCAATTTCAAAAAGATCCAAAATTTCCAAATTCTTTAAGTTTGCTGGATCTGCAGATATATATTAAAGGGAAAATAAATTAAGTAAGAAAGACCAATTCTAAATTTCATTATCTGAGTTACTCTCTATATGGTAAATTTGCATGCCTTATGCTAGGAAGACTCCATCCAGGCGACAATTTGAAAGATCAAGATTCTTTAGAGAAGTCAGAGCACCCAACGATTTTAAATTGCTTTTTGTGATGTTATTTTGTGAGAGATCCAACACCTCTAACTTTTGCAATCTTGACAGAGCTACAACAATTCCTTCAAGATTCTTTAGACCAGTGTAACTCATGTCCAACTCTTCTAAGTTTTCCAAAGAAGCTAGTTCTACCAAAAAGAAATTATGCAAATAAAAGTGTGTTACAACAGCATAGCATTGTAACTCTGGGGTAAAAGAAAAGAACAAAACAAACTAAATTTAAAGAATTGCCATACCTGTTGTGGAAATAGATGGCCCTAAATTGTTGCCGACAAGATTTAGTGTCCTAAGTGATGTAAGGGTACTTACAAAGGTTAGGATTGTGCTATTGAATCCGTTGCCTTCTAGATTCAGTACTATTAAATTCTTCAGCACCTTAAAATCTGTGACATATAGAGTGTTTAATAGTCATTTCTCTGTACACATTTATAAGTCTACTTATTGTATAGAATGAAATTAAAGAAAAAAACAAAAAGAAATTGAATAAAGTAAAAGAAAAGGAATGAGGAGCTAAAACTCAAATATGCAGATTGATGAGTTGTATGTTGCCTTTACCTTGGACATTTGGGGGACTGCTGAGATTGTTATAGCTTAAATCCAAGGTCTCCAAATGTTCAATAGCCTTTAACTCTGAGAACAAATTACAATTGTTCCATAGGAAAATAAAGAGATATATGTGCTAATTTCAAGCATGCATAGTTTAAAATAAAAAAATTTTTACTCCATTGTAATAAGCAACAACAACTTCACAAGGATATGATCGCCTTAAAGTTATTCCCTTGAAAACTAGCTCCTTGGGCAACTTGAGTTACCCAACAATTATTCCCATGACATGGGAAGAAAACAATTTTTGGAATTAGACACATCAATGTAGTTGAGCTTAACAAAGATAACTTCAATTTGCATCATAATTCTCAAATTAAAGTAAAAAGGAAACCATACTTAACCCACCTTATATTTCATGAGACCAAATTAAGATGCAAATTCTAGTTTGTTCGCCTAAAAGAATAATAAAAAAGAAAGACCCCACAAAGTTTGACAAATTGGTTTGATAAAAACTTGTCTTGAAATTTAATATCAAATTTTGTTTAATAAAAAATTTAAATTTGAATAATAATAAATTCAACTCATTTAATTTTGTGAATAATTTTATTAAAAATCTTCTAAATTTTATTTTGCAAAATTATTAAAATATTTATTAAGTATAATTTTACTATCATATTTAGTCATATCCAAATTTTATTTTTGGTTATTAAGATTGAGGATATGTTTAAGAGAGTATTTGGATTAACTTTTTGGATCACAAAGTGCTCTAGTTAAAATTCTTTTTCATGATTTGCTTAAAAATGTTTTTTGTTAATAAAAAGTATAATTTAAAATTAAAAAAGATGAATAACTAAAATAATTAAATGAATTTATAAAAAGAAAAAAAGAAATGTTTGATAAAAGGGGTTGCTGTATATGTTCTTGAGTACCTTTAACTGGGAAAGATCCTTCAAATATATTCTCACTTAGGTTCAGAGTCCTCAGTGATGTGATTTCACCTAGGGACTGTAGGATATTGTTTTGAAAGTTGTTCCCCATAAGATCTAAGACTTCCAACTTCTTTAAACTGGATATTTTCTCAAAACCTGCAGGGACAATTTTTTTGGTTATGCAACAAATTTCTTAAATAAATGTAGAATGATTATGTTTCTACCACTTAAAATGACCATGTTCTAATTCAGGCTTTCACAATGGAGACAAGTTAATCTTAGAAACATTTGAACCCATATATGATCATAACTTTTCCAATTAAAAAATTAAAACAAAATTTAACTCAAAAATTTCCTAAATAACATAAGCTAATTTAGCTATGTACGCAAGTCTGTGTGGGTTTGGAACCCGCCGTGCACATGAAAACAAGAGGCAAAGAAGGAAAAGTAAAGAAGCCTAATATGTACCATGATTATGGTAGCAACCGGTAAACCCATTCCCATGCAAGTCAAGATTGCGCAACTCCTCAAAAGGAAGAAACAAGGACACATTTAGAAACCACCCATCCCATGGGCCGAGGAAGGAAGTGTAATTGAGAAAGAGCTCAATCACTCGGCCTGTGGTGCTATTACACTTGACTCGTTCCCAGCTGCAGCAGTCAGACGCCAGATTATCAGTCCAGGAAAGAAGCACATCCCCTGTCCGCACCCCATTCGACTCAAAGTTGTCCCTGATACTTAATAAACCCAATCTCTCTTCGTCCAGGCAACTCTCATAACCACTTAAGCATATTAAATTGATCAGAACCCACAACACATGTTTCCTGGCGAACCAGAACTCCATTGTCGTGCAAATTAACAAGCACCGAAAGAAAAATCCGAAAGGTACCTTATAATTTTTGCACTCACTGTATCCTAATTTCCGAGGCACGAACGCATATATAGACCAACGGATGGAAAGGAATCAATTTCGTAACGCCGGAGTCAGCAACACATGCCGTGTGATAAAAGTCAAGAGACTCAAGAGTATATTCTAATTGGGAATATATTCTAATTATACAACTTGCCAAACATGCCAAGACAAGAGTCTGCTCCTAATCCATCAAAAAGGTCTTTGCCATAGGGTAATATTTTAAATAAAGATTATCAAGTCAACATAGGTATTCTTCTCTCCCTCCTCTTGCCATTTTGATTACTCATTTTAATCGAAGCATTTATGGGTCTGCATTGGATATGTCTAAAGTGATTGAAACATGTGGGGGCATTGCAGATTCTGTGTTCGGATATCGATTCCTTAGCACCAATCTCTTATTTTCCAGATACTCATGGCAATTGCCTTTTTTTTTTAATTAATTTATTTTGAGGCCGGCAATTGCTTTTTTTTTTTCTTTCTTTCTTTTTTTTTTCATTCTTCTTCTTCTTCTTTTTTTTTTCTAGCAAGAAAGATTGAATGAAGACACTAATTGTAACTTTATGTTTTACTGTATGTGACGACCGTGCATATGACACCACGGAAAAACTATATATTTTCTCTTTTCTTATTTCTTTTTATTTTTTTTTAAATTTGGTTTTTATTGTGAGACGATATAACACAACAATCAATCATCTTTTTTTTTCCAAGAAATAATCAATCATCTTTAATTTGATTGGTCATAAAAAAAAGAAACAAAATTCAAATCAAGCCTCCTTAAAAATTCAATGCAAATTTATTTTGCAATTCAATCTAGTCAAGTTCTCAAATGTAGATTTTAAGAAAATTATTGTCAAAAGCATTAGTTTAAGCTATGTTCGGCATATGAATTTTGATATTATAGTATATAAATAGGCTATTTTGATTTTATTATATAATGGGCTAGTCATATGACACATGATATGACAAGTGAAATAAAGTTTTACGGAGACATACATAGCATTTTATAGACTTTTCATGTGAAATATAATGCAATGATTTTTTTAACAAATAATTCATTTTTTACTTTTTTCATTTTGATTCTTTTTATATCTAACTTAGTTATTTAACCTAACCTAATTATGTAAACTATAGATATAAAGGGGACTTTCATGTAAATGTAATGCAATTTATTTTTTAAACTTGAAATATTTTTTTACCACTTACAAAACTAAAATAGTGTCTATAAAAATGAGTTGTAACTTGTGAGACGCAACTTCTCACAATAATTAATTTTTGTGAGAGATTGGTGCAATTTTTAGCTTTAAAGTGTGATGGTTTCTTGTCTTCTCCGTGGAGTAAGATTGATTCTACAGGTTCTGAGAGTATAATGCTGGCAGTTTTTCCAGTCCTATTAGTTTGATACTAATAAATTTTTTCTTTCTTCTTTTCTTTTTTTTTTTTAATATCATTGCTTCTCGTAATATATCCCGTATATATTGAGTGACACAAATTTAAATTTAATACTTAAAATCCGAAGGTTTCAATTTCCCAAATTGTAACAAACCCTAGACCTCAACAACCTTAAATCTTTACCTCCTCGTAAGATGGTACAATCTCCAGCATTTTTGGTAACATATAAGAAAGGTAATTGCTACTTTGGAGCATTAATGAAGTTTTGAGTGAAGTTTTCTGGTCAAGAGACTGAAGAATGTTTCCAGAAAATTTATTGTAGCTCAAATCTAGAATTTGTAATTGCTGGCCATTACTGCTTTCCATGTAATGGTGCTCTTTTCTTCTTTTGACATAATATAAAGACTAGACATGCCACCTTTTAAATTTCAAGTCTAGCTATCATGCTATAACCCAAATTCATATTAATACTTCATGACCAATTCAATCATATCTCGTCTCCTTTCTTACCTAAATATTGAAATTAAAAATGCCAACTGAACCAACCAATTGCGAACTATGATCCCACTATGTCTGACGAGGCTCGACCATTTATAGCTTTACACCTAAGCTTCACAAAGAAGAATAATATTTTATTTCATCCAAAAAAAACTCAACCAATTAAATCTTATTTAAGGAAAATATTACAATGCTGACAAATATTATTTTGATAAAATTCAAATTCTCGTTTGTGTAATATAAAATTTTACACTCAACTAATTACTACATGAATTGAGTCTTATTGATAGATATAAATATTTTCATTTCTCTTTGAGGCTGACTGTATTTTATTTACATCTTTTGGTGCTTGTTACATTTGCTTAACCGTTTTTTTTTTTGAAGTATAAGAAACTCATCATCTTTAACCACACATCTTTTTCTTATTCCAATTGGGTACCACATAATTTTTTTTTTTTAATTTTCTCTTACATATAGAAGTAAGTTAAGTTGACTCAATTTTTAAATGAATCAAATTAGAAAAGATTAAGTTGACTGTTAATATACCATTCTGCTCTCATTGTCATATGAACCTGTCCAATTCCCTTTGTGAGAGATAACATTATCGGATAATTTTCATGAATGTAATATAATGATCTTTTTAGCAAATAATATTTTATTTTTCCTTTTTGGTTCTCTTGAAAGCTATTTAACCCAACAAAATCATGAAAACCATTTGATATGAAGAGGGCTTTCATGTGAATATAATGGGGTCTATTTTGTAAATTTTTAATAGTTTTTCTCCAATTGCAAAACTAAAATGCTGTTTATAAAAATGAGTTGGGGGTGAGTGGTCAGCACCCCACTGATGTTCATATTCTAATGAAGACTTGGGTCTTTCAAAATTGCATCCAAGACTTGACCACGTTTGAGAGGAATGAGCAAAAAGTGGGCGCAATTTTACTGGGAGATGATTATTGGGATATATGTTAATGGACATTTGTGCGTGTGTTGGGTGTTTGATTTACTTTGATTTTCATATTCTCATGCTTTGGACTAACAAATTCAAAGATTGGAATTAGAACAGAAGAGCTCCCCGAATCAACCATTCAGCATTGCTTGTTTTGCTTCATGTCATGATATCTTATGTTCCTTTTTAAGACTTTCTAGGAAACCGAACATTCTTTTTTGACAAACCATTAGTGGAGTAGGTGGAGAGGAAATTTGTAGGTCCTGTCTCCACAGAAGAATAGGAGAGATGATTAAAGGGGTAGGATATACATCTACTGCGTTGGTTCGAATTCCTGGCACTTGGTATCAACTCCTGGAAACTTTGGACAAGCCTGTAATATGTATGCTAATCATAATCCCTTTATTTAAAAAGGATCGGAAATGAAATCTTTATTGAGAGACCCAAAAAAAAAAAAAGGTACTTACTGCAAGTGACAATCATGATAAACCGATCAATATCTATTTCATGCTCAAATTTCCTTTCTGTTAACCGAGCTCAACTTTTAAATTCCTTTGAAACTTTTCTTCCACCGCCACATAGTGGCGAAAATGCGTCAGAGGCAAGATTCCAAGCAAGATTCCACATAAATAGGCACCCCTTGTAAGATTAGACAATTTATCAAAAAACTTTGAGTAAAATAGAAAGTAAGGGTTTTTCTCCTTCTGTTCTTTTGAGAACTAAAGAACTCATCAAAAGGTACTTCTTCTTGTAGCATTCCAATCGACTTATCATTCCCAATTCCTTTTTTTTTTTTTTTTGGAGTGTGGCATCCATATCCTTTTTAAATACCCTAAGTTCGTGTTTTTTCGAATGTTTGATATAGGGTTTGTGTTATTAAATTATGATTTAGCTTTCCTGGTTGTTCTTTGACTTATTGTGTGCGTTGGGTCTTTAAGCCACGTCTTTTTAGGATTTCCACATTAATTGGTATTAGAGTCTGACTCTAAATTAGGTTGAATCCACTCACTCTTCAATTTTTTACCTTATGATTTATTTACTTTTGTTTAGTTTGTCTATTATGTGCATTATCATTCAAATGCACAAATTTGTTTGTTTGCAATCCTTCTCTCTTTACTTGTTTGTTTAAGCTCATAACTATAAACAACGTGTTAATTTCAATTCTAATTGGTGTATCTAAATATTCTACTATTGTTTTGTGTTGAGCAAAATAAAAGGAAAAAAAAAAAACAAAAAGAAGGATCAACGAAAAAAAAAGAAAAGAAAAAAAAGAAGAAGAAGGAAGATGAACAAAAGAAAGAAAACATGAAATTCAAGTTATTGATAAAATTAACAGTTTGGTCATATTGGCCACAATAATAATAAAGTTTTCTTAGCCAACTCCAATTATGCCATCTATTTTCTTATTTTGTTATCCAAGTTTGTCCTCTAGGGTTAATTACCCTTTACCTAATGTTTGTGAGTTTAGTTCATTAAATTTGTTTGCCTTGGAATCCCTTTTCATTTTTCATTCCTTGTTCTCCAATTTGTTCAATTATACGCCATTTATCTTATTCTATTCAAAATCAATACTCTTGATTTACATTGTTTAGTTCTTTATAGAGCTGAAAGGGGAAATCCGAGTGGTAAAAGGCAAGAGTGAGTTCAAATAGTAATAAAAAAAAGCCACAAAGAGTGTAAACATGAGGGAGTGTGACACCTTCTTTTGAGTGAAACACGTGAGGGAGTGTTTTGTGAGGTATCCCAATTATTTTGTATAAAAGTAATACTATGACATCCAAAGACAAAGGTGCAGCTTAGGAGGGAGCTGGTGATGTGTCTTTCATGATCAAAGCTATGCAACAACAATTTGAGCACATGAATACCAAATTTGATGATATGAGGGAGAGGATGGAAGAGCAAGCTAATATAATAACAGAGTTGCAAATGAGGCATGGGGAATATGAGGCTTCTAAAGCAAGAAGGTAATTGAGATGTGCTTATAACCATAAAGATGATATAGAAGATGAAGAATTTGACGATCAAACTACTATGGTCAAAACTGCTAACAATAGAAGGGATTTAAGATAATTTGGGAGGCAAGACACCTATGACCATAATTTGGGCAGTATTAAAATGACAATTCCTCTATTCCAAGGTATGAATGATCTTGATGTATACCTAGAATGGGAGAAGAAGGTTGAATTGGTTTTTGACTGCCATAATTATTCCGAGGAGAAAAAGGTAAGGCTTCTTGTAGTTGAATTTACTAATTATACAATTATTTGGTGGGATCAACTTGTTTTGACTAGGAGAAGGAATCATGAATGACCTATTGATACATAAGAGGAGATGAAGGCTATGATAAGGAGGAGGTTTGTCTTTAATCACTATTACAAAGAGTTATACCAAAGGTTGCAAGGGCTCACTTAAAGCACTAAAAGTATGAAGAACTACTATAAGGAGATGGAGAATACCATGATTAGGGCGAATGTAGAAGAAGATAAAGAGGTAACCATGACTCGATTTCTGTAAGGGTTAAATAGGGACATAGCAAACGTGGTTGAATTGCAACACTATGTGAAATTAGAAGACATGGTGCACATGGCAATGAAAGTTGAAAGGCAACTTAAACGAAAGGGCTCCACACGGTTTGGATAGAATTCAGGTTCTACCTCATCTTGGAAGCCAAATTGGAGTAAAAAGGACAAGATGGCCAATTACAAGTCCAAAGTCGAGCTATCTAAGCACTAGAACGTGGGTTTTAGCAAGGAGGCAGGTAATTATGACCCCCAACCAAGTAAAAATAGAGATGTTAAATGTTTTAAGTGTTTGGGCACGGGTCATATTGCATCTTAATGTCCAAATAAACGTGCAATGATCTTAAGAAGTAATGGTGATGTTGAAACTAAAAGTGAATCAGATGATGATTCTGTGCCATCATTAGAGGGTGAAAGTGATGGAGAGGAGTATATGGATAATGGAGTAGCTCTCATCTAAAGGCGAGCATTGAATGTGCAAGTAAAGGAAGAAAATGAGATGCAACAAGATAACATTTTTCAGATGAGTGTCTCATCAAAGATAAGGTATGTAGTATAACTACTGATGGTGGGAGTTGTACTAATGTTACTAGCACAACTATGGTTGAGAAGCTGAATTTACCTATTATGAAGCATCCTAGGCCATATAAGCTTCAATGGTTGAATGGGAGTGGTGAAGTCAAGGTAAATAAGCAAGTGCTCATATCATTTTCCATTAGAAGGTATCATGATGAAGTTTTATGTGATGTTGTACCCATACATGTAGGCCATATTCTATTAGGAAGACCATGGTAATTTGATAAGTGAGTTATGCATTATGGCTTCAAAAATTGATATTCCTTTTACTGAATCAAAAACCCATCACTCTTATACCATTATCACTCAACAAGCTTATGAGGATCAATTAAGGATTAAAAATGAGTGTGAACAGAAAAGAGAGATTGATAAAAGAGGAAAAAAAAGGAGAAAACGTGAGGACACAAGAGAAAGAGAAGAAAAGAGAAAGTTTCTATGCAAAAGAAAGTGATGTCAAAAGAGCAATTTTTGCCAAACAACCTATGATCATACTTTTGTACAAAAGAGCTTATTTTAACACTGACAAGTTTGACTTATCTTTACCTAGTGTTGTCGTTGTTCTATTGTAGGAATTTAAAGATGTATTTCATGATGAAATTCCAAGTGGATTGCTACCTAAGAAAGGAAGTGAGCATCAAATTGATTTCATCCCCGATGCATCTATCCTTAATCAGCCAACATATAAGAGTAATCCTAAGGAGACAAAGGAGCTTCAAAGGCAGGTTAAGGAACTTATTTCAAAAGGTATGTAAGGGAAAACATAAGTATCCTACTTGTACATCGAAAGTTGAACAAAAGACATCCCAAATGGATAAAATTCATTCAAACCTTTCCCTACATCATCAAGTATAAACAAGGTGATGATTCGAGGACAAATCCTTTCGAGGAAAGAAAGAATGATGAGAATCATAGAAATGATGAGTGGAAGACTTCAATGGATGCAAGAGGTTCATTGCATATTCCAAAAGACCTAATAACATAAGCTATAGCTTTAATGGATGCAAAAGGCCTATTACACATTCCAGAAGGACCAATAACATGAGTTAGAGCCAAAAAGATGAAAGAAGCACTAAATGGGTTGATTAAGGGCATTCAGGCCAACTAAGTTTCAAATGGTGCGGATTCAAGCTTGAAAGAGAGTTCAGGTTTTATTAATATCATTGGAGTACTTAAAGAGTTAGAACTAAGTAATAACAGTCACTCCAAATTAGAAGTTTATTTTCTATGTAAGAATTTGTCCCTAGATAGGAATTCCTCTTAAATAAGGAATTGTCTTAAGTAGGAATTTATCAAATCAAACAATTTATTAGACAACTTTGAGTGAAATAGAAATCAAGGATTTTTCTCCTTTGGTTCTTTTAAGAACTAAAAAACTTATCAAAAGGTAATTCTTCTTGTGGCGTTCCAATCGACTTATCACTCCTAATTCCTTTCTTTTTTGAAGTGTGACATCTATATCCTTCTTAAATACCCTAGGTTCATGTTCCTTTAAATGTTGGGTCTAGGGTTTGTGTTATTAAACTCTGATTTAGTTTTCCTGGTTGTTTTTTGACTCCTTGTGTGCGTTAGGTCCCTAAGTCACGTCTTTTAGGATTTTCCACATCACAAATAGACCATCTACCTTAGAATTATTGCAACCTATGATGTATGGATGAGGCATATCAACTCTTGGAAATTTAGGATAAGTCTGTAATATGTATGTCAATCATAATCCCTTCATTAAAAAATGGATTGGAAATGAAATCTTTATTGAGAGACAAAAAAAAAAAATCAATTACAACTAATAGTTACGATAAATCAATATATATTTCGTATTCAAGTTCTTTTCCAGTAACGAAGCTCAACTTTAAATTCCTTTGAAATTTTTCTTCCACTAGCAACTTAATGGTGAAAGTGCATCAGAGGCAAAATTACTAGTGCGTACTGACAAATTTTGCAACCCATCATGTACAGACAAGACATATCAACTATTAGAAATTTAGGACAAATGCGTAATATATATGTTAATCATAATCTCTTCATTAAAAAAATGGATTGGAAATGAATTATTTATTGAGAGACATAGAGAAATATCAACTACAACTAATAATTATGATGGTCTGATATTGATTTAAATTTCATATTTAAATTATTTCACATAATGGTGAAAATGCATTGGAGGCAAAATTCCAAGTGTGTGCTGCCAAATTTTCAAACAAGTAATAGGTCACAAATGTGTAGCAAGAGTCAAGGAGTGCTAGATAGAGACAGGCAGAGATGGCCATATATGTTAATCCAACTATAAATATTGCCCACAAAAGTTAGCTAATTTGATGCTATTTCCTACTTTCTCAAAGATGGCAAAACACTCCAGTACTTTTGGCTACACACTACTTGTGATTCTACTGCTTGGATTGGATGGTTGCAATTGTGAATCACTTTTTACAGTTGAAGGTAAATTTCACTAAATTACACATAGCTAAGCTCATGCTACTTATGTTGTTAATTATAGTGATCAATAAACTTATACATGTGATGTGAGCCATCAGAAATTACGATTAAGGAAATCAACAAATTACATGTAGCTAAGATCATAATTGTTTTATGAGATCATGAGGCAAACACATGAATGCATTGATATAATAAATTGATATGATTGCTTACAAATGATTACAAAGGTCAATCTAATTGTTGAAGTTCGCTCGTATTTTTATTTTTATTATTTAAGTTTGCTCGTATATATAAACATCAATGTTGAAGGTCAATCTCCCTTCCTTGCCTCCCATTGTTGCATCAATGGTGAAGCTACCATCTGCACAATTTCATAATTTTTTTTATATATATAAGAATTATCCTATTTCCTTGTGAAAAAGAGTATGAGATATGTAGTTTTTAAAATATTAAATTTTTAGTGCAATTTTCAACTTGTAAAATTATTAGATTTCTCTCCTTATGTAAATAAATATATTTTTATTATTAAGATGGTTTAAACTATTATTTCAAAAATATAAAGATATTAAATATATGACATATAGTATTATAAATTAGAAAAATTTACATTAACATATTATAAATTTACACTCAACATTTTAAACGCTAAATTTAATATAATCGAATGTGTTGTATTGTTGATAACAATTATGAAGGGGGAATTGCTCCAAACATTTTGATGAACTTTGTCAAAAGACAAATCAATGGATTTGAAGCCCTTATGGGTCCTTTTTTACTTTTTATTTTTATCACTTGACCATTGTGGGTCTATATCTCTTCTTTGAACTATTAACCACCAGCTATAAAATGGCTAAAGATGGCTAAGCCTTCACCATTCCACACAATCAGCTTTAGCAACAATAGAAACAACTGCTATTGTATTATCATGATCAGCAAGAGCCACATAACACCCACCATTGTTTTATATGCCCTTACATTTACCTGCAGTTATATTTATTGTTTCATATTGTTTCTTCTGTAAATGTTTTCAATGTTTTATATGCTGCTTATAAGCTACTGGTTTGGCTCCTATGGGTGAATCCAAGCATAAATAGTATTATCTTCTCATATGTTTCATTCTGTAAATATTAGTACCTTGTATCTAAATGTATCACAACTAGTTCAAAGATAGGTGATGGAGAGTTCCCTAGTCTAGTCAGCTTGTGTTCCTGCAATGGGGGTCCTGGCTGGAGCCCAGCATTAGTACTTCGATGCCTAAGTAATTTAAGGATTCTTAGATAAGGTAAGGAAACTAACTTAGGAAATAAAGAAAAGGGAGAGAGATTACCTGAAACCTTGGAAGCTTAGGATATTTATAAGTCCTTTGGTAGGCTCCTATTAATTGATGGGCACGAAGTGCGTCATACACTATCAGTACTGTGTCATAGGCAGTGGAGTGTGAATTAATAGCCAACATGGATTTCAGGGATAATGATGGAGGATGCCCTTGCAAGCATACTTGACTTAGACAAGTCATGAAAGTTGTTATCTATCATCCTACAAATTATATTATAATTCTTATTTTGTAATTTATTTACTTAGTTTATATTATTTTAGTGTAATTAGGAATTTTATCCAACTTACTTAAAAGGTGTGTGAATTATTTAGAAATTAATTTTTTTATTAAATTAAAATATTTTGTCAGTTAGTGTATAAGTTTAAAGGCTAAGACTATCTAGAAAACTAGTAATCCAATATCTCAAAATCCTAATATCCTAAGAAATTCTCAATGCAAATGCTCCTTCAAGAGTTATCATTTTTCTAGTGGATTCCAAAAACTCTTTTAAATGTTTTTTTTTTTTTCATGCTTTCTTCTTGTGTCAAATGGTATCAGAGTTTCAATTTGCCTCACTTGATATCATCTTTACATCTTCATACTTTTGTCATACGTTAAGTGGTATCAAAGTATGTTTGACTTATACTGATGTCATCTTGTGGAATCTAAAACAACCTCTTCAGTGACGAAGATCATAAAGAAAAAACTCTGTTAAAAGTAATTTTACAAAATTATAAATATAATAGATCTTGTACTATACATGTTGCTTATATCTAATCTATTTTTAAGCACATTCTTAATTTAAAAAATTTTTCAATTTTTGATGAAAATTTTTTTGTTAAATATTTTGTAAAATGACTAGTTAAAATTAATATCTATTTTGAATATGATTATATTCACAAGGAAAGAAAATGATTCATGCGTTTTCTAAATCCAGGGTGGTGTAGTTGATTAGTGAAATGATACTTAATATTATCAATTGAAATTTGGTAAGTCAAGATTCAATATTAGGTAAATATGAGGGATTTATTAGTGGTCGAATTTTTTTATGATGATAAATCTGATGGAATTTTAGAATATACTAAAAACAATTCAATTCTTATTTTTCTACATTGTAAATATTAGTCAAGTAATAGTTATTGAGATCAAAACGAAGTGAAAACATTGGTTGTGGATGATGTTGTGGTTGAATAAATTAATTTCTTACATGTTAGTGAAGATTCCAAACATGAGTACCAAGCGCTCACTATCAACTCAAAAGATGAGTTCATTATAGTATTTTAATTTAATTTATAATTTTAACTAAATTATTTAAGAGGTGTGTAAACTATTTAAGAATTACTTTTATTTTCCTAATTAGTTAGAATATTTTTCTAATTAATCATTAAATAGTTTCTCATTTAGGTTAGAGTATTTTTTTTTCCAATTAGTTAGATGATGTTACTTATAAATAAATAAATAAATATATATATATATATATATATATATATATATATATATATATATAAGTCGAAAGGCTAAAATTGTTTAAAAATCCAATAATCCATTATTTTAATATCCTAATATTCTAAGAAATTCTCAATGCAAATGCTCCTTTAAGAGTTGTTATCTTTCTAATGAATTTCAGAAACTCTTTTAAAGGTTCAATCCTTTTTCCGCTCTTCCATCCCGTGTCAACTGTTATCAAAGTTTAAATTTACCTTACTTGATATCATTTTGACGTTCTCACCCTTGCATCCCGCTTCAACGCTTGCAAGGGAGGTGGACGTATCTGCCTCTTAGTACATGTTAGAGTCCTAATGGTGGAAGCGAGTCTCGCAATTTGGTAAGCAGTGAGGTTGCGGGCTGCTGGCTTGTGTTAAGCCGGGGGTCGGTTTCAGCTTGGAACAGGCCTTGGGCCGGTTATCACAAGGTCCTTATCAATAGGAATTTAGCAGCTCTTACCCACATTTCATGTGGCCACGCACCAAGTCTATGGGGCATGATGGAAAAAACATTTGAGATACAGCAAAGGAAATCCAAAACAATAGAAAAAATAAAAAATCAAGCCGATGAGCTTTTGAAAATATTTATTAGAACTAGAAGTGAGCCAATCACTAGCAGCCTGCAAACGTGGTCACTTCATCCTTGCAATTGCTGCAAAAAAGACTGGAAAAATTGAATATTAAAGGCAAAGGCTCGTCGGACAATCTGATTGAAAAGATATAGGGGATCATCGAGAATAAACTCCAATTCTGCCCCATCTTTTCATGTTTTTAAGAAAACACTGAATCATTAGGAGTTGTAAGTAACAATATTTGTTTGAATGCCCTTAACTAGCATTTGTGCGCAGACGTTCATGGCTTTGGTGACCAACCTACTCTTTCAAAGACCATTAATTATGATGCTATATACGACTATATCTGGCTCACAACCCCTTTCCTCCATCTTCTTGAGCACCTGAACAGCCGCGTTATAGTTTCTAAATCCGCACAAACCTTTGACAAGGGTGTTGTAGACAATTAAATTAGGTCGGCAGCCCTTTTCTAACATCAAATCAAATACCCTCGCAGCTCAGGCTATTTGTACTTGCGCACAAAACCCATTGAGTAAACTGCTATGAGTAAATAAATCAGGTTGATACCCTTCGGGCAACGTCTCAGCAAAAAATTTCACAGGTTGAGTTTCCTTTCTATCCACAACAAGACCATTGAGAAGGGAATTATTAGAGAAAACATTACGCTCATAACCGAGTTTGAACATCTTGCTAACAATTGAGAAACCAAAATTCACATTTTTTGAACGACAGAAAAAGTTGACCAATATGTTTAGACTGCATATGTCTTGCTTGAACCGAAAGTGCTGTTCAGCACGTTTGGACAAAGAAATGACGGTGGAGTAATGGCCCATCCTTACAATTGCTGCAAAAAGGATTGTTAAAATCGATAGTGGAGAGGAAAGGTCTATATTGATCCGAGTATAAATATTGCCCACAGAAGTCATCGAATTTGATGCTATTTCCTTGCTTTCTCAAAGATGGCAGAACTCTCCGGTGCTTTTGGCTTACTTCTGATTCTACTGCTTGGATTGGATGGCTGCAACTGAGAATCACTTTTTACAGTTGACGGTAAATTTCACTAAATTACACACAGCTAAGCTCATGCTACTTACCTTGTTAATTATAGTGATCAATAAACTTATACATGTGATGGGGGCCATCAGAAATTATAAATAAAGAAATTAACAAATTACACATAACTAAGATCATAATTGTTTTATGAGATGATAGAGGCAAACACTGGAATGCATTGATTTAATAAATTGATATGATTGCTTACAAATATTTACAAAGGTCAATCTAATTATTGAAACTCACTCGTATTTTTATTTTTATTATTTATTTAATTTGTTTTTTAAAGTTGCTTGTATATATGAACACTTGTACTGTATTGGGACTCTAAAGAAAAAAAATCAAGTTAATAAAAAAGTTTGTCCCCTCCGCCAAATAAAAAAAAGGAAAAATGTTTGTCAAATCTGGTTAAATTTCCTTTTTTTTGTCACTTATCAATAAGAAATGAAATGGAATTAGATAATAAATTGTTTAAATTTATAATTATAAAAACTGAATATACTATAATAAGATATTTAAAACAATAAAATAGAAAAATAGTTATACAATTTGTTTTTTTTTAATTAAAATTAGTTAATATCAAAAACTAATAGTTAAATTGTTCTCATCTCATAATTTTTAAATGTAGAATAATGTATTTTTAATTTAAAAAAAACTTATTTTTCTTTAACTTTGTTTATAAAAATATTAATTTTGTTTTTGCCCAAAGTTCTAGTGAAAATTTGGTTTTAGGTTTCTGCCCAAGGAAGCTGAAGCAGACACCTGAAGTAGTTGTTGATGAATATCACCACAGACCCCCAAAGTATGACTTGCCTAAAGACCTTAAATTATAAACATTTAGACCTAAAAATATTTTTTTTTAATTTCAGAAATATTTGTATAAATAAATATTAAAAAAAATTACAAGGTTCTAGTCATGAGTCGTACCACTTTTACAATCTATTGAAAGTGGGGCTTTTACAATCTATGGAGAGTGGGGCTCATACCGTCCATTAATTAAAATTTTATGTATAACATGCTCCCTATTTACACAAGAAAATTTATGAACAATATATTTTTATCTTGTATATTAATTTTGAGTATAAGTGTCGAGTTTCTTTTTTGTTATTTTTTATTTTTTGATAACAGCTTCTAATTTGGATATTATCAGAGAGAAATAAGTATCATAGAGTTAAGTGATAATTTTTATACCGTGTAATTTATAACTCATTACTTAATTTAAAGAGATAAATTGAAACTAGCTTCGACTGCATATTATAGATATTAGCTTTGTCCTCTATTGTTCCAGAAAAAACGCCGTTATTCAGATTTTAGGGCCAAGAAAACTGTCCCATGCCACAAAATAAATGTCTGTTCATAAATGCGTCAACGTTTTTTTAATGCTTTTCCCCAGCAATAAATCATTCATGAATCATAGTCGCATTTACCTCTTAGTTCATCTATGTCCCGTGTTTCTTTTTTGTTTTTTTTTTTGTTTTTTTTTTCATTTTGAATTATCTATTCGTTTAGTTATGAAGACGCTTGGAATCAACACTACATTTTCGTTCTGGGCAAGTCCTGGACTGTGTTAACCCAAAATGTTACAGTCCTGAAATTTTCAACTCGATATGTGGGATCTGCGTAGTAATTTTGCGATTACCCCCATATTTTTCTCCTACATTTTGGCCCATTTGCTCCATTATATCTCTTGTTTTCTTGATATGCATTATATCTTACATTGAATTTTATATATATACATATATATATATACTGATTCTAACAGAAATATGCTTTTTTGTCACTTTCTTTTTAATCATCGACTAGGAATATGCTCATTATATATGTAGGTACCTATGTTTATAAAGTAAGTGGAGATGAAGTGAACAATGCTTGGAGAAGGTATACATGAGGCGTTATTTAATTCAATAAAGTTTCTTTTTTTGGGTAGTCATGTCATTATTTAATTCACACGATCGCCTGGACAACACGGTATCACATCATTTAGCAAAAACCAAGATAATCTGATATGCCAACGAAGGTCGAAGGTGGGAGATGCTCAATTCCCATGTGGAATCCTTCCAGAACGTGCAGTAGATGGGTCCTGGTTGTTTTCTGGCCGAGTCCCTATCCCGTCCTTGAGTGGATGCTCTTCCACTCACAAATCGATTTCGTCTCTTGTCAATCCTGTGCATTAAGTTTCTGGCTCTCTGGTGAACATGGACTTCTTTGACCTTCGAACCTGTCCATTAGCAAGTTATAATTGTCTGCTCTCTCAAATTTTTACGAAATGCGATTTTTAATTTATTTACGAATTGACATATACATATATCCCTTGCTTTATTCGTATAATCTCATGGTTCTTGGGATTAAATAGATATAACTAAGATCCAGGAGTCCATGAAGGAACCACATGCTCTGTCCTCACCCCATTTGACTCGAAGTAGTCCCTGATATTTAATAAACCCAACTTGTCTTTCTCTAGGCAATTCTCACTACCACTTAAGCATACTAAATTGATCAGAACCCACAACATATGTTTCCTGGCAAACCAGAACTCCATTGTCACGCAAATTAACAAGCACAAAAAGAAAAATCCGAAGAGCACCTTTTAATTTTTGCACACACCATTATAATTTCTGAGGCACACATATATATAAAACAACATATGAAAAAACGTCAATTTTGTAATAGTAGACTCAGCTCCACATGCCATGTCAAAAAAAGGTAGATCAAATGAGAAGCATCACTTTCACAATACAACAACAAAAGCAACCAAGGGAAACATTTCCTAAAAATAGTTGTCCAAGACTTGACCTATAATTTCTCTAATTTTCAAAGTGTGTCTAAAGACTTGACTTATAAACTCTTTAATTTCCACAATGGCATGGTCTGAAAGGACTCTATGTCTCTACTCTTCTATAAATATGTATAAACAGAAATTATCTTAGAAAATTCAAAAGTTAGAGAAAATTTAAACATTAAAGTCTTTTTTTTCATAACTGAATCAACTTGATAGTTAGAGTAAATTAGTCTATGTCTATTTTAATTAGATTTTCTTATCTCTCAAACTTATTTATTCTTAATTAACTGATGATATCTAAATTCTATAATAATTAAATTAACTTAAAAAATTTTAAATTTCTTTATATTTCTTTTCTTATATCGGATTAATTTGATTTAATAGAGAGAAATTGAATTCAAATTGTTTTGTCTTTTAAATGCTTATAAAATGGAAGTCCAAAACTTAACTTCTTTAATTTTCAAAGCATGTCCAACACTTAATTTATAAGCTTCTTAATATCCACAATGACAAGGTCCGAAAAGACTCAATGTCTATATTACTCTATATATATATATATATATGTATCCAAAGAGATTATCTTAAAAAAATCAAAATTTAGATGAAATTCAAACACTGTGG
The DNA here is from genome assembly GCA_020883675.1 of Bruguiera gymnorhiza. Lineage (NCBI taxonomy): Eukaryota > Viridiplantae > Streptophyta > Magnoliopsida > Malpighiales > Rhizophoraceae > Bruguiera > Bruguiera gymnorhiza. The sequence continues at coordinate 520,445 of JAIRCJ010000135.1, forward strand.
TCTTTTTTCATGGCTGAGTCAACTTGATTATGTTTACAAGGACCATGTTCTCATTCAAACATTTGCAATGGTGACAAATTAATTATAGAAACATTTGAACCCGCATGTATGGCTATTACTTCCCTAATTAAGACATCAAAACAATCTTTAACTCTGAAACATCCTATGTACTAGAAGTTAACATAGCTATGTCTACAGGTTTGTGTGGGTTTTGGCACCCGCTGTGCACATGAAAACAAGAGCCAAAGAAGGAAAAGTAAAGAAGCCAGTAAACCAATTCCGCTGCAAGTGTAGATTGTGCAACTCCTCAAAAGGAAGAAACGACACAATTTATAATTTTGTGTTCTGAAAAGTGCCTTTTAATTTTTGCACACACTATTCTAATTTCTGAGGGTGTGTATTGACAGAACAAATGAAAAGGAGTCAATTTTGTAATGGCAGAGTCAGCAGCACATGCTGTGAAATTAAAGGTAGACTGAATAGACAAATTCAATGACATGGACAGAATAGGCAAATTCAATGCCCTGAAATTTCTAGGTTCAAGGACCTAAAATAAATCCAATCTAGATATCAAATTAGGAAGGCTACCTTTCTATATGTTGGATGACCTTGACCTTTACCATTGTACCCACTACAATTAAATAATCATTTTCAAAGTTGGATGCATCAGTCTTATACTTATCTATGGACATCTTATCATCAAGTTCATAGTTATGATATCTCCATCCTATATTTGCTATACTTTTTATTAAAAAAAATATTATATATATAATTTTAAACTACACAAATTTATTTGCTTTATTTCAATTGATTTTTTTTTACTTACATTTAACATTAAGTTAATTTAATTCACTTAAAAATTGAATCAAATTAAGAATAATTTCTACATTCTATCATTGTAAATATTAAAATATAGATGATGTAATTAATGTTGATTTTGTAATGAAAGACTTGAGTTTTTCAAAAATGCATCCAAGACTTGAAGAGAATAAATTGAGGAGTAATTTCTTAGAAATTTGATTGATTGACCTACATACTTACAAGGTCTCTATTTTCCATAATGACTTGGACAAAATTGACAAGTTCAATATTCAAATCAGCTCAAATTTCTAAATTCTAACGGTATTTTGTTTGTTAGCTAGTTCTAAGATCAACTTGCACTTGTTGCCCAACGACAACTTGCACCTTGATTTAACCTAACAAATAGATGAAAACTACTAATATAAAGAGAGATCTAATGTAAACATAATGGGGTTTATTTTGTAAATTTGAAATATTTTTTCATCAATTACAAAATGAAAACACAACTTATAAAAATGAGTTTCATTTCCAGTTTCGTGTTTAAGGATGACCTTGACAAGAAGCATGGATGCTAGAACTAATGTTGATGTTTTTAAAGTAGACTTATGTTCTTCAAAAGCATGTCTAAGTCTCATTAAGAAGAAAGTGAAGAAAAAAATCCCTAGAAATTTGGATTATTGAACTATGTGATTTATAATCTCTTTAATTTTCAAGATGAAATGGTCTAGAAAGAGTCTATGTTTATATTACTCTATGTGTATGTATATATAAAGAGATAATATTTTATAAAAAAATCAAATTTTAAAAGAAAAAAACTTATGGTCTTTTTCCCAATAAAGTCAACTTGCGATCTATGTCTATTTGGATTAAATTTTCTAATATGATAGATTTTTCTATCTCCAATTAATCTATAACATCAAAAGCTTATAATAATTAATTTAGCTTGCAAATTTCTTTTTTAATATACTAAAAAGATAAAATTAATAAGTGCTTAGTTTGCTCTCCAATTTAGTTGAAATCTTTATGTCTCCCAATTTACAACCCATAACTATTTAGAATTCTTTACCTTACCTTATTTTTAAAATTATCTCAAATTCTCCATTTTTTTAAATTTAACTATGAAATTTTAGTAGTGTACGCCTTTCATTCTCTTAGTCCCTAAAATTTCAACTTTTAAATGATAACCATTTTTTTTCCCCAAACATATACTAAGTGATGAAATAAACTTCTTCTATTTCAAAAAAATTTATTTTACTCTCATATTATAAACGATTAAAGATAAAAATTTTCAATTATATTTATCAAATCCATAACTTTATTTTTGGTCATTAAGTATGGACTCATGAGTTATTTTAAATATTGCTATAAGGTATGTTAAGGACACTTAACTTATGGTAACCTAGGTGCTTTTGCCTAATTAGTAGCATTTGGAAGTTATTGACAGTTAGTCTTACTTGAAAATATATTGAAAGGCATATATATATATATATATATATTTGGTATAATTGTAGTGGAGGATTTAATTATTAATGAGTTGTAGGATTCAAAATAAAGATCTCAACATAAGATTTATACTTGATAACCACCAAATTACACTAAGTGCTTATATATTAAAACTAATCGAGCAAGTCCTCAAATGAAGCCAATGACAATAACAACTAATAAATATGTTAATAAATATACATATAACAATAATAATAAATTTTAATTTCAAATTTAATTAAAATTAGTTATGTACAATTGTTTTTGGTCATTTTATTATATTATACATTAAGTTAGGTCTTACCTTCCTAACTAAAAATTATTAAGTCAATTTAGGTATTCTTCCCTCTTTTCTCTCACCATCTATTTGGATTTGATCATTCTTTTTATTTTGTAATTATATTTATTATACATTTATAGATAATTATTACACATCTTACTTAATTTTATTGTATATCATACAATTTTTTAAAAAAGAAATAAAAAGGTATCTTTTTAGAACATGGAGCTCACGGATCTATTCCCTAGAATTCATCCATCCATCCATCCATTCCCAGGCATTTAACCACCCCCCAACCCCCACCAATGGAATTTCCGCTTATGCCCTGAAAGGTACAAGTTTTTGGCTTTAGGCTTTTATGCTCTTCGTTTGGTTCATGTGAAAAGTGTAAGAAATAAGATCATGGAAAGAAAATGAATTTGGAAAATTTAACTTTTGTTTAGTTCTAACGAGGAAAAGAAAACTTGTTGAAGATCGGATGAAAGTTTCTTGTGAGGACCATCTTGTTTTTGGTCCCACCAAATTGATGGGAAAAGGGGCGCAGTGAAGTATAAATAGCCCAAGAAACTTCTCCTACTTGCTTGAACCTGTGAGGAGATGATTGAATAACAAAAATGACAATTCAAATAAACTACGCAAGAGAACACACCAATTTTACGTGGAAAACCCCTTCAAATCAAAAAGGGGAAAAAACCACGGACACTCTGAATCAGAGGTCAACTCCACTATAATCAATTGAGTACAATAGAAGTACACAACCTCAATTATATCAAACAAATTGAACAAAATTCAATTTGGACTAAACAAGAGACTAATGAGTTAAGTAAAACAGACCAATCATGTGCTGTCAACTACAACTCAACAAGTAGACCTCAAGGTAGTAATCCAACCGTTCAAGATGAACCCCCAGATGTCCTGTACCAGCTGTCCAAATTTCAGCTCAATCGGACCACGGGTCAATAATCATCCACTTGGTTTACCAATTCTGCCACAGATGAGAGAGCAGAGAGTTACTAGAATTGAGAGGCTTCGGTTTGAATGGAAAACCTGCCCTTGCAGTTCACAGAAACTCAATCCAACCGTCCAAAAAAATGATCTATGTGTCCTCCAACTACTGACCAAAAATCAGCTCGATCAGACCAAAAACAAACTTCCAATTACACAGTTGATCAAAACTGCACACAGAAAATTACTCAGAGTATAGACCTACGAAAACTGAAGAGAAGCAGGACTTACTGTACTTCAAACCCAATCTCCACCATTCAGAAATAAGAACCAAATGTCCTCTATCAACCATCCAAGTTTTAAGCTGATCGGATACCGATATCCTTTATAAGATCAAAGAACACTATCTTTTAATTCCTCTCTTTCTGCAACCTCTTTCTTTTTCTCTCCCTTTCTACAGCCCTATATTTCTTTTTTCATGACTGACCAGTTCTCTCCTCTTCTTCTAGGTGTTTTTGGATTTTCAGCCAAAAGGGTATTTATACCCACTTTAATTATTTTGGGTTATGGTCTCAAAATATTTGAGTTATATATCCACATAGGAAGGGACCAATAAGTCAACACAAATTGTCGACAAACCATGTGAAAGTTACTCGAGATTGCCAACTTTCTTCTGTTATTTGCTAAACTGTCATGATAATTTCCACCACCATTAACTAGGAAAATTATTTAAAAGGGGAACATCAATAGTTTCACCAATAAGTTTTCCTTTTTTTTTATCCCCACTTTCTTCTAATTTTGTTTGCTTAGAAAAATGAATGAAATATTATTAATGCAAGTGATCATCTTAAATTTTCAAATCCTAGACATATAGTAGTCACTTCTTCTTTTACCCCTTTTATATTTTATTTTTTCTGTAGATAATTGAGGGGGGAGCTTTAAGATACAAAATTCACTCATTTTCTAGCTTAGGAAATGCACATTGTGTGGTTATGGATTAATTTAGCAGTTTGATTTATGCATAAGAAATAAAAATCTAAATTTTTAGTTGTTATTTATAGTTTTTTGTATTTATTAGTTAGAATACATATTAAGTATTTTTTATTTAAAAATAAAATCATGATAAAAATTTTAAAATATATGTGTGTGTGTGTGTGTGTGTGTGTGTGTGTTTTATTTTGAGTATACTAAAAGTTCACACCCTATATTTTAAATATAACAAAAAGTATATTAGTCAAACTAAAAGAAAAATAGTGAAAAATATATCTTTTCTTTTCTTTAAACAAAGTTTGAATTATTTTTTTTGAAAAATATGATTCTAACAATTAACAAAATGAAAAACTCAATACAAAATATGAAATTTATTTTGTTTAAATTTGTAGTAAAAATATTGTTATTAAAAAATTAACAAAATAAATAATTTAATTTTATAATTTAATTCAAAAAATATTTATTTTTTTCAATAAATTAAAAGTAATTTAAATTTTTGAAAACATTAAAAATAATATCGTAATAATTAGTTTAAAATTTTATTAATATATAGTTAATGAAAGAGATGATAATTATTATTAGATTTAACTACTAGTATGAATTTTGTTATATTTTAAAATACATAATGTGAATCATTATCAAAAATAAACTAACATATGTTAAATAAAAAATTTTTATATTTAAAATATCAAATATAAAATATATTTAAAATAATATTATTTTTTAGTTAAATAAATAAATTTATAACAAATCATAGTGTTATAAATATATATTTTATTTTGAATGTTTGATAATAAGGTACATAATTTAATTTCAAATTTTAAAAAATAATAAATAATTTATACAGATTGATAATAAAGAAAATATAAAAACAAATGAATTTATAAAATTTATATATATTATATTTTAATCTAGCAAAAAAAAATTTATTCTTTATTTTTAAATTAAGTGGGACAGAAAAATATTTTTTCAATAGAGATAACAACTATTTTTCAATGAGCAAAAATAGAATTTTTAATAAAATAACCTTATAATATTCATACAAATTTCAGAATTTTTCGTATTCTAACTATGACACTTGAATGTAAGTGCTCCATCATCAAAGGGAGGTAACATTCAGACCTAATTCTCCCTTTAAAATATGTGAATATATATATAAAATTATAAAATTCACTTTATTCAATTAATTATTACATATTTAGTTTTTTTAATAAAAATTTTACTTTTTTACTCTTGTAATTATTTTCATTAATTTATAATTATTTACCTTATATATATATATATATAATAAAAATAATGAATTTCTAAATTTAAGAAAAAAATAAATTACAAAATATGTTGTATTAAATTAATCAAAAAAATTAAAAAATGTAAAAGAAAATTGAAACATTTTGGAAAAATAAAAAGTTTTTCAAAATTGTACTTATGGTCATATAAAAGAAGATAATAATTTAATAATATTTTATAAATTTAATTTTTATTGTACCTTTGACAAATATATATTGCAAATATTAAAATTTTAGAATAAATAAAAATATTATTTTTTAATATTTGAATTTAATGTTTTACAATTAATTATTTATAATATTATATTATATTATATTATATTTAAAATTTAATAATATGTAACTAATTAATTTTTTATAATCAATTATTTATAATATTATTTTATATTATATTATATTTAAAATTTAATAATATATTTTATTTTTAATTATTTAAAAAATTTTAAATCAACAAACAAACATAAAAAAAATATAATAAATAATTACTCGAAGGCCTAGTTCAAGTGCTAATGTTTAGGTATGTTGGATGTCATAATCTAAATTAAAAATGGTGTTTTTTTCTTTTTCTTAAATGAAAAGGAAAATGGTACCTTTACCAACAGAGAGAAAAATGAAAATAATGTTTTTTTTTATTTTAATTTAAAGCAAGAGAGAGGGAAGCTAAATGTTACGTGAACATTAAGTCCAACTGATCTAGCAAGTGAGGAAACATATATTGGGGGCCAAATTAAGTCTCTGCGGGTTGCCAACATTGCCTAGCCCCCTTGACAGCCCAAATCTAGTAAGTGGAAGGTCCTAGAAGGATCTTGAAGTGCCTGGAAGTGCCCCATCTAGAGTTTTTCAACAAAGAGACTCACCTAGAACCTTCTTGAAGGATCTTCTTATATGCTCTCTCTAGAACTTTTCTTGTAAATATTCTAGATAGACAATTGTAGTCACATATTGAAGAGGTGGAGACACTATAAATAGGTCACTCCTCTCACTTGTAAAAACACACCTTTGCATACTCTATATAAGCTCACTTGCAAATCTCTCTTATGTTCTCTCTCTCTTCCTCTTGCAATTCCAAGTCCTTACTTGCCGCTCAACGCTTTTCGTTGATTCTCTCAAACTCTCGAAGGCTTACTTAGCTCGTCTTCACATGCAAGATTGACTAAGTGTCGCACGGGTTAACACGTCCAAAGCCTAACTCTGTGACAGGTGGTATCAAAGCCAAGGTCTAAACCTGTCTGTTCGTTGTTTGCTGAGATTGTAAGCATGGCAAGCGAAGAAGGATTTGTTGCAACCACCATGGAGGAGCAACAAGCAGGGGAACAAACTCGTGGGCATGAGGTGTAGCATGCCCTTGCCAAGCATAGCAAGTCCAAGGTTCTAGTGAAGGAAACCATGGACACTCGTGTTGCTGGCTTGGAGCGGAGCGTCACCGATATAAGCTCCGTTATGAGCGACCTCAGCGATCAAGTTGACAACTTGATCCATGAGAATGCAAAGATCACACAGGCTGCCAAAGTCATGATCGAAGAGTTTGGTCGCTTGTTTAGGGGAGAACTACGCTCCCTCAATCAAGATTTGTCTAGTCTACGTGAGTTCGTTGAAGGAGAGATTCACAACCTCCGTAGGGAGATGGATTCGCTGCACCAAAACAACTCATACACTAGTACAGCTACCACTACTAGACCTACGACAATGCATGGCTTGAAGGTCTCGAAGCCTGCCATGTAGAACGGTACACGCAATGCTATTGTCGTAGAGAACTTCCTATTCGGTCTTGAGCAGTACTTCGAGGCCATGGGGATTGTCGACGACCTTGCCAAGGTGGGCAATGCCCCAATCTTCTTAAGAGATGCTGCCCAACTTTGGTGGAAACGTAAGCACTCCAAGAGGGAAAAGGGCTTGTGCATCATCGACACTTGGGAGAAATTCAAGGCTGAGGTACGTAGGTACTTCGTCCCTCACAATGTAGACAGTGAAGTGAGGGGAAAGTTGCGTCGCCTAAGCCAGACAGGTAGTATTTCCGACTACATCAAGGAATTCACTACTCTTATACTTGAAATCGAGATGTCTAATAGAGAGTTTCTCTTCTACTTTAAAGACGACTTAAAAGACTGGGCAAGAGTCGAGTTGAAGAGGCGTAATGTGCAAACCTTGGATGCTGCCATTGCAGCTGCAGAGACCTTTGTCAACTACTCCACCCACTCCAAGAGCAAGAAGCCAAACTCTGGTAAAAGTGGGGGAGAGAAAACCAGACAGAAGAAGCAGGATTTTGGCCGCAATGAGGGTGGACAGCAGAGACCCCCGAATGGTCGTCCCAAACATGAGAAGAAATTTGCAGGTACACGCGACCCAAGTAACCCCCTTAGACCCTGTTTCATTTGTGACGGACCACACTGGGTGAAAGACTGCCCCAAACATAAAGCAATGAACGCTATAATGGCAGTATTTGACCCGGAGAAGGCCAACGAAGAGCCCCAAGCTGACATGGGATGTATCCAACGATTGGGTAATCTCACAAAACATGTCTCACTAGCAATCTCTAAGGAGAAGGGACTATTATATACTAACATTGTCATCGAAGGCAAAGCAGCCTGTGCAATGCTCGATACAGGGGCAAAGCACAACTTCATGGATGTGCAAGAGGCCAATCGACTAGGCCTCAAACTGACGAAGGGAATCAGCACCATTAAAGCGATGAACTTAGAAGCATAGCCTGTCCAAGGCATAGTACAAGAAGTAGCTGTCCAGATTGGCGAATGGACCGGTAAGTTGGATTTTACTGTTGTTCCCATGGACGACTTTAAGGTGGTGTTAGGTCTTGCATTTTTCTGCGAAACCTTGGCTTTTCCCGTTCCTGCCTCAAGATCTCTTGTGGTTATCCATGATCATAAGATCCGTGTAGTCCCTTTGATGCGTAAGGAGAAGTCTTAACCATCGATGATTTCTGCCTTGCAATTCAAGCGGGGTCTAAAGTCGGGTCCAAGATATATGGCTACCATAAGGGAGCTAAGTGACGGGGAAGACGTAGCAGCACTAACTCCCGCACTACCGCAACCCATTCAGACATTCCTTAACAAATTCAAGGACGTCATGCCTTCCAAGCTGCCAAAGAAGCTCCCACCAAAGTGAGATGTAAATCACCACATTGAGCTGGAACTCAGTGCCAAACCTCTTGCCATGACCCCTTATCATATGGCACCCTCGGAGCTCGCTGAATTAAAGAAGCAGCTCCACGACTTGATCAATCCGGGCTACATTCAACCATCAAAAGCCCCTTTCGGTACCCCTGTCCTCTTCCAGAAAAAGGACAGATTGTTGCGGATGTATATTGACTACTGAGTCTTAAACAAGGTCACTATCAAGAACAAGTATCCAATATCTTTGATAGCTGATCTTTTTGACCGACTCGGCAAGGAAAGGTACTTCACCAAGCTGGATTTGTGTTTGGGATACTACCAAGTCCGAATTGCACAAGGTGACGAGCCAAAGACAACCTGTGTAACACGCTATGGAGCATTCAAGTTCCTAGCAATGCCCTTTGGCCTCACCAACATGCCAGCCACCTTCTGCACACTCATGAATAAGGTACTACATCCATTCATTGACAAATTCGTAGTAGTCTACTTGGACGATATTGTTGTGTACAACAACACACTTGAGGAGCACGTTGAGCACCTCAAGCAAGTTTTCCAAGTTCTACGGGAGAATGAATTGTTCATCAAGAAGGAAAAGTGCCCGTTCGCCAAGTAAGAGGTGGATTTCCTTGGTTACCGGATCAAGGATGGCAAACTAATGATGGATCCAGCGAAGATGCAAGCAATCCAACAATGGAAACCCCCAACCAAGGTCCCGAAAATGCGATCCTTCTTGGGGCTTGTCAATTACTACCGTCGGTTCATCAAGGGATACTCTGCCATAGCGGTACCCCTAACCGACCTGCTGAAAAAAAACCACACTTGGCATTGGACGAGTGAATGCCAAGCTTCCTTCGAGAGATTGAAGCAAGCAATCTCCGAAGAACCTGTTATGGTGCTCCTGGACTACAAAAAACCTTTTGAAGTCCACACTGATGCATCCAACTTTGCCATCGGAGGAGTCCTAATACAAGATAGGCATCCCATTGTCTATAAAAGTCGCAAGCTCAACGACACGGAGAGGCGGTACACCATCCAAGACAAGGAGGTGACTGCCGTCATCCACTGCTTCCGTCATCCACTGCTTACGCACTTGGAGACACTATCTCCTAGGAAGTAAGTTCGTAATCATGACCGATAATGTTGCTACAAGCTACTTCCAGACCCAAAAGAAACTCAGCCCCAAACAAGCTCGTTGGCGAGACTTCTTGGCAAAGTTCGACTACACTCTGCGATATAAACCGGGACAAGTCAACGTTGTTACTGATGCGCTGAGCAGGAAGGCAGAACTAGCTGCCCTCTCCACTAGTACGCCTAAGAGCAACCTCCTTAAATGAATCAAGGAAGGTACCGGACAAGACAGCCTGACCAACAACCTGGTGAGATTGGCTAGCGAAGGGAAGACTCGTCGATTTTGGGTAGACGATGGAGTCCTCATGACAATCGGGAACGGAGTCTTCGTGCCTAAGTGGAGAAATTTACGGAAGGAGATCCTCAAGGAATGCCACGATTCCCTATGGGTTGGTCACTCAGGTATGGCACGAACCCTTGCTCTTGTCCAACAACATTATTTTTGACCGCATATGCATACAGATGTCGAGGCCTATGTGCGGACTTGCTTGGTTTGCCAACAAAACAAGGTAGAACAGCAGCAACCAGCGAGTCTACTTGAGCCACTACCCATTCCTGAAAAGCCATGGGAAAGTGTCTCAATGGACTTCATTGTAGCTCTACCAAAGTCCAAGGGATGCAGAAGTATCATGGTGGTAATGGATCGGTTCAGCAAGTATGACACCTTCATTTCAGCCCCTGTTGATTGCAAGGTGGACGAAGTTGCTCGCTTGTTCTTCAAGAACGTGGTGAAGTTGTGAGGTGTACCAAAGAGCATAATCAGCAACAGAGACCCCGGCTTTACAGGCAAATTCTGGTGCAAACTATTCAAATTGCTGAGAACCGACCTAAACTTCTCAACAAGCTTCCATCCCTAAAGTGACAGCCAGACCGAGCGAGTGAATGCCTTGCTCGAGTAATACTTGAGGTACTACATCAATGCTCACCAACGAGATTGGGTGAAGCTACTCAACACTGCCCAATTCTCATACAACCTCTAAAGGAGCGAGGCCACGAATAAAAGCCCGTTCAAGATTGTCATAGGACAACAACCGCTCACGCCAAGTGCACTTGCCTCTCCCTACACTGGCAACAACCCGTCTACCTTTAAGCTTGCGAGAGAATGGCACGAGGAAGCGGACATAACGAGAGCTTGCCTTGACAAAGCAGCCAGGAGAATGAAACGATGGGCTGACACCAAACGACGCCCAAAGGACTATGCAACGAGAGACATGGTGATAGTGAAGTTACTACCCAACCAATTCAAGTCTCTATGCAAAGTGCACAAAGGCTTGGTAAGGAAGTACGAAGGGCCATTTCTCATGATCAAATGTGTAGGAAAGGTTGCCTACCAAGTCCAACTCCCTCCGAAACTGAAAATCCATAACGTCTTCCATATAAGTCTTCTTAACCCTTTTCATGGGGATGACAATGATCCAAGCCGAAGCGAGTCCAAGCGCGCACCAACAGCTGTGGTCACCGAATTTGACAAGGAGGTAGAGCAAATTCTTATTGATCGAGTGATTCGGAGAAGAGGAGTTCCTAACTACCACGAATACTTGGTGAAATGGAAAGATCTGCTAGACCAAGAGGCTAGTTGGGAACAAGAGGACCAACTTTGGCAATTTGCCGACCACATTCGACAATATAAGGCTGAGAATGTGACGATGACATCGCAGGATTAAGTGGGAGAAGGTGTCACATGGACACTAAGTCCAACCCATCCAGCAAGTGAGGAAATATATATTGGGGGCCAAATTAAGCCTCTGCGGGCTGCCAATATTGCCTAGCCCCCTTGGCAACCCAAATCCAGCAAGTGAAAGGTCCTAGAAGGGTCTTGAAGTGCCTGGAAGTATCTCATCTAGAGTTTTCTAGCAAAATCCAGCAAAGAAAATCGCCTAAAACCTTCTTGAAGGATCCTCTTAGATGCTCTCTCTAGAACTTTCCTTGTAAATATTCTAAATAGACAATTATAGTCACACATTAAGGAGGTGGAGACACTATAAATATGTTACTCCTTTCACTTGTAAAAATACACCTTTACATAATTTATACAAATTTACCTACAAATCTCTCTTATACTCTATCTCTTCTTCTTGCAATTATAAGTTCTTACTTACCGCCTAACACTTTTCACTGATTTTCTCAAACTCTCTAAGGTTTATTTAGTTTGTCTTCACATGCAAGATCGACTAAGTGCTGCGCAGGTTAGCACGTCTAAAGCCTAACTCCACGACATAAAGGCCTGCATAAAACCTGCTCTTTTCCCTCGACGCCCCTACAGCAGCCGCAGCGAAGCAATATTATTAGTGAAGAAACTGATGGGTGTGTCCCAGATAAGCCAAAGGTTTTGATACAATGAGATATCTCTCGGAGAAGCTTTTTCTTGGGGGTTTGATCTATCCCTTTCATAATTTTTTTTTTTTGGTTCTCATTTCTGGGTTTTCTGAGTTTATTTTATTTTATTATTATGATTCTCACTGAATGCTATTTTTATTTGCTTATTTGAGATTTTTACTTGTTGGGGTTTGGTTTTTTCAAGTGGGTTGTCCAAAACTCTTTTTGAAGTAAATGGGGCCTGCTGTTTTTTGTCAGAAAGGGATGATAATTGGGCATTTTGGTTTTGAACTCATGTGCAAAGAATTTTCAAGCTCACTTCAACTCTCAGGTCTTGTATTATTCCTGCTTATTTTTAGATGTGAAGCCTTTTGTCCCGGTTTTTTCTTTTTTCTGTTCTGTGTTGTCTTCTCTGTATTTGTTTCTCCAATCAGCTATTTGTTCATGTTGTCTAACTTTTGTGGTCCCTTTGAATCGAACATAGGTTATACTTTACATCCAGCAGTCCCTTTTTTTTGTCCTTTGTAAACCTTATAATCAACAATATTAGTGAAGAAGCGATGACCACAATAATTGATTGTAACACGCATAGGGAAATTCTCACGAGTATCTGCAATTGCAGAGAAAAAATATTTTGTAAGCACCAGGTTTGACTCAAATTAGCTCCTAATATTAAAATGACATTCATTATGCTAATGGGGTTGCTTTCGCATGGCTTCACATGATTTAGTATCATTATGATTTTTTATCAATGAAAAAGTTATGCAGATGAACTTGATGCTCTTTTCTTTAGTGAGGATATTTTTTTGATCATCATTATAATTGTCTTCACCTGATTATATTTTGTTAGTGAGATGCGAGGAGTTTGTGACATCTTCTATCACATTTGGTTGTTCATTGCTTGTTATTTTTGAACAAGTTGATTTCTTTCTCCTTACCCATATTTCCTTAATTTGGGCAGTAAAGGACTTGTATCTGGCTTCCTCTCTAGTTTTGGGTTGTTGCATCATAATCACAGCTATAGCTGTAAAATAAGAGCATTTATCATTGCCCCCATTTGTAGCAGCAGAAGAAACCATTCAAGCCAGGTTTTATTGTATCCCACTAATGAAAGGTTCAGTCATGATATTCCAAAGTATGATCGTCCATATGAGACGAGTGATAATTTGCTTCATTCTCCTAACTGAACTGGCGAGACTTATTCATTGCTCCCATCAAGTGCTCTTCAGCATTGGAACAAGAACTCGCAAGAAAACTGCAGGCATAAACTGACAGCAAGCACTTTTGGTGCTGCTATCAGATTTTGGCCTCACCGGAGGGTTCAGCTCTGGTTGGAGAAGATTGGTGCTAGAGAACCATTTTCAGGTACCTGGCTACCTATTGGAGCAATATCAAAGAAGAAGAAGCACTTGAGAGATACAAATTGATTAAAGGAAATAATATTTTGTTTCCTGAGTTTCAGGTGTATGGTGAGGACAATACAGAAAACAGTTGGCTTGCTGCATCTCCAGATGGGCTGGTTGGCAGGCTTGTTTATGAGTTGCCTTCAAGAGGAGTGGTGGAGACCAAGTGTCCATTTTTTGATGGGGATATAAGTAGGGCAACACCTTGGAAATGGGTTCCTCTTCATTGTATCCCACAAGCTCGGGGTTTAATGAAATACTAGATAGAGATTGGATGGATTTCTATGTTTGGTCCCCTAAAGGGAGTAGTTTATTCAGATTATTCAGAGATGTAGAATACTGGGATTCATTAAGGATTGTACTTTCTGATTTCTGGCTGAAGCATGTTCAGCCAGCAAGAGATATGTGTGGTAGATATGTGATTACGGACCCCCTCAAACAATTACAAGCACTCAAGCCAGCTCCTAGTCAGGAGTTATGTTATTGTATGATTGTTAAAAGCAAAAGGGTTGTCGATGGCTCCAAGTTAGTAGTGCGCAAGATTGGTGGAAAATTGCAAGATTGAAGCATATGCATCTCCAATTATGTTTCTCAAATTATCTGTTTTTATATTTTGGGTGGTAGCCGGATTCTACGATGCAAGTCACTGAATTACATAATCTGGTAGTGGATGGAATGATCAAAGATTTTACCGAAAATTGGTGCAAAGAATTCATGTAAGCTTCTTCTCTTCCTTAGTTCATGCATATCTTATATTGAGCATTATGAAATTTGATCATTGGAACTTCTCATGACCAATTGAGTTGCCTTCTTTTTTGGAGTTAACAATCTTACATGTCCCCTTTTTTCCCCGAACTCCAGACATTGAGATCTACTTTGCAGAGATTCTCTAGAGTAGACACTTGCTGATTTATAATTAGAGATATTCTTGTTTAGTAATTCCTGCCCTTGGCAACATAGGCCATCTCAAAAACAGAAAGTTAATCTTTAAATAATTGAAATAGGATAGATACTTGGAATCATACAGAAATATTGATAATGGTATTGATGCACCTAGTGGGCTTCTACAATGTATACCCTTTCCTGTTTTTTACCCTTTAGCATCACAATAGCTGCCAAAATCTGATCATTCCCATATCACATAGTGCAGGAGACTCCCCATTTCATCACAATTGCAGTGCCAAATTTTTTCTCTGTCTCTCTCACATTCCCTGATTAGTTGGCTCCATAAGCATTCAAACACAGTCCTTTCTCCAAAATTTTCAGACTGAGACAGTTGAGAAAAACATTAAGGAATATACAGCAAAAATCTAGCTAAAACAAATGGAAGAATGGTGACAACATAGTCCAGCAACAACGAGCTACATTCACTGTCAATTTTAATCTATTCTGGAGTTGTCTCTGCGGAAAACCAGGGTGTTTCCCTGTTCATCGTCACACGAAACCTGTTCCTTCAATTCACCGCACGTTTTAAGATAATAAGCAGACTGCTATATTAGCCAGCAGACAGATCCAGCAACAGATAAACCCTTTGCATCCTGCCTAACAATAGGCCCTAGATTGGTAACATGTAAAATACAGCACTAGAGCTTCTTGCTCACACTTCACGGTATACTGTACTGATTGTTATCCAACATTTCATGGTATCTTAGATGGCATAAATCAACAAGTACCATGTAATGCCACATTCAATGTTTAGTGTTTCGGTTGCAATATTCAAGTTGCAAGAAACTTATCCAATTCTTTTCCAACCTTCAATATTTATAGAAACATGACACTCAGCGCAACAACATCAAGACAGTAAGTAAATTCAAAAAAAGCATGTTCAATACTGTCACATAAAGTATTGCTACTTACATATACATAATTTAGCAAAATAATCCAGCCAACTATGACTTCCTAACTACTCTAGAAAATAACTTGAGAATAGTATAAAAAGCCATGAAATGACAATTATCTATGAAATTGTCAATAAAAATAAACCACCTTCTTCGCCAGTAAGGGTTGACATAGAGAACAGCCACGTAAGCCAACATGTATACGACATAGGTTGCCATGAAACTCGCTAAGAAGGACACAGGATCAACAATGTCACGCCATTTTCCATTGCTTGCATCTGAAGATGGTGGCAATTCTGGTAAGTCAGTACTGCAACTCATATCTAATGGAGGTCCACAAAAAAATGGATTTCCTTCATAGCTTGTGTTACCAAATGTGGCAAACTGTCCCTTCATGTCTGGAAGCCTACCTGAAAAGTTGTTGTAAGATACATTAAAAACCTCTAGAAAGTTCAGTGTAATCAATTCTGCTGGAATTTTTCCGGTCAATTTGTTGTAGGAAAGATCTAAGCTCTCTATTTGCCCCAAAGTTCCCCATGTTCTTGGAATTGATCCAGTCAACTGATTATGAGACAAGTTCAATGTCAGGATCGAGCTCAAATTTCCAAGTTCTGCCGGTATTTCCCCTGTTAGCATATTAGAAGACAAATCCAATCCAGACATCAATTCAAGAATGCTACCACTGTATATGTAGGATATAGTTTTTGTCACAAAATGAACGTGTACTTGATGCACATCAGAAAAGATTTCTTCCTCAGGGAAGATATTATAGATCCCCAAATTACTCTGAAAATAGTGGGACATCATGAGAGATTCTCCTTTCGGCGAAAGAATTTGTGCCAAATCAGATGTAATTACCTTCCCAAAAGAGATGCAGCTAAAACAACTTGGTATTGGTCCAGAGAACCAGTTATGTGAGAGATCCAATATGCTTAGTTGATTCAACCGGCAGAGTGCTTCTGGTAACAAACCACTCAAATTATTCCCTCCTAGATTAAGAACTCTCAAATTGGACAAATTCCCAATTGAGGTTGGAATTTCACCGGACAGAAAATTATTTCCAATATTCAACGTCATCATATCGGAAGAGTTGAATAATATTTCTGAAATTGTACCCGTGAATCCGTTCCCTTCCAAATTCAAATGATATAAATCTGATGACCAATTTAAGCAAGAAGGAAGAGTCCCCGAAAGATTGTTTTGAGAAATATCAAGAAGGCATAAATCGGACATGGATAGCTCACACGGAAATGTTCCTTCAAGCGAGTTATCTGCCATGTTGAGAATAGATAATAAACTCAGATTCCCAATGAAGTCAGGAATTTTACCTGATATGAAGTTGGCACTTATATCCAAATATTCTAGGCTTGGGTAATGAGAGATCCAATTTGACAGACTACCAGTAAACCGATTTCCACCTAGTTGCAAGAACCATAATGAAGTTTGATTGGGCTTTGGCACTTCACCACTTAATCCATTATTTGAGAGCCGCAAAATTGCCAATTGAGAGGAATTTGTTAACAAAGTGTTTGGAATTCCTCCTGAAAACTTATTGCTGGATAGATCTAAAATGGACAAAGAGGGCATGCTTCCAGTAAAGGACGAAATGCCACCATCAAAAGCATTTGCCGAAAGATTAAATGCTCTTACATTTGGAATAATACCGCCAATATTTTTTTGAAGCTTTCCAAGGAAGTGATTGTCTGAGATATCTATCTGGCTTATGGCAAAGGTAGAATTGGAGGATAAATGAAATGAACCCACAAAGGAGTTATTTCTAAGACTTAAAAACTCCAACTGGGTATTGTTTTCAAGCAACCAATTAGGGAAGGTTCCTGTGAGGTTATTGTGGGAGAGATCGATGACTCTCAAGTCAGTTTGGTGAGTGAGAAATTGGGGAATATTGTTAAGTCTACAGTTTGGCATCGTAATAACCTTAAGCTGAAATGTAGGTAACCAGTCATATGAATAATAAGTTTGGACTTCTAGCTTGTAGTTATCGCAGGGTAACATCAACACTTCAAGGTTTGTGTGATTGGCAATTGAGTAAAAAGAGAATTGACCTGAAAAGAAATTATTTCTAAGATCAACATACTCGAGGGATCTAAGAGTACCAATTGGAAAGGATGAAATGTCTCCTTCAAGTTTATTTGATGACAAGTCTAAGAGTCTGAGAGATGTCAATTTGCCAAGGCAGGATGGAATAATTCCAATTAGATTACTGTTGCTAAGATCCAACTCTTGAAGGTTTTTTAATGCGCACAAACCTGAAACAAAAGATAGTACAATATTTAGTATTTTCCATAAAAGAGGAATTTTGTGCATTGGCAAAGAGTTAACAACTCAAAGGATAAAGCTTTGAGTGAAGTCATATGGCCAAGATCTGTCCCTAAAATAAAATAGATATAAAAAAAAGAAAAAAAAACAACAGATTAAAACCTTAAAAAAATTCAGAAAAATGCAATTCCAATTTAGCATTTGACAAAATATTTCAATTCAAAAACTCATAATTTGATATCAGGTTCAACCATAAAGGCCCAAAATTGGTCCAATGTCAATGATGAAATACAATATTTGATGATATAATCGAAAACTTTTGAAGACCAAAGCGTTCATATGTTGTATAAGAGCCAATTCGTTGGCTTCGTGTTGTATGCAATTGAAAGTAAAAAGTTGTCCAAATAAATAGCCTCATAATTATTTTAGCTATTCATTTTTCATGTCCTCGTGTAATCAATGTTTCACAAGGTATATTGTTGAAAAAAGTTCTTTATTTACAAGGAAAGGCTAAGAATGCTTTTATAAACAATAAGTGCCTACAATATGATCAGATTTTGGAGAAGGAAAAAGTTTATGGGGGCAGCATTAAAAGAAACTATGAGGTAAAAGAAGTATTTAGTGAGACAACTTCAAAAGTACAAATTATAAGGATCTTAAGTAGGTATGGGTAGCTTATACAAAATATTAAATTTCTAATAGGTTTGAGGGATAAAAAGATTAGAGATTAAATTTGAACTAACAATAAATTTAAATAAATTAAATAAACCTTTTTGACACTTGCACTGTTTAAACACAAAAAATCCCCATGGAAAGGAACAAGTAGTACCTGTTAGCATTGTTAGGGAACCATTAAAATCATTCCAAGAAAGATCCAAAATTTCTAAGTTCTTCAAGCTTGCTAAATCTGTAGATTTGTATCAAAGAGAAAATAAATGAATCTCTTTGACATTTGCTCTCTTTAAACACACAAAATCCCCATGGAAAAGAACAAGTAGTACCTGCTAGCATTGTTAGGGAAACATTGAGATAATTTTCAGAAAAATCTAAAATTTTTAAGTTTTTCAAATTTGCTAAATCTGCAGATTTATATTAAAGAAAAAATAAATTGAGTTCTGCCAAAAAGAAATTTAATTCATTGTCATTATAAGGGAAAAGTACCATCACTCTTAGGGAAAAGAACAAAACAAAATGAATTAAATTTAGAGAATTGTCGTACTTATTGTAGAAATCGATGCGTCCAAATTGTTCAAGCCAAGATTCAATGTCTTAAGTGATGTAATGGTACTTAGAAAGGGTAGGATGCTGCTATTGAATATCTTAGATTGTAGATTCAGTACTATCAAATTCTTCAACGACTTAAAATCTATGACACATAGAGTATTTAATGGTTATTTTACCAAATGCATTTATGAGTTTACTTATCGTATAAAATAAAAGCACCCATAGCTCTAAAAGTTTCTGAAAAAAACTACCAATATTATTTATTTTTTTCTGAGGACAAAATAGGAAAAAAATAAAACAAAAAGAAATTTCATTGTCTAAGTTACTCTTTATACGGTAATTTTACATGGCAAAAAACACTTGGACATAAAGTTCAAGTGGCGCAAAAGAAGAGACATAAAAGAAGACAAGATTTCTTATAATGCAATGATTTTTTTAATTTAGAGTACTCTTTTCATCTTTTGAAGATTCTTTCTAATTCTCTCATTATATTAGTTTAGTTTGATTGGATAAATAAAAATTAAATTCAAATCTGTTGTTATTCAAAAACTTGTAAATTGTAAATTTATTTCTAAAAATAATAAAAGAAAAAAAATTAACACGTGCTATTTTTTGCTCTCCAATTTAGTCGAAGTGTTTTTGTCTCTTCAAGTCATAAGTCACAACTATTTAGAATTCTTTTTTTTTTACCTTTTACCTTACTTTCTATTGATTATCTCAAAGTCTCCTTTTTTTTTTTTAATAAACTATGAAATTATATTAAATTCCCAATAATACTTCTCTTAGTCTTTTTACTTTTTTTTTAATCTATAGTTTATATTTGTATAAATTACAAATTAAAATTATATTAAATTTTAAATTATAATTTTATAGTTAAATATGAAATAAAATATAAAGTATTTCAAAGTTTAAGAGTAGCTTATACAAAATATTAAATTTCTAGTAAATGTAAATTATAAAATTAAATTGAAGGAAAGATAAGAAAGGACCGAGAAAAAGAAAAATATTAGAGGTCAAATTTGAACTAATAATAGATTTAGGAAAATAAGTATTTTGACAATTTACATATGCAAGCAATACCTGCCAACATTACTGGGAAACCACTAAGATAATTTGTAGAAAGATCCAAAATTTCCAAATTCTTCAAGTTTGCTAGATCTGCAGATATATATTAAAGGGAAAATAAATTAAGTGAGAAAGACCAATTCTAAATTTCATTCTCTAAGTTACTCTCTACATGGTAAATTTGCATGCCTTGTGTTGGGAAGACTCCATCCAGGTGACAATTTGAAAGATCAAGATTCTTCAGAGAAGTCAGAGCACCCAACGATTTTAAACTGCTCTCTATGATGTTATTTTGTGAGAGATCCAACACCTCTAACTTTTGCAATCTTGACAGATCTTCAACAATTCCTTCAAGATTCTTTAGACCAGTGTTACTTAGGTCCAACTGTTCTAAGTTTTCCAAAGAAGCTAGTTTTACCAAAAAGAAATTATACAAATAAAAGTGTGTTACAATAACATAGTACTATGATTCTGGGGTAAAAGAAAAGAACAAAACAAAACAAATTAAATTCAAAGAATTGTCATACCTATTGCGGAAATAGATGCCCCCAAATTGCTGTCGCCAAGATTCAGTGTCCTAAGTGATGTAAGGGTACTTACAAAGGGTAGGATTGTTCTATTAAATTTGTTGCCTTCTAAATTTAGTACTATTAAATTCTTCAACACCTTAAAATCTGCGACACATAGAGTGTTTAATAGTCATTTCTTTGTACACATTTATAAGTTTACTTATTGTATAGAGTGAAATTAAAGAAAAAAACAAAAAGAAATTAAATAAAGTAAAAGAAAAGGAATGTGGAGCTAAAACTCAAATATGCAGATTGATGAGTTGTATGTTGCCTTTACCTTGGACATTTGGGGGACCACTAAGATTGTTATAGCTTAAATCCAAAGTCTCCAAATGTTCGATAGCCTTTAACTCTGAGGACAAATTACAGTTGTTCCATAGGCAGATAAAGACATATATATGCTAATTTCAAGCATGCATAATTTAAAATAAAAAAGTTTTCACTCCATTGTAATAAGCAACAACAAGTTCACAAGGATATGATCGCCTCAAAGTTATTCCCTTGAAAACTAGCTCCTTGGGCAACTTGAGTTACCCAATAATTATTCCCATGACACAAGAAGAAAAACAATTTTTGGAATCAGACACATCAATGTAGTTGAGCTTAACAAAGATAACTTCAATTTGCATCATAATTCCCAAATTAAAGTAAAGAGGAAAACTAGACTTTACCCACCTTATATTTCATGAGACTAAATTAAGATGCAAATTCTAGTTTGTTCGCCTAAAAGGAAAAAAAAAACCCACAAATGTTGTTACCTGCAATATTGTGCAACTGTTTTGTAGATTACTGCTATGATACAATGTTACAATATAAATTTTATTTTACTAACTTTATATTTTAATATAAAGTTACTAGAACATTTCTAGTAAGAAAAAAAATCCAAAGCCCAACGGGGGCCTATAATGGGTCAGGCGTGTGACGTTGTTGGGTAGTTGAGGGCAATAATTAAAAGCAATAATAAATTAATCGTTAAAATAAGGTTTGTTAGATGAAAATTTTATAGATAGAAAGAGAGATAGAGAAAGGAGAAATAAATATCTCATGGAAGCTTCTAATGTTTCTACCTAATACCTTTTGAAAAAGAGAAAAAAACAAAGTGAGTTAGAAAGAGAGGGTTGTGTGTGGTTGCAAAGTGATTGCCTTTCTGTATGGGTATGACCATTGGTGTTTGAAAGCAAATGCTTGCCATTGCCACTCAACCCCATGGGTAGCACTAAAATGAACTAATATCATCGTATCATCGGTAAAAGTTTGACAAATTGGTTCGATAAAAACTTGTCTTGAAATTTAATATCAAATTTTTTTAATAAAAAAATTAAATTTGAATAATAATAAATTCAACTCATTTAATTTTGTAAATAATTTTATTAAAAATCTTCTAAATTTTATTTTGAAAAATTATTAAAATATTTATTAAGTATAATTTTACTATCATATATAGTTATATTCAAATTTTATTTTTGGTTATTAAGAATGGAGGATATGTCTAAGATAGTGTTTGGTTTAACTTTTTGAATCACGAAGTGCTCTAGTTCAAATTTCTTTTCATGATTTGCTTAAAAATGTTTTTTGTTAATAAAAAGTATAATTTAAAATTAAAAAAGATGAATAACTAAAATAATTAAAAGAATTTATAAAAAAAAAAAGAAATGTTTGATCAAAGGGTTGCTGTATACGTTCCTGAGTACCTTTGACTGGGAAAGATCCTTCAAATCCATTATCACTTAGGTTCAGAGTCCTCAAAGATGTGATTTCACCTAGGGACTGAAGGATATTGTTTTGGAAGTTGTTCCCCTTAAGATCTAGGATTTCCAACTTCTTTAAACTGGATATCTTCTCAAAACCTGCAGAGACAATTTTCTTGGTTATACAACAAATGTCTTAAACAAATGCAGAATGATTATGTTTCTACCACTGAAAATGACCATATTTTGATTCAGGCATTCACAATAGAGACAAGTTAATCTTAGAAACATTTGAACCCATATATGATTATAACTTTTCCAATTAAAAAATTAGAACAAAATTTAACTCAGAAATTTATTGAATAACATAAGCTAACTTAGCTATGTACGCAAGTCTGTGTGGGTTTGGAACCCGCTGTGCACATGAAAACAAGAGGCAAAGAAGGAAAAGTAAAGAAGCCTAATATGTACCATGATTCTGGTAGCAACCGGTAAACCCATTCCAATGCAAGTCAAGATTGCGCAACTCCTCAAAAGGAAGAAACAAGGACACATTTAGAAACCACCCATCCCATGGGTCGAGGCCAGTGTAATTGAGAAAGAGCTCAATCACTCGGCCTGTGGTGTTATTACACTTGACTCGTTCCCAGCTGCAGCAGTCAGACGCCAGATTATCAGTCCAGGAAGGAAGCACATGCCCTGTCCGCACCCCATTCGACTCAAAGTTGTCCCTGATACTTAATAAACCCAACCTCTCTTCGTCCAGGCAACTCTCATAACCACTTAAGCATATTAAATTGATCAGAACCCACAACACATGTTTCCTGGCGAACCAGAACTCCATTGTCGTTCAAATTAACAAGCACAAAAAGAAAAATCCGAAAGGTATCTTTTAATTTTTGCACTCACTGTATCCTAATTTCCGAGGCACGAACGCATATATAGAACAACGGATGGAAAGGAATCAATTTTGTAACGCTGGAGTAAGCAACACATGCCGTGTGATAAAAGTCAAGAGACTCAGAGTATATTCTAATTGGGAATATATTCTAATTATACAACTTGCCAAACATGCCAAGACAAGAGTCTGCTCCTAATCCATCAAAAAGGTCTTTGCCATAGGTAATATTTTAAATTAAGATTATCAAGTCAACATAGGTATTCTTCTCTCCCTCCTCTTGCCATTTTGATTACTCATTTTAATCGAAGCATTTATAGGTCTGCGTTGGATATGTCTAAGGTGATTGAAACATGTGGGGGCATTGCAGATTCTGTGTTCGGATATAGATTCC
This sequence comes from Bruguiera gymnorhiza, assembly GCA_020883675.1. Taxonomy (NCBI): domain Eukaryota; kingdom Viridiplantae; phylum Streptophyta; class Magnoliopsida; order Malpighiales; family Rhizophoraceae; genus Bruguiera; species Bruguiera gymnorhiza. Next base: position 544,160 of record JAIRCJ010000135.1, read on the forward strand.
TTAGCACCAGTCTCTTATTTTCCAGATACTCATGGCACAATTGCCCTTTTTTTTAATTAATTTATTTTCAGGCCGGCAATTACTTTCTTTTTTCTTTCTTTTTTTTTTTTTTCATTCTTCTTCTTCTTCTTTTTTTTTTTTTTTTCTAGCAAGGAAGATTGAATGAAGACACTAATTGTAACTTTATGTTTTACTGTGTGTGACTACCGTGCATATGACACCGCGGAAAAATTATATATTTTCTCTTTCCTTATTTCTTTTTATTATTTTTTTTAAATTTGGTTTCTTTTGTGAGATGCTATAGCAAAACAATCAATCATCTTTCTTTCTTTTTCCCCAGAAACAATCAATCATCTTTAATTTGATTGTTCATAAAAAAAAAAAAAAGATTCAAATCAAGCCTCCTTAAAATGCTTATAGAATGTGAGTTTTATTCTACATGTGCCCAAAAAAATTCAATGCAAACTTATTTTGCTCTCCAATTTAGTCAAGGTCTCGAATATAGATTTTAAGGAAATTATTGTCAAAAGCATTAGTTTAAGGTATGTTTGGTATATGAATACAATATTATAGCATATAAATAGGCTAATTTGATTTTATTATATAATGGGCTAGTCATATGCCATCATGATATGACGAGTGAAATAAAGTTTTAGGGAGATATACATAGTAGCATTTTATAGAATTTTCATGTGAAATATAATGCAATGATTTCTTTAACAAATAATTCATTTTTTGCTTTTTTTCATTTTGGTTCTCTTTTATATCTAACTTAGTTATTTAACCTAACCATATTATGTAAACTATAGATATAAAAGGGACTTTCATGTAAATGTAATGTAATTTATTTTTTAAATTTGAAATATTTTTTCACTACTTACAAAACTAAAATAGTATATGTAAAAATGAATTGTAACTTGTGAGATGCAACTTCTCACAATAATTAATTTCTATTTTTTTTCTTTTGAGGCAACAATTAATTTGTTAGATGATAAGAAAGAAATTATTTTTTTAGATGATCCCTAGAATATCTCACAAATCAATGACATAGTCGGAAAATTTCAAGACCAAAGCATTCGTAAGCTCATAAGAGCCAATTCCTTGGCTTCTTGTTGTATGCAACAAAAAAGCAAAACACTATGGGCAGAAAAGTTGCACGGACATATATAATGGCAATCCGGTTCTTTTCTTTTGTTTTTTTTTTTTTTCAATTTTTGTAAGGCAGATTCATGCATACAAGTTTAGAATTCGTGCAAGTTGTATTTATTTTGCTCTCCAATTTAGTCAAAGTCTTTATGCCTCCTCTTATCACAAGTCACAACTGTTTAGAAAATAGAATTCTATACCCTCAAATTCCACAATGACATCGAAAGAATAGAAAAGTTTAATGCCCTCAAATTCCTAAGTTCAATCACCTAGAATAAATCCAATCCGGACATCAAATCAAGATGCCTACCTTTCTAACGGAGACTTGGGATATTTTCTAAAATGTGTCCAAGACTTGAAAGGAAGAAATTGAGAAAAACATTTCGTAGAAAATGGGTGTCCAAAACTTAACCTCTCTAATTTCCAAAACGTGTCCAAGACTTTATTTATAAGCTCTTTAATATCCACAATGACAAGGTATGAAAAGACCCAATGCCCGTATTACTCTATACATATGTATGCAAAGAGATTATCTTAGAAAAATCAAAATTTAGAGGAGACCAAAACGCTGTGGTCTTTTTTTCCCAACTCAGTCAACTTGATTATGTTTATGCCACTTACAAAGATCATGTTCTCATTTAGACATTCACAATGGTGACAAATTAATTTTAGAAACATTTGAATATGTATTTATGACTATTACTTCCCCAATTAAGACATCAAAACAATCTTTAACTCTCAAACATCCTGTGTAACAGAAACTAACTTAGCTATGTCTGCAGGTCTGTGTGGGTTTTGGCACCCGCTGTGCACATGAAAACAAGAGGCAAAGAAGGAAAATTAAGGAAGCCTCACGCACATATGTACAGAACAGCAGATGAAAAGGAGTCAATTTTGTGATGGCAGAGTCAGCAGCACATGCCGTGTAATGAAAGGTAGACCAAATAGACAAATTCAATGACATGGACAGAATAGGCAAATTCAATGTCCTCAAATTTCTAAGTTCAATGACCTAGAATAAATCTAATACAGACATCAAATGAGGAAGGTTACCTTTCTATACGGGAGATGACCTTAACCTTCACCATTGTACCCACTACAATTAAATAATCATTTTCAAGGTTGGATGCATTAGTATTATGCTTATCCATGGACATCCTACCATTAAGTTTATAATTATGATATCTCCATCCTATATATGCTATACTCTTTTTTTAAAAGATATTATATATATAATTTTAAACTATACAAATTTATTTTTTTATTTCAATTGGATCTTTTTCTATTTTTACTTGCATTTAACATTAAGTTAACTTAAGTCACTTAAAAATTGAATCAAATTAAGAAAATTCTCTCCATTCTATCATTGTAAATATTGAAATGTGGATGATGTAATTGATGTTGATTTTCTAATGAAAGACTTGGGTTTTTCAAAAAAGCATCCGAGACTTGAAGAGAAGTAATTGAGGAGTAATTTCCTTGAAATTTGGTTCATTGACCTACGTAACTTATAAGGTCTTTGTTTTTCACAATGACATTGATAGAATAGACCAATTCAATGCTCTCAAATTTCTAAGTTCAATGACCTAGAATAAATCCAATCTAGATATCAAATCAAGAAGGTTACCTTTCTATATGGTGGATGACCTTGACCTTCACCATTGAACCCACTATAATTAAATGATCATTTTCAAAGTTGGATGCATCAATCTTATACTTATCTATGAACATCTTGCCATCCGTCTCCCCAATTCACAAGTCACAACTATTTAGAATTTTCTACCTTACCTTACTTTATACAATTATCTCAAATTCTCTCTTTTTTTTTTTAAGTTAACTATGAAATTACTGTAATGTATGCCTTTCGTTCTCTTAGTCCCTAAAGTTTTAACTTTTAAATTATAACCATTTATTTTTGTTTACCTTTTTTTTTCTGAACATATACTAAGTGATAAAATAAACTTTTTCCATCTCACAAATTTCGTTTTACTTATACATTATAAATGATTAAAAACAAAAATCTTCAATCATATTTTTTTGAATATAAAACTTTATTTTTGGTCATTAAAAGAGGAGGACTGATGAGTTATTTTAGATATTGCTATGAGGTATGTCAAGGACCCTTAACTAATGGTAACTTAGGTGCTTTCATTTGCCTAATTAGTAGCATTTGGAAGTCATTAATGGTTAGCCTTGCTTGAAAATATGTTTAAACATAACAACTATATATATATATATATATATATATATATATATATATATATATATATATACGAGTTGTAAGATTCAAAGTAGAAATCTCAATCCAAGATTTATAATTGAGAACCACTAAACTACACCTAGTACTTATATATTGAAACTAATTAGACAGATCTTTAAATAAAACCAATGACACTAACAGCTAATAAATGTAAATATAATTATAATAATAATAATAATAATAATAATAATAATATAATCAAAATTAGTTATATATTTTTTTTGTTATTTTATTTTATTATACATTAAGTTAGGTATTCTTCTCTCTTTCCTCTCATCATCTATTTTGATTTGATCACCCCTTTAAATTGAAGTATTTGCTAATATATGTTGAATATATTTGAACTGACATAAACGTTATTGGCACAATTTATCTCTATTGGTACCACACTTACTTTGTTATCCACATACTTATTTCTAATTTGGTCATTACTAAAATGACCACACTTACTTTGATATGGTATCATAGCCATTATTTGGACATTTTTGATGGGACGTGCTCGGAGATTTGATGGCCTTTTGTTTCAAGTGCTTTTCTTTTGGTTTTCATTTCGGTTGCATGTTCGCATGTTACATTTTCACCAAAAGTGAATTTTGAACATTTTAATGGCAAAAATTTGCTTTCTTATTATTAATCAAAGGGTCTAACAATATTAAATTAGTGTCTTAGATATATAATAGTTCTTTTTTATTTTGATATGAGATTTTCCACACAAACTGAGCCACTTTTTTTTTTTTTTTTTTGGCTCTTGTCAAGAGTTGCAAGACTACTATTACATATTAATTTAAAATTTTAAAATATTAAATTTATAAATTTATATATATATATATATATATTAATTTTTAATATAAATTTTTTAATTATATAATTCATACTTACCACCTTAATATTCATACATTTTAGTAATTCAAAATCAAATCTATTAAATTAATAAAACAAATGTAGAGTAGAAGTTATACTTTAAAATAGTACTTACAAAAATAAGTTGGGAGTGAATGATCAGCACCTCACTGAAGTTTCAATAAAGATTTGGGTTTTTCAAAAGTGCATCTAAAATTTGACAAGAATAAACTAAGGAAAAAATTTTGCTAGATAAATACTGCATTAACCTATTTGACTTATAAGTTTTCTCATTTTTACAATGAAATGGACAAAACAATAGATTTAATATTTATATTAATCTATTTATATTTATAAAGAGATTATTGTAAAAAAATTAAAATTTAAAAAAATAAATTTGTAATTATTTTTTCTAACTATATTAACTTTGTAGGTAGAATAAGTTATTTGATGTCTATTTTTATTATATTTTCTTATTAAGTAGATATTTGTATTCCCTTTCTATTTCTAATTAATTTAAGGTGTCCAAATTCTATAATAATTCTATTGTTGAACATGATTTATATTTATCAAAATTTTCATTCGAATGCCATTTCTTAATTTTTCTATATTATTTCCAAATTCTTTATTCAATTATGTAAAAAATCTTATTTTATCTAATTATTTTATCAGATTACATGCTTATGTGGTAACCATATTTTAATTGGCAGTGTTGAGCATGTAACTCTCGAATTTACCTATTATTTTTGTGTTGGGTATCATGATTTTATGAATATTGAAAATGATTAAGGGTTGGATTCTAAATGAGGAAATTATACTAAATGTGTATTTAGTTTATGGTAACTTGGATAACTTAAGTCCATTAGATTCATATATCAAAATACAAATATCCAAGGTACAAGACATTTTGTTACAATACCCCATACTGCGAATAGTTAGTATAATGTTATGAGAGGCACTCCAGAAAGCATCAATTAAAAGATACAACCGCACAATTTAACTGCATAACTTGACAACTTTTAACTCCTTAAGTCATGCAGCATGCAGAGGACAAGGATCCGGTCTCCCTTCCGTGAATGCCTTTTCAGAGAGAGAATAGAACCAACCATTCCTCCATTTGAACTGCAAGGTTTTAGTGAGAGAGATGGAATTAGAATTTCTATTTTCATCTAGCTATACAAAAGGAAGGACTCTCTCTTCACTTGACTCTTTGCATTCCAATGGTAACTAGACTCCAGGCTCAATTCTCCCGGGGGAAAATGGCAAAGAAATGGGTACTAGCTGAGGAGACAAGGCTTCCAACATCAAAATTGGAAGAAACTATCTTCTTCAAATATTTGAGTAATATATAATGACCATGATGGTGATCTAACAATTACACGAAGACTCACGAATCATGCATCATATTCAACCAAGCTGTATGGTTCATGTAAAAGAAAAAGGGGTCTCAATTCAGAAGACTTCCATGTTGTTGGATTTAGGAAAAGATAAAATGTATGATTCATATATTATAATCAGCTAAACTAAATGATACCTCAAATTTCTTTATATATTTGTTTTGCACAAAAGTTCTCATTTCATAAGAGATAGATGGAACCACTGTTAGATAAATACCATGGATAACTGCATCAATTTATTGAATTCCTATGAAAAAAAACTAAGTGATATGATAGATAGCCACAAACAAAAATTCATCACCAATCTGCGAAAACAATAAATATTGCAGCTGAAACACCTTACCCCTTTAACAGCTGTTGGGAAGTGGGAACAGCCTGGGAATAAGCACATAATCTTTCTTCCATAGCAGCATCAATTGTAATCCCCTTTTCTGCAGCTGCTGCAGAAGCAAGTTCTGCAATAAGGTTGGACGCCTGAAACCACAAATAGCACTGTAAACTAGCTCATTTCCTGGTACAACTGTAACTTATAACGGCAGACTTCAAGTTAGCAATGTTGATGCAGGAAAGCTACGAAGGGAAGATTTAAGGTTGTTGAGGTCTAGATTTCATTAGAGTTTGGGGAATTGACATTTTAGGATTTTAACTATGGAATTTAACTTTGTATGACTCAATATATATTGGATAAATTACAAAAAGGAATAGAAATTGAAAAAACTTATTAGTATCACGCTGATAAGATTAAAAAACTACCAGCATCATACTCAATCTTACCCCCAGTACAAGACAAGAGAGCCTCACACCTTAAAGGTAAAAATTACCAACAGCCAGACAACCCCCAATTTAGCCTCCAAAAATATCGCATAAACTTTATATGCAGAGACCATCAACACTTCTAATTATTATAGAATTTGGATCCCTTAATTAATTTGGAACAGAAAATTTGCCTAACAAGAAATCTAATCAAGATAGACATAGGCCAAGCTACTCCAACTACCAAGTTGAATCTTGAAATAAAACTACGAAAACAAGGCTTCTGCAAGAAGTGAAAGGTAGAACTACAATAATAGCAAAAACGATGTTTGCTAAGAAACTATTCCACCCAAAAACTTTGAGCTATTAGGTGAAACTCAGGGTATGGACCATATATTATACTCCAAAATGCCCCCTCATGTGAAATGTGAGGATAGTGTGATTCAAACTCATGATCACTTTATCATGAAAGCTTTGATACCATGTCAAGAAACCGTTTAACCCAAAAACTTAAGTTATTAGATGAGGCCTAAGATATGGATTATGCATTATACTCCAGGTCTCCGACAACATTTTCAAAAGGTAAGTTGTAATTTTGGTCAAAGTTAAGGAATCAAGCAACAAGAAAATTCCAGAAAATCTTCTAAGGTAAGAAAAATTAAGAAGCCTTTCATGCTAAGGAACTGCCATGCTAGTTGAGCAACAGTTATAAATTCATTGTTGAGAGACTTAGAAATTGTACCCATGAAGTCAAAGAAATACGACTCATGAAGAAGATGGCTAAGAAAACTATATGTAAACATGGACTTCGTAACCTTAGAAAAAGAAGAAATAGGCTTAAAAAACAAGAAATCCAATCATTATTTGCAGGAGCAGCAATCCCACATATCCACACAAATACTTTTCACTCTGTTTTGCCCTGTTTTGTTAAAGTTTCTGAAACTTCATCCAATAATGCATTTGACACAACAAGTGGTATCAAAGTTAGTATATTGCCCTTGATCCAAAAACCAGAAGTATTTGTGTGAAAAAAGTTTAAAACAATTTCTAGTGGTATCAAAGTTAGTATATCGCCCTTGATCCAAAAACCAGAAGTATTTGCGTGAAAATAGTTGAAAACAATTTCTAGGTACAAAAATTTGTATGACTCTGTTTCAAATAATAAGCCAAAAAAGGTTTTTGGATTGACTCTCTCAATTCCTAAAGTTTCAATTTAGTCCTTTCCTCCCAAATTTGACTCATCTATCAAAAATTGTGCACTCCGGTCCTAGTAAAATCCTAGCCATAGATAATCCTAATAGCATCTTCATATACACTCAAAGTCAAGTTTTAATATTTGATTCAGAATTCTACAAATATTGGAGCTCATGAAAGAAGACGATCTTTATTGCACAAAATTTGTGGTAGTCACTAATTATTATCAAGAACCACCAGTAGAAGAAAGTTCCACAACAGGGTCAAATATGGAGATGAAAGAATATAAGTAAAATGTCTGGAGAGATGCAAGTGCAATGAGGATCATCCAGCAGGCTGTGAGCAAAATTATTTTTCCTAGAATCTTCAGTGTCAAAAGCCAAAGATGCATGAGAAATATTACAAAAGGAATTCAAGGGCTCAAAACTTCAAAATATGCAGAGAAAATTTGATAACCTTTCTATGAAAGAAAGTGAAAGAATCAAAGGTTTCTATTTAAGAGTTGCTGAAATAGTCAACCAAATCAAGAGCAGCATTGACAACATTGATTAAAAGAAGATCATAAAGCAAATTCCACCAGGTTTAATTTCAAATTTGGGCATAGCCTTGCAATTATTGAAAAGACAAAAGATCTGTCGAAAGTTATCGTGTTTTTTAGTCAATCGCTGGAGCAAGCATTTCAATCCAGAATCAAAATTAATGAGAAACAACAGTCAACAAAGGAGGAAGGGGCACATATTGAAAACAGAATCAGCAAGGACAAAGAAAAATTCAACACCAACAGAATGCATAGTCTTTCATTCCATAGACTTCATGGAGAGCATTGGTACATGCAGATATGCCAACTCAAACTCCTTCAATTAGCAGCAAATGGTACTTTCTTTTGTTTGTTGATGATTTTACCGGGACAATGTGGATATATTCTTTGGAGCAAAAGTCAGAGGCCTTCATTCAAATTCGTTCAATTCAGAGCAAAATTGGAGAGAGAAAGCGACCAAGAAATAAAGCACTTAGAAACAAATCAAGGTGGAGAATTTATCTATAAACCATTCCTAGGGTATTACAAAGACAAAGGAATGAAAGGATAATTGGCCGTGAGATACAATCTGTGACCAAATGGTGTAGAATAACGTAAGAATCACGCTATTATAGAGATGGCAAGAAGCATGTCTAAAGGAAAACAACTTTCCGAAAATTTTTTGGTCGAAGCAACCAATACAGCGGTCTACAATCTCAACTGATCAACAAAATCAATTCAAAATAAAACACCATTTGAAGCATGACATAAAAGGAAGCTGTGGGTGGGTCATCTCAAAGGTTTTGGTTGCATAGCTTACTCTCATATTCCTTCTCAAAAAAGAGAGAAGTTCGATGAAAAATGAAAGCAAGGTTTCTTTTTTTGGGGTATGGTGATGAATCTAAAGGATATCATCTGTATAAGCCAACAACAAGCAATGGTGATCCCGTTGAAGTGGAAAATCCAAAAATGCCAAGCCTGAGATCTTCAGTTCAAATTGCCTCAGATTCAGAATCACCACAAAGAAAGGTGCATAGACTCAATGAACTGCATGAATCTTTTAATGTTGACAAGTGAACCACAATTTTGAAGTAGGTGCATAAGAAGAATTATGGAACAAGACAATGGATGAGGAGATCAAAATGATTCAAAAAATCACACATGGGAGCAGGTTGACATGCCAAAGTAAACTTGTGATTGGACAGTTTACAAAAGATAATTCAAAGAAGATAGCTCAATTCAAAAAAACAAGGTGCATCTCATTGGAAAAGGTTATTTGCATCAACCTGGGGTAGACTTTCATGAGAGATAAGCACCAGTTGTCCAGATGGAGACAACTGGAAAATTTCTTGCATTGACAGTTCAAATGGAATTAGAAATTTTTCAACTAGACATAAAATCAGGATTATTGAATAGAGAACTAGACAAAGTGTATGTGGAGCAATCTGAAAGCTATGTGAATAATGGAATGGAGGACAAAGTTTATTGACTCCATAAGGCTCAATATGGGCAGAAGCAAGCACCTCAAGCAGGGAATAGCAATTGATAATTATTCTCAGCAAAATGGATTCCAAAGGAGCCCAAGTGAAGCATCTCTTTACGTAAAGAAGGGAGGTGCCATTGATGTTCTTATTGTTTGGTTATATGTGCATGATTGATTTATATTGGGTCTTAACCCAGAGACAATTGAAGAATTTAGAAGTGCTATGATAAAAGAATTTGACACGACTGACTTGGGACTCATGAAATATTTTCTAGGAACCCAAGTTAAGCAAAATAAAGGAGAAGTTTTCATTTCTCAAGAAAAATATGCAGAAGACTTGCTCAAGAAATTTCACATGTGAAGTTGTAAAGCAGTGTCAACAATGATGCCCCTAAATGAGAGAGATTACATGAGCAAAGTATAATTCCAAGCCTGTATTGAAGTCTCGTGGGTTCATTACATTATTTGACAAATACATGACCAGATATCGCACATTCAGTAAGTCTTGTTTCTAGATTCATGAGCAAACCTAGCTGACTTCATCATGTAGCTGCCAAAAGAAATTTTGTAGCATATCTAACGAACTAAGAAGGTTAAGAATCAAACATGCAAAAGCATAGTTTGAGAATTATTGATAGTGATTGGGCAGGATCATCAGATGAGAAAAAGCACATCAGGATACATATGCACCTTGGAAACCAAGCTAATTTGTAGTAATTCCAAGAAACAAAAGGTATTTGCATTATCATCTACTGAAGAAGAATACACTGTAGCTACTAATGTAGTTTGTGAAGCAATTTGCTTAATGACAGGAATCTAATGTATATACAAAGCGCATTGGCTGAGCCATCATTGCACATGGTTAATAGAGGAGAAGTTATAATGCAGTTTGTCAACACAAATGATCAACCAGCAGACATTCTTACCAAAAGCAGTTACAAGAGAAAAGTTCAAAAAGAATTTCAAAATTACAAATTGAGAGGGGATGTTAAAAAGATAATTTGTAATTTTGGTCAAAGTTAAATACTGAAGCAACAAGAAAATTCCAGAAAATCTTCAATGTTAAGGGAAATAAATCAAGAAACCTTTCATGTTAAGGAACCTTCAATGCAAGCTCAGCACAATTGTAACCATAATCAGAGAGTTTTCAGAAAATGTATCAACAAAGTAATATAAAGTCAAAGAATTCAAATCGTCAAGGACACAAAGAAAATTATATACAGACATGTAAAGTTATAGGCTTAAACACAAGAAATTCAAGAATTAGTTGCAGCAGCAGCTCTGTCTATACACACAAATTTATTCACTCTGTTTTCACTGTTTTTTGAAAGTTTCCAAAAATCGCCACTCATATTTAAAAGTTAACTCTTCATTCAATTCCACACTTTACATGACAGAAACAGTGTTAATAAGTCTACAGAATTTGTAACCAGGATTTAGCATATTAGCAAAACACAGATTTCCCAAATAAGAAAAATTCATGTCATCAATGTTAACTAAGCCCCAAACAAGTGGATTGGTAGATAGACCTGAATTGAAGAACGAAAAAACTAATCCGCTCCAACTCAACCCATCAAAAGGACTATGAAGTAGTCCATCCCAGAATTAGACCTTAGAACTGACTTGGGACTGTACACAATTTATATAAGAACTAAAGTTCAAGTGTATTATATTCCATTTTAGAGGCAGCTTTACCTCTGAGTGGAATTCCTTCTCCACAATTCCAACAATTGCCCAGGATGGCAAGCTCCAACAAGCATAAGTGCTGAGATCCAGATCAACTTTTCCAGCATTTGCTTCAGGAAAGCTGGCAAGAACCTGATGACATGAACAAATTTATAGATTTCCTTGACTGTATTCATAACTCTTTCTGAATCCTAAGTATAGTATACTTGCAAAAGTAATTACTTCAAGCTTTTGGGTGTACGGTGGAGCCCAGATGCCCCACAGCACCCCCACACATCAAAGAGGTAAGATATCTTCTGAATTTCTAATAGAATTAATCCAAAATTGCAGTTCTTAATGCTTCCAAAGGCATAGTTTAAAGTCCACACTGACTAATATTTAGCCTAAACATGATGGTTGAATCCCTTGATGAATATCTAATGCCCACCCAATCCCAATCAAACTGAAAGCTTAAGTTACAAAATAAAGTTGCAAGAAAGAAAGCACGTCAGCTGAAAGAATGCCTAAAACTAGCTTCATGGACCAAAAGAGAAAGAGAGGTTTAGTTTACTTTGCAAGAAAGCCCTCCAGCATGTAATCTTGCAGCTACTGCAGATGCCCATTTTCCATGTGCAGCAGTGAAGCCTTCTCGATTGTTATCCTTCTGACCATCAACAGGAGGCTCACTGAGCTTTGAAACAGCAAAATATGCTAGCACTTGGTCAGCATTACCAGGAACTTTACTTTGCAATCATGGCTCCAGCAAAAACCAAATCTGCTAGATTGTCAATGTCCACTTATCAGAGCCCAAAAGGGTATTGCACAACCATCTAAACAAAGAAGGCACAATTATTTCCATTGCAAGTTCAGCAATTCAAAAGGAAATTATTTCAAATAGTAGGTCATGAGCGACACTTCACTTGTGATCAATCACAATCATTGAACCTAATAGAGAAGCAACTACTTGCATAGGCCCACAAAATGCAGCAACCACAGCAATATCTGAACCTCAATTTATAGCATTCTTCATATTACTTAGCTAGCTTAGTCAATAAGCAGTAGATTATTTTTCTTCATTATAATTGTGGCTGAACATTTACAACTTGCAAGCAGATGTTCATCTGCTCTAGTTCAATTTTTCTTGTTTCCTGGGAATGAATGATGATTCAATTATCAGTAAAGTTCATATCTTTCACCTCAATTCCTCAAAACAAATCCAGAATTATTAGGAATACCTACCCTTCCATCTGGACTTGGGAGTGGATTCAAGAGCAGCATCAAGATCATCATTCCTAGTACAAACCAAAATAGGCCCTTCAAAATCAAGCGGCACAGAGTCCCCTCTCTTCACCAACGAATCTTGGCCACAACCCATTTCTTGCAACGCCCTTCCACTCGTCCGCCGCCAACAATCGCCGTCGGAACAACCGTGGCAGCCGTTGGAGTAGTTGTGGCACTAGGGCTGCTGCGGCCATTACAGAGAGTCGTGTGCTTTGGGTTGTAGAAATGAATTTGGAGCCAAAGAAGGTGAGCTTTGAAGTGGGCTTAGGGAGAAAGGAGACAGAGAGAGTGATTAGTGGTATAGACGCCGTTGGATTGGGAGAAATGCTGAGGATGACGACAATGGTGCTGCTGGTGCTAACAAAAGATAGATTAAATTTCAGTAAAAATAATTAAATTCTTTAAATAATTTATATCTCTTTAAAATATAATTTTAAATTTTAATATTATCAAATAATTTATCTTATTATTAAATATAATTTACTTAAATTATAAATTATAATTAATACATTTTTAAATATTTTAATGATTTTAATTTAATCAATCTAATTAATTAAATTAAATAAATTTAACAATTTTATATATAATTTTCATTATTAAAAATTCTCATTTATTTAAAAATAAAAAAATTATTTCTTACTACCTTTTTGTTTTTTGATATAATAAATTATACAAAAATTAAATATAAAATTATTATTTTAGTATTTTTTAAAACTAATTTATTCTTATAACACTTAATTACAATTGAAATATCTTATTTTATTAAATTAAAGGAAATAGTGATAAAGTAATTGAATAATTTATTTTGAAATATTATGTGATAAAGTAATTAATTTATTAAAAAAAGAAAATAAAATAAAAAAATTAGTTAAAAAAATAAATGAATATATTAAAATATATAATTAAACTCATATTTTAATTTAGGAATAAAAAATTAAGAATATTTATTATAAATTATAAAATTATATTTTGTTAAATATGAATCATAACAATTTGATTAATAGTTATTAAATTAAACAACTCTTAATTAAGAAGAAGACAATTGATACAACCTTAATTTTTTTCTTTAACTTGACAATATAATAACAATGTTGTTGGTAGTTAACCTATGGTTGGTTACAAAAAGAGGAGGAGAGAGTCTATGGATTATTTGCCATAATAACCTAGTTATGACGGGAGGGAAAGAGCAGCGAATCCAAAAAGATTTAACCAGAAGGGGCAAGGACGAGTTGGAAAAAGTTGTAACATTTCCTATAATTAAAATATATTCGTATGGCCCCTTGCAGATGACATGATTGATGCAATTTATTCTTTTACTATAATAAACCTGAAAAGATAATATCTACAACAATACAACTCCATTAGTGATCTTGATTGTACGTTATACCATGGAGACACAAATTGAAAGTTGCTAGCTACTTCAATGTAAGATTTCATAAACAAGATGAAACTTGCAATCATAACTGAGTGGCATCCTAATTCATCAAGGGAGAGGAAAATAACCTTTCCCACCTAACCACGTCCATCTTACTTCATTCTTTTTTTTACTTTTAGCTCCTAGCCTAAAAGGTCTTAACAAATTACAAGCCACACCATAAAAAGATTAACAAAATGTTTTTCATTTTTGAAAGTTAGAGGGTACACTTAATTGTACAAAAGGAGGTGTAACATTTTTTACCATCAGAGGACCAGGCCACCAAGTGCCAAGAATTCAAGCCAACTTAGACATATAAACCAACTTACCATCTGCACAATTTCATAAAAAAATTTTCTAATATAAAAATTGTCTTATTTCTTTGTATAAAAATATATGCAATTTGTAATTCTTAAAATAATAAAATTTTAATATAATTTTTAATTTATAAAATTATTATATTTTTCTCCTCATATAAATACATGATATTTTTATTATTAAGATGGTTTAAACTATTATTTTTAAAAATATAAAGATAAAGAAATAAGTTAATTATTCTCTTAAAAAAATTAACCTTTGAATATATGATATATAGTATTATAAATTAAAAAAATTTACATTTAACATGCTCTAAACTCACACCTAGTATTTTAAACTCTAAATTTAACATAGTCGAATATTTTATATTGCTGACAACAATTATGAACGAGGATTTGCTTTAAGCTTTTTGACGAACTTTGTCGAATCCTTTTTTTAAAGTTGTTACCTTTTTTAGTAAATTTCAAAAACCCTTTTAAAAGTTCAATTCTTTTTCCGCTCTTTCCTTCCACCTCAATTGGTATCAAAGTTTAAATTTACTTTATTTGATATAATTTCAACATTCTCACGCTTCCATCCTACATCAATACTTGTAAGGGAGGTGGAGGTATCTGCCTAGTAGTATATGTTAGAGTCCTATTAGTGGAGGTTGAGTCTCTCAATTTGGAAAGTAATAAGGCTGTGGGCAGGCTTACGTCAAGCTGGGGGTCGGTTTCTTGTTATTAAACTTCATAAAGGATGTTGGCAATCATGTCCCATAATAACAAAACTTCACAATTCCTTTTTTAGAAGGATGAGAAGCGGACATATTATGAGAGTAAATGTAAATGTAAATGTAAAGAAAAGCAACAAAAGCCATTAGACAGTTCCATCCCAATCGTCATTCCTATTCGAGATAGACAAGTAGAAGCAAAAGCATAGCTCTGCATAAATTGAAATAAGAAAGAAAGCTTCATCATCACCTTTACCTTTACTATCACCATCAATCTAATTAAAAAGAGATAGGGGATCATCGAGAATAAGATGACTCCAATTCTACCCCATATGTCCTTGTTTTTCAGAAAACACTGGATCATTAGGAGTTGTAACACCATCACCATTTGTGCGCAGAAGAAGAAGCATAGATTGAAATGACAAAGAAAACTTCATCATCATCATCATCACCATCATCATCATCACCATCACCATCACCACCAATCTTGCTTGCTAAGTTGGGCGTCCGCTATGACACAATGATTCATAAAATTTACGACGATGGGACTAAACAACATAAGAGAAAAAGTGGAGGCCACCACAAGAAGACCTACTTGAAAACAAGAAATTAGCAACAGAACACCAATGTTTGTAAAGATAATTTTAGAATGTGAAAGTATAATTAATAAATCAATCACCTCATATATAGTTTTCATTTTTCTTGACTTTATTTAGAACATACACTATAAAAAATGGCATATTAAGAAAAAATAAATTTATAATCTCTTTTTATTTTTGTATGTTAGATTTGTATAATTTCTATCCCAAGAAAAATATAAATTTTAAAATAGTAAAAAAATAGCATAAATTATAATATTTTGGCAATCAAATATAAATTATAATATATCTAAATATTTAAAAATTTTGCTCGAAAAAGGTAAAGAAAAATATTGGCATACATAAGTTATAAAGCAACAACCTAGCTAAAAATTTTCCTTATTTGTTAAGTGAATCAAGACATTTTTCATGATATTCATAGAAAAAAAAAGCTAGGTAGAAATATTTAAGAAATAATATAGTAGTAATAAAATTTTATAAACAAATAAAGTTGAATATAAAAAAATTATGGTATTACATTCTCTTATCTCACTATATATTGTTATGTAATAGTGCTCTATCACTCATATTCATATTCCTCTCAACAATTTTATAAGCCAAGACCTCTCTTAGGAGCTTGTTGTTGCAAATACAATTATATGCCACAACATTTGGCTCGTGACCCTCTCTCACCAAATTATTTTTTACAAGTTTACATGGATCTTTGATAGTTTTTATTGTAAATAATCAACAGTGATACTCAATAGGTAATAAAGACTTTAAGTTTTGTGATGCTTACAGTGTTCTTCTCTTTATATTTCCTATTAAAACCATGGTGACATCTCGCAGACACCATATGGTTAGTCCACCTTATTATGTAGATTACTAGCGACACAAATAGACCATCTACCTTAGAATTATTGCAACCTATGATGTATGGACAAGACATATCAACTCGTAGTAATTTAGGACAAGTCTATAATATATATGCTAATCATAATCCTTTCATTAAGAAATGGATCAGAAATGAAATCTTTATTGAGAGATAAAAAAGAAAAAAAAAACAACTGCAATTGACAATCATAATAAATTGATATTCATTTTGTGTTCAAGTTTCTTTTTCGGTAACTGAGTTCAACTTCAAATTCTTTTGAAACTTCTTCCACATGGTGAAAACGTATCAGAGGCAAAATTCCAATATGTACTGCTAAATTTTCCAACACGTAGTGAGTCATCTAATTTGCAGAAAGAGTCATAAGGGCTAGACAAAGACAAACAGAGATGGCCATATATATTGATCTAAGTATATATATTGCTTACATAAGTCATTTAATTTGATGTTATTTCCTACTTTCTCAGAGACCATAAAACTCTCCAATGCTTTTGGCTTTGCACTACTTGTAATTTTGCTGCTTGGATTGGATGGTTGCAACTATGGATCACTCTTTCCAGTCAAAGGTAAATTTCACTAAATTACGCATTGCTAAGCTTATGCTACTTACCTTGTTAATTATAAGGACTAATAAACTTATATGTGTGACGTGAGCAATCAGAAATCATGAGTAAGGAAATTAACCAATTACATGTTACTAAGTTTATAATTGTTTTATGAGATCATAAGGCAAACACATGAATATATTGATCTATTAAATTGATATAATTGCTTACAAATGCTTACAAGGGTTATTTTAATCATTGAGCTTATATATTATTTTATTATGATTATTGGTTGTATAATTTTAGCTTATAATATTTGATTGTAATTAAAATGAAACTACAAATGTGTATTATATAATCATAATAGTACAATGTCAATCATCTCTTGGATGTGTCAAATTGACTGCTTCCATGTAATGGTCATATTTTCTTCTTTTGACATAATATAAAGACTTGACATTCTACTTTTCAAATCTCAAATGTAACTATCACGTTACAATATAGATTTATATTAACACTTCATAACCAATTCAATCATATCTCGTCTCTCTTAATAAGAAATTGTTTGGTTAAAATTTGTGTAAGTTAACTAGAATTATTCATATTACTTGCAAAAATGAAGTCTTAACATACAAAAAGTGAAAATCCCAATAACAGTCACCAAAACCAAGATTTTAGGTATAAAGTTTTTAGCGAGTCAAGCATAGAGTTAATATTGAGCCTTTTTGTCAAAGTTAACATAGAAAACTAAAACTTATCAAAGATTTCATACCATGACATGAACTTAATTAAACAAGTTCTTAACAATTACCTATCTCACAGATCATTTGTAATATAGATACTAGCATTTATGTAGTTATTTTCATTTTATCGAAAGAGTTTAAAATTAAAATATTTGTTCTTGTCTACTTGCAGTAAACTACATAATAGAATAATTTTTTCTTCCTTCACACAAAATTAAAATCTTTAACTTATATAAGTTTTATGATTAGGAATTGTTTCTTAATGAACAATTTCTTTTATATACAATAGCCAAAAAGTTTTAAAGTAAGGGTTCTTCTTATATAAGATACATAGGTGTGTAGTTGCGAGAATTAATATTTTTTCCAATGGAAAGGATTAAAGATAATAATTAAAAAATTGATAAGGCAACTAATGTCTTAATTTGCTAAGTTTGTTATAGGACATATAGATTAATATTTTGAGAATTAAACATGCTATATATGATTAAATCAAAATCTTTGATAACTTGATCAATTCAACCAAACTACAAAAAAGAGTATTTATTGGTTTTGAAGGCTAAAATTTTGAATTTGAGTTTCTCTATCTAAATATTTATCAATGTGTGTATTAATTCCTTTACATTTATATTAACTTAATTAATTTCTATATTTTACACTTTTAATTTTATTCAATATATTATTGGAAAAGTTGTAGACATGAGAAACCAAAGGTCAGAGGTTTCAATGGGCTGGACCAAGTTCACAAAACATTATGGCTTGAAGTGAATGAACAAGGGATCCATGATAACCCAACATTTTTCATAGCAATAAGCTCACCAAGTCTAATGCAAACAACACTTATTTTTTGAAACTTCATTTCTTACATGCTATGACCATTCCATTAATGTGTTTTTGGATGTCTTTTTTTAGTTTGATTACCTATGCCACGTATGAGATTTTGTTATGTTATTATCTTATATTGAGAAACTTGTTCATAGAAATAGTTGGATATGCATCTATTATCGAGTATTATAAAACCCAACATTAGGTCTAGACACCATTATTTTTTTAATAATTTTGTAATAAAACATAAAAATTTGTTTTTTGGTAAATGATTAACACTATTATTATACTTTGTTACAATGTATTTGATATAAATAAATAAATACATCTTAGAATAAGTCAATGCAAATAACCATAACATACCTTAATTTCAATAAGGAATTATGTTGCAAAAAGTAATATCAATACAAACTAAGATGACTATAAAAATAAATTAAAAAATATGAATAATATCATGTCTAAGAATCTTCAAAATAAGAATAACAAAAACTAAAAATTCCTAACATGACTATTATTATTATTCCTATAAAAAATAAGAATAATTACAATAAGAAAGTTTTCAAGGATCTTTTATTTTTATGTTAATAATTAAGAAGAAACCACTTATTTGGCATTATATGCTAAATTAGACATAAAGTTAGCATGATTCATCCCTTTGACTTGACACATTAGATTTAAGACTCATTGAAGAGTTCATGATATGTATATATGTATATAAGGAGTTTATGATAGATTTCAAACAAAATGAAAAATTTATTTATATTATGGGAATTAACTCTTCTTTTGTTTTCTCATATGGTTCATTTATCTTTTTAATGAAACATCTCACAACTTGTGTAAAAATATACATTTATACTTTGGGACCTTAATCTAACTTATTAGAGCGTATTGTGATAATTATAACTTTTAAAATGATAAGTTTCATTTACATGAATATGCATAAAATATTCCTTCATGTAATTTTTTAAAAAGTACAAATTTGCAATTAACTTTACTTCACATACATTGTTTATTACCGTAAGAACTGGATTGGACTGGTTAGTAGGACCAAAAAATGAGAACCAATGAGACATCCTGTTGCATTCAGTTGAGAAAAAAAAAATAATATATATATATATATATCTACTTCTCGTCCTTGCAGAGTTTAATTAGGCAATGGATTCTATGACCATATGCTTAGACTATGACAAGTGAAACCTAGATTGTTGACTTTCTCAAAGTTGGCCAACCTTGTTAGAACATTAGATTATGTTGTAGCTATCTGACCAACAATTGATCAGTTAAGAACAAACATTGGTCTATCTCAAAGGAGCAATAAAATAAAATTCTCTTTATATATTTTTGTCAAAGCAAGTATCATGTTATCTGATTGAATTTCTTTAAAGCAATTAACAGACATGCCAAGGGAACACTCAATCAATCGCATGAGCCTTGAATGGAAGATAGTACCATTATATGTTATGACTAAGATGTCATTGACCAAGATTATAATTAAGTGGGGATATAACTAACAACCCAATTAATTAAAGGTGTTTTTGGAATCATGCACCGATAATCTTGCCATATACGTGATTTTTGTTATGAAGTTGGATATCATTTGTTCGTTTGGAAATTAAGGGCATGACCGTGTTGCCTCGTCCAATTTGTGCTTGGAATCTGCAAAATGCAAGACTTTTACCTTTGAGAAGCCCAATTATTTGCAAGAATTTTATTTTTGTACAAGAAATATATTTTTATCTATTTTTCTAATTAAAATTACATTTGAACTACTCAAATATTTGGGTGGTTTGGATATCAGATAAGGATATATGTGTTATTTGAATTTTAAATTTTTTGAATTTCAAGTTTAATTAGTTTGTGGGTTTCGTTGACTTTTTCATTCAGTGCAGATCAAATCTAGTTATTTTTTGGTGGGTTGAGTCACGTCAATTTTTGCTACCTTTAATTGTTAACATTTATCCTAGACAAAAAAAAAAGAGAATGAGCTCCAAAACTGAGTATATATTTTTTTTTATCATAGTTATCGATAATATGAATTCAAAATTAACATGGTAAAACAAATTATCTAAATTAATAATAAAAACTTTTTTTTTTTTTGTTTTTGAGAAGTTAATTGCAGTCAATCATATTGAATATAATCTCACACATTTCTTATAAGTTGATTTTATATAATTTGCATAATGTCAATAATAACTCATGTTTATTTTTTCAAGAAGAAAAATTTAAATTTTTCTCATTTATTTTATTTTCAGTATTTCTTAGTGTCTCCTGTGTCGCCTACGGGGCATCCCAATAATTGTCAATTTTAATTATTTTCATCGAGTATTAGTATTTGCATGACATTTTTTGTTTTTTTTTTTTAATTTTTGTTTAAATTGATAATTTTTCCGTAGATGGAAGGCGCAACGTTGCTCAACCAATTCCAAGCAATTTCACTAGTGAGTGGTGTCTATAAAATCCTTGCAAAAGTGTTGGCTCATAGACACAAACTGGTGATCGAGAAAGCACTTGGAGAATTTCAATCTACATTTATAGAGGATTAAGACAAGGTGATTCTCTTTTTCCTTTTCTGTTTCCATTTATAGCTGAAGGTCTCAACGCTCTTTTTAAGAAGGGCTTGGATTTGGGAATTATTAAAGGGTTTGGTATTGTCAGTGACATTAAATTAACTCACTTCCAGTTTGCAGATGACACAGTTATTTTTAGTGGAATTGACCATGATTGTGTAAGAAATTGTGAAAGGGTACTCTGATGTTTTCAATGTTGTGCAGGGCTAAAAATTAATGTTACCAAAATTGTTATTTATGGGGTCAGAGTGGGGAATGCCAAGCTAACAAAATGGGCTAAAAAGTCATTTGGTGGATTGGGTGTTAGTAATCAAAGAGCGAGAGGACTATGAGATCCAATTATCCGTAAAATGGAGGCTTGGTTGGCGAAGTGGAAAGTCAGATTCCTCTCCAAGACTAGACGACTGGTATTGATCAAAACCAGTCTAAGGTCTCTACCCATATATTTTATATCCTTATTTAAGATGCCCAGGATGCACCAGATAGGCTGGGGTCTTATATGCCGAAAAAAGTCATTTGGTGGATTGGGTATTCGTAAATTGCGGGATAGCAATTTTGGGCTATTGACAAAATGGCTTTGGAGGAAGGAGAACAACCCTTAGGCCACATGGGTCAAAATTCCAAGGGCAAAGTATGGTGAACATCGTTATTGGTCATGGGAATGGAATATTAAGAGGAGTCATATGTCCCTGGTGTGGCAAGGTATACGTTCAATGGTGCAGCAAGATGAAATGGATGCGGCCAAAGTCATGTCAAACTTTAGATTTCTTGTTAGGGAAAGCGACAGAGCGGACTTTTAGCACCATATTTGGGCAGGTAGTGAACCACTAAGGAGAAGATTCCCTCGACTACTGGCTTTAGTGGTGAGAAAAATAGGCACACTTCGGAGAATGGGTAAAAATTTCGTGGCGACGCAAACTTTTTGACTGGGAGAGGTAGCAACATAGCATATTCATGAAAATTATCCAAGACTATTGTCTCTCACAAGGGGAATTTTCATATGGCAACAAGAGCAAAATGGTATCTTCACAGTCAAATCGTTTTGTGAATTGCAGGAGAGTCTACAAGGTGAGTATGCTAATGAAACCCCCTATATATGGCAATTATTGCTTGAACGCCTCTTAGTTAAGGATCGTCTAGCACATTTAATGGACAACTTTGATTAGAACACTTATTGTACCTTATGCTCGTCGGGAAAGGAATCTATCAACCATCTCTTCGTTCATTGTGAGTGTGCTTGGCAGGTGTGGTGCAGATGCTTGGGATGGTGTGGAATAGTTTGGGTTGTTCCAAACTCAGTGACTAAGGCCTGGGATATATGGATGGGACTCAGACAATGCTGTCAATCAAAGGAATTATAGGTTATGAGATTCTTTGCAATCATATGGTCCGTTTAGTTGGCAAGGAACGATTGTATTTTTTGGGGTAAATCCTTTCAGCTAGAGAATATTTGTAATTTGATATGACTTAGAATGATGTGGTGGGCTAAGGCTAAATGGCCTCATTTTTTTTATACTATCAATGACTTTATATTAAATATTGCAAGTATTTCCCATCTTAAGAAGGATCTAGTTTGGAGAAGCATGTAGTATGGAGAGCCCTTTGAAAGGTACTTTTAAATTCAATACTGACATCTCCATCATTGGCTCCACTGGAGTGACAAACGTTGGTGGTGTATTGAGGGGTCACAATAAAAAAATGGTGTGCATTTTCTCCGGGGCAAAACGAGTGGCTAGTTTAAATCAGGTGGAATTGTTTGCAATTAAGGCGGCGGTGAAATTATGGGAGCTTGCAGATTCATTAACAAAATAGGGGAATACTAGAAATGCTGAGAATGGTAGCGAGGATCTAAGAAAAAGATGCTGTTATCATTGCGCAGGGAAGCTGAGAATATGATAGTAAATGGGGAGTAGTTATTCGGTAAAGACAGGAAACTTTTATAGATACTTACGGGTTTAGTGGGTCACTTTTGCCAGCTAAACCCAATTGCTGCATCTACTGCTCATTGGTTGTCTCCGATCACGGGAGTATATGAATAAAAGCACCTTATTGTTCAAAAAATTTTTTTACTCCATTGTCCAAATATCGTTCCAACTAACATCACCTTTTTTGGGCCCCAATTTAATATGCATTGAGCTTCATTTTTTGATGAGGGGCCAAGGATGAACACTCCTAAATAATGCTTATCCCATTGTATACCTTAAAAAGTGTTCCAGAGAAGAATTGTAAGCCTAAAAATGAATCTACAGCAAAGTAAACAAAATGCATCAGCATAAGAGAGTGTATTCAGTGAACCAATAACTTCCAATACCCAATTTGGTTCACAATGAAATACATGGGCAAGAAGAGTTCATGCAATTGGCACTAACTAATTTTCAGATTACAGCTTGGTAGAGTTTAGTTGAGCTGTGTGCAAGTGGTTCCAGGAGCACTGCCTGGTTTTCATGGGCTTGGAAAATGTATCAATGCTTGTCCATGAAAAATTGAGGAAAAAGGGGCAAGAAAACTTAAATAGAAAAATAAAAACAATTTAGTTTTCAGCCCTTAAAGCTCCCGCAATTGTTTTCTTTTTCATTTGTGGCAAATCTTGAGAAACAAAGTAAACAGCCGGGAAATTTTGAATTAGTAAACTCAACCAGCCAAAGTAGGAGTCGTGCTGCTTTTCCTCAGTAGTAACCTTACTCATTTTTATTGTGCTTCTTCACACACATTCTGATGTTTCCCACACTGCTTTTTCCCTTTGCATTCTCCTTCTGACCATCCTGTTGTTAGGCTCATCTATAGTACAGATGAGGACTTTAATATGCTGAACAAGCACAAAAGAGGAAAACCAGATTAAGCTAGCAAATGAACCAGAGCAAGGCCTTTGAGCCATAGACAGGGAGATAAATCCTATATAAGGGGGCCTCCATTCCCCCTTTCTTTTTTGTTTAAAATGTTAGCTGGACCGAGTCTGGCTACCTTTTCTGAAATTGAAATCAATGTGATGAAAAGCAAAATCAAGATTGATAAGAATTGATACAAGGACCTATGGAGCAGGAAGAAGGAACGATAGAGTGCATTAGTTACAAAGGGGCACAAAATAAAAGTCATTGATAAGGTTACTGTGCACAAAACTCATTCATAAGACTAAAGCAAGTATTTGAATAAGGTTAATACCTTTCTTCACCATCTCATCAAAAAACTTTTATAGCTTGAGCAAGTTTACCATCAATAATAAGGCCATCTAAAAGGTAACTAAAAATGACAACATTGAGCTCGTAACCAAGTTTCAACAATTCACTGACAAACAACATCAGTGGACATCCAGGAATTGTTAACTAGCACCAGGAAGAGAATTAACATTGGCCTTGTGTCTTACCCTTCCTTATCAGGGTTCCTTTTAACTCTGGAAGCCAGTAAAAAGAAAATAGTGTTGAAGCATACTGAGATCAACTCAAGTGAAAGTTTCAAGTTTACAGCGTGTTGCTTCTGCAATTTTGCCACTCTACGGTTTTGACTACAGGAATGAACTTTCCCCATCTAAGGTGCAACAGAAATTAAGAATGGATTCAATTGCAAACAACAATTTGGGTTCTGCATACAAACTTATTCACATAGATGTCATGTAGGATTCATAGTAGTGCACAATAAACTTGGATCTATAAAAGAAAGAAAAGTGTGTTAAAAATAAGTTGAACTAAAAAGGAAAAACAACCTAAAGTCATAACCGGCAAGAGAAGTAGCAAACCTTGATTCCAAGGAATTCCAAAACTAGAGAGCACTGCAACATTGAATGGGAAGGATTTGTTTAATTCAATTGCAATATCCTTCATTCAAAAATTCAAACAGTCTTCTCATGAAAAGCCAAATTCATCAACAAACTTGATGTGGTTGAATCTACAGAGAGTCCCTTACTAACCATTTCCTGAAGAAGTTCTGCTGCTGTTAATGTTTTCTTGTTTTTGAGAAAACCTTGGATCATTATGCTGTAAGAGCAACCATTTGGCAACAAGCCACACAACCGCATATTCCTAAACAGCTCGTATGCATCATTAAGCAGCCCTCCTTTAGAAAGACCTCTGATCATGATGTTATATGTAGGAATGCTAGGCAACAATCCTTTAACAGATAGACTAGAAAATAGACCTCTTGCAACTTTACACATGCCAACACTGAAAAAGCCATCAATAAGGACAGTAAATGTGACAATGTCAAGATCTAATCTGCTCTCCTGCATTACTTTAAACAGTCTTACAGCCTCATCCATTTGCTTTTGGGAACAAAGGCCAGTCATCAAAGCTGTGTAGGTAAAAGTATCTGGATCTGTGCCTCTAAGAATCATCTTTTTGACCACTTGTTCTGCATCTGAGATCATCCCCTTCTTGCATAGAGCATGAACTAAGATGTTATATGTCACTACATTTGGTTTGATATTCCTGCCAATCATTTCATCTAGTAGTCTTGTAACTTCCTCCCATTGGCCCAAATTGCAAAACCCCTGAATTAAGGTGCTGTAAGTAACAATGGTAGGTTGAATGCCTTTTCCTAGCATTCCTGAGAAGAGGGTCAAAGCCCTGGTTACCAGTCGATTGTTGCAAAGACAATCAATAATGGTGTTATACATCACCACATCAGGGTCACAACCCCTTTCCTCCATTTTCTTGAGCACTTGAATGGCTGAGTTAGCATTTCCAGATCTGCACAAACCTTTGACAATGGTGTTATAAATGACTAAATTTGGTCGGTAGCCCTTTTTCAACATAAAATCAAATATCTTAACCGCCTCAGCGATTTGACTTTAGATACAGAACCCATTGATTAGAGTGCAGTAGGTAACCAAATTAGGTCGATGCCCTTTCTCCACCATCTCGTCAAAAAACTTCACAGCTTGAGTTAGTTTACCACTGAGAATAAGGCCATTGAGAAGGGAAGTAAAAGTGAAGACATTAGGCTCATAACCGAGTTTGAACATCTTGGTAACAACAGAGAAACCGAAGTTCTCGTTTCTTAAGCGGCAGAAACAGTTCACCAATATACTTAGACTACATATATCGTGCTGGAAGAGAGAGTTTTGCTCGGCACGTTTGGACAATAAAATTACCGTGGAGTAGTGGCCCATTCTTGCAATTGCCGCAAAAAGGTTGTTGAAATCAACAATGGAAGGCAAAGGTCTGGTTTGAAGCATCGTATTGAAGAGAGAAAGTGACTAAGATCTTGCCAAATCCTGTCCCACAATTTTCCTCCGAAACTTTTTGGTTGCTCTCTGAGCAGACGGAGAATGAGAATATGAGTAGGGACGACGAGAATGTAATTGGAGAAAAAAATTGGACAATTCAGTCGTAATCAGTCCTTGAACTACTCGAGAAGCATAGGAAAAAGCATGCCTCTGCGCAAATGGAAATGCAAAAGCAAACTTCTTCTCCGTCATCATCGTCTCCCTCATTCTTGCTTGCTTTTGCTGGGCGGCGGCGGCGGCGACAGAGGTGAATGAACGAGTAGGAAGAGAGAGTCGAACCAACGAGACCTACTTGAGAAATTCCTGGTCCACTTCAAGCTCGACGCTGACGACTTGTTATTACAACAAAACTTCCTCGTGAAAAAAAAAAAAAATTGATGACAAAATAATTAAAGTTAGGTGGTAAAAACAAAAAATACACAGCAGCATATGGGACGATGGATGAGCGCACATCCTCCGCAAGTCTCCCATTAAGATATAATTTATTTTTAAATTTTACTTAATAATTTTAAATTTATAAATTAAAAAAAATTAATATGATATTATAACTTTATGATAAAAAAATATTTTATTCAAATTATATTAATATTTTATTTAATTATAATAATTATATATAAAACAGTTGTATTTTTATAAATTTTTAACTTGATATGTTTTTTTTTTGTAAAACTTGTTAATCAAATTATTGTAAGTAATTAAATTAGAATGATACTTTTTTTCCCTTGTTTTTCAAATATTAGTCCAACTTAGTACTACTAATAAAATAACTAATGGAAAACAAAAAGAAAAAAAACTATAGTATGCAAAATAAAAATATTATAGGTTGTTGTTTCAACATGTTTCATTAACGTTACTTTTTATTTGCACCATTAAACTTGTGTTTCACTCTGTTGATCATGGATCTAACCATGATTTTTATACATAGCAGCATGTCACGGAGTTAGACTTTGAACGTACTAACCCGTACGACACTTAGTTTATCTTGTGTGCAAAGATGAACTAAGTAAGTTTTGGAGAGTTTGAGAAAATTAGCAGAAAGCGTTGGGAGACAAGTAAGAATTTGGAATTGTTGGAGGAAGAGAGAGTACAAGAGAGCTTTGCAAGTGAGTTTATATTGAGTATGCAAAAGTATGTTTACAAATGAGAGGGGTGGTCTATTTATAGTTACTCCACCTCCTCAATATGTGGTTACAAATGATTATTTAAAATATTTACAAAAAATGTTCTAGAGAAAGCATTAAAGATGATCATTTCAGGAAAGTTCTAGGTGAGTATCTTTGCTGGAAGTCTTTAGATGTGACACTTCCAAATACTTTAACGCTCTTTTAGGACCTTCCATTGCTGGATTTGGGTTGCAAAGTGGGCTGGGCAATGTTGGTAGCCTGCAGAGGCTTAATTTGGCCCCTAATCTCTATTTTCTCACTTGTTGGACGGGCTAGACTTAGTGTCCATATGACACCCTCCCCCACTTAATCCTACGACGTCCTTGTCATATTCTCAGCTTTATATTGCCAAATGTGGTCAGCAAACTGCCAAAGCTGATTCTCTTGTTTCCAACTAGCCTTTTGGTCCAACAAATCTTTTCATTTTGCCAAGTACTCATTGTAGTTGGGAACCCCTTTTCTCCAAATTACTTGGTCAGCAAGGATTTGTTCCACCTCCTTTTAATGAATTTGGTGACCACAACTGTTGGTGTGCGCTTGGACTCGCTTCGACTTAGATCCTCGTCATCCCCATGAAAAGGCTTAAGAAGACTTACATGAAAGACATTATGGATTTTCAGCTTTAGAGGGAGTTGGACTTGGTAAGCAGCCTTTCCTACACGCTTGATCATAGGAAACGACCCATCGTACTTCCTTACTAAGCCCTTGTGGACTTTGTGTAAAGACTTGAATTGGTTGGGCAGCAGCTTTACCATCACCATGTCTCTCACTGCGTAGTCCTTTAGGCATCGTTTGGTGTCAGCCCATCTTTTCATTCTTTTGGCTGCTTTGTCAAGACAAGCCCTTGTTATATCCGCTTCCTCGCGCCACTATCTCGCAAACTTGTAGGTAGATGGGTTATTGCTAGTGTAGGGAGAGGCAATAGCACTTGGCATCAACGGCTGTTGTCCCATGACAATCTTAATAGGGTTTTGTTCGTGGCCTCGCTCTTCTGGAGGTTGTACGAGAATTGGGTAACGTTGAGTAGCTTTGCCCAATCTCGTTGGTGAGCACTAACATAATGCCTCAGGTATTGCTCAAGCAAGGCATTCACTCGCTCGGTCTACCTATCACTTTGAGGATGAAAGCTTGTTGAGAAGTTTAGATCAATTCCCAGCAACTTGAATAGCTTGCGCCAAAATTTGCTCGTATAGTGGGGGTCTCTATTGCTAATTATACTCTTTGGCACACCCCATAGCTTTACTATGTTCTTAAAGGACAAGTGAGTTGCTTCGTCCACCTTACAATCAGTAGGGGCTGGAATGAAGGTGTCATACTTGTTGAATCAGTCAATCACCACCATAATGCTTCTGTATCCTTCGGATTTTGGTAGAGCCACAATGAAGTCTATTGAGACACTTTCTCATAGCTTTTCAGGGATGGGTAGTGGCTTAAGTAAACTCACTGGTTGTTGTTGTTCTACCTTGTCTTGTTGACAAACTAAGCAAGTCAGCACATAGGCCTTGACGTCCGTATGCATATGCGGCCAGAAGTAATGTTGTTGGACAAGAGTAAGAGTTCATGCCATACCTGGGTGACCAGCCCATAGGGAATTGTGACATTTCTTAAGGATTTCCTTCCGTAAGTTTCCCCACTTAGGCACGAAAACTTGATTCCCAACTGTCATGAGGACTCCGTCGTCCACCCAAAATCAACGAGTCTTCCATTCACTAGCCAATCTCAGCAGATTGTTGGCCAGACTATCTTGTCTCATACCTTCCTTGATTCGTTTAAGGAGGTTGCTCTTAGGTGTATTAGTGGAGAGGGCAGCTAGCTCTGCCTTTCTACTCAACGCGTTAGTAACAATGTTGGCTTGTCTTGGCTTATATTGCAGAGTGTAGTCAAACTCTGCTAGGAAGTCTTGCCAACGAGCTTGTTTGGGGCTGAGTTTCTCTTGGGTCTAGAAGTAGCTCATAGCAACATTATCGGTCATGATCATAAACTTACTTCCAAGGAGATAGTGTCTCTAAGTGCACAAGCAGTAGATAACGACAGTCATCTCCTTATCTTAAATGGTGTATTGCCTCTCCGTGTTATTGAGCTTGCAACTTTCATAGGCAATGAGATGCCTATCTTGCATCAAGACTCCACCGATGGCAAAGTTGGATTCATAAGTGTGGACTTTGAAAGGTTTTTTATAGTTCGGTAACACCATAACAGGTTCTTTGGAGATCGCTTGCTTCAATCCCTCAAAGGAAGCTTGGCATTCTCTCATCCAATGCCAAGTGTGGTTCTTTTTCAATAAGTCGGTTAGAGGTGCTGCTATGATAAAGTATCTCTTGATGAACCAACGGTAGTAGTGAACAAACCCCAAGAAGGATTGCAGTTTCGGGACCTTGGTTGGAGGTTCCTATTGTTGGATGGCTCACACCTTTGCTGAATCCATCATTAGTTTGCCATCCTTGATTTGGTGACCAAGGAAGTCCACCTTTTGCTTGGTGAATGAGCACTTCTCCTTCTTGACAAACAACTTGTTTCCCACAGAACTTGAAAGACTTACTTAAGGTGCTTAACGTGCTCCTCAAGTGTGTTGTTGTATACCATGATGTCGTCTAAGTAGACTACTACAAATTTGTTAAGAAATGGATGTAGTAGTTTGTTCATAAGTGCGCAGAAGGTGGCTGGTGCATTGGTGAGGCCAAAGGGCATGACTAAGAACTCAAAAACTCCATAACGTGTTACGCAGGTTGTCTTTAGCTTGTCACCTTGTGCAATTTGGACTTGGTAGTATCCCGATCGCAAATCTAGCTTGGTGAAGTACCTTACCTTCCCGAGTTGGTTGAAAAGATCAGATATCAAGGGTATTGGATACTTGTTCTTGATAGTGACCTTGTTTAAAGCTCGGTAGTTGATACACATGCGCAACAATCCTTACTTCTTCTTTTGAAAGAGGACTGAGGCACCGAAAAGGGCTTTTGATGGTCGAATGTAGCCTGAATCAATCAAATCATAGAGCTGCTTCCTTAGTTCAGCGAGCTCAGGGGTGCCATATGATAAGGGGCCATGGCAAGAGGTTTGACACCGAGTTTTAGCTCAATGTGGTGATCCACATCTCGCTTTGGTGGAAGCCTTTTTGGCAGCTTGGAAGGCATGACGTCCTTGAAATTGGTAAAGACAGCCAGGATGGGTTGCGACAATGCAAGAGTTGGTTCTGTTACGTTTTCCTCATCGCTCAACTCCCTTATGGTAGCTATGTAGTCTGGACCTAACTTGAGACCCCATTTGAATTGCGAGGTAGAAATCATTAAGAGTTAAGATTTCTCCTTGCGCTTCAAGGGAACTACTCGGATCTTGCGAGCATTGATGGCCACAAGAGAACTTGAGGTAGGAACGGGAAAAGCCAAGGCTTCGCAGAAAAATGCAAGACCTAACACCACCTAGAGCTGATAATGGTACAAGAGTGACAGGTTTTTCATTCATTACAAAGGAATATCAATTCTTGAAGCCATCATGCATAACTCGCTTGTCAAATTGCCAAGGTTTTCCTAATAGAATATGACCTATATATATAAGTACAACATCACATTAAATTTCATCATGGTACCTTCTGATAGAAAATGGTACCTTCCGATAGAAAATGATATGAGCATTTGCTTATTTACCTTGACTTCACCACTCTCATTTAACCATTGAAGTTTATATGGCCTAGGATGCTTCACAGTAGGTAAATCTAGCTACTTAACCATAGTTATGCTAGCAACATTAGTGCAACTCCCACCATCAATAATCATACTACATACCTTATTTTTGATGAGACACCTCGTCTGAAAGATGTTACCTCGTTGTACCTCATTTTCTTCCTTTACTTGCATATTTACTGCTCAGCTTGTAATGAGAGCTACTCCATTAACCATATACTCCTTTCCATCACTTTCACCTCTAATGATGGCATAGGATCATCATCTGATTCACTTTTAGTTTCAACATCACCATTACTTCTCAAGATCATTGAACGCTTATTTGGACATTGAGATGCAATGTGACCCCTACCTAAACACTTAAAACAAACATCTCTATTTCTACTTGGTTAGGGGTCAGAATTACTTGTCTTATTATTAGAACCCACATTCTTGTACTTGGATAGCTCGGTTTTGGACTTGTAATTGGCCATCTCATCTTTTTTACTCCAATTTGGCTTCCAAGATGAGATAAATCCTGAGTTCTGCCCAAACCATGTGGAACCCTTTCGTTTGAGTTGCCTTTCAACTTTTATGGCCATGTGTACCATGTCTTCTAATTCCACATAGTGTTGCAATTCAACCATGTTTGCTATGTCCCTATTTAGCTCTTGTAAAAATCGGGCCATGGTTGCTTCTTTATCTTCTTCTACATTCACCCTAATCATGGTAATCTCCATCTCTTTATGGTAATTCTCCACACTTTTGGTGCCTTGAGTGCGCCCGTGCAGCCTTTGGTACAACTCACTATAATAGTGATTAAAGATAAACCTCCTTCTCATGATAGCCTTCATCTCCTCCCATGTATCAATAGGCCACTCACGATTCCTTCTCCTAGTCAAAACAAGTTGATCTCACCAAATAAAAGCATAATTAGTGAATTCAATTGTAACAAGCTTTACCTTTTTCTTCTCGGAATAATTATGGTAGTCAAAACCAATTCAACCTTTTTCTCTTATTCTAGGTATGCATCAAGATCATTTTTACCTTGGAATGGAGGAATTGTCATTTTAATACTGCCCACATTATGATCATAGGTGCCTTACCTCCTAAATTCTCTTTGATCTCTTATATTGTTAGCAGTTCTGACCATAGTAGTTTGATCGTCAAATTCATTATCTTCTACATCATCTTCATAGTCATAGGCACGTCTTAATTGTCTTCTTACTTTAGGAGCCTCATATTCCCTATGCCTCATTTGCAACTCTGCTATAGTATTAGATTGCTCTTCCATCTTCTCCCTCATATCATCAAATCTGGTGTTCATACGCTCAAATTGTTGTTGCATAGTTTTGATCATGAAGGACACATCACCAACTCCCTCCTAAGTTGCACCTTTGTCTTTGGATGTCATAGTATTACTTCTACACAAAATAATAAGATACCTCACAAAGCACTCCCTCACGTGTTTCACTCAAAAGAAGGTGTTACACTCCCTCGTGTTTACACTCTTTATGGCCTTTTCTTTACATGAACTTTCACTCTTGCCTTTTACCACTCGGATTTCTCCTTTCATCTCTATAAAGAACTAAACAAAGTAAATCAAGAGTATTGATTTTGAACATAATAAAATAAATGACATAAAATTGAACAAATTAGAGAACAAGGAATCAAAAAATGAAAAAGGATATCAAGGCAAACGAATTTAATGAACTAAAATTACAAAAATCATGATAGGGGTGGTTAAATTTAGAGAGAGGACAAACTTGGGTAACAAGATAAGAAATAGATGGTAGAATTGGAGTTGAGCAAAAAAACTTTATTATTATTATAACCAATATGACCAAACTGTTAACTTTATCAATAACTTGAATTTAATGTTTTCTTTCTTTTTTTTTTTTTTTTTTTTTGTTGATCCTTCTTTTTGTTTTTTTTTTCCCTTTTTCTTTTGTTTAACACAAAACAACAATAAAACACTTAGATACAACAATTGGAATTGAAATTAACACATTGAGAAGGATTGCAAACTAACAGATTTGTGCATTGGAATTGTAATGCACATAGTAGAAAAATTAAACATATATAAATAAATCACGAGGTAGAAAATTGAAGAGTGAGTGGATTCAACTTGATTTAAAACCAAGCTCTGATACCAACTGATGTGGAAAACCCCAAAAAGACATGGTTTAGGGACCCAACACACACAAGGAATCAAAGAACAACCAGGAAAGCTAAATTAGAGTTTAATAACAGAAACCCTAGACCTAATATTCAAAGGGACATGAACCTAGGGTATTCAAGAAGGATATGGATGCCACACTTCAAAAAAGAAAGGAATTGAGAGTGATAAGTCGATTTGAATGCCATAAGAAGAAATACCTTTTGATAAGTTCTTTAGTTCTTAAAAGAACTGAGGGAGAAAAACCCTTACTTTCTATTTCACTCAAAGTTGTTTGATTTTTTTCGTCTGGTGTTACAAGGGGTGTCTATTTATAGGCTACGATAACAATCCTAAAGAGGTACAAATTCCTACTTAGGACAATTCCTTATTTAGGAGGAATTCTTATCTAGGTATAAATTCTTACACACAAAATAAACTCCCAATTTGAAGTGACTCCTACTACTGAGTCCTAACACTTTAAGTACTCCAATGATATTAATAAGGTCTAGACTCTCTTTCAAGTTTGAATTCGCAGCATTTGAAGTTTGGTTGGCTTGAACGTCCTTAATCAGCCCATTTAGTGCTTCTTGCATCTTTCTGGTTTTAGCTCGTGTTATTAGGACTCTTGGAATGTGCAATGGATCTCTTGCATCAATTGAAGTTCTAGCTCATGTTATTGGGCCTTTTGGAATATGCAATAGACCTCTTGCATCCATTGAAGCTCTACCTCATGTTATTGGGCTTTCTTGATTATGCAATGGACCTCTTGCATCCATTGAAACCTTCCACCCTTTATCTCTACGGTTCTTATTAGAACTAGTGGCATGTTGACTATTTTCCAATGAGATTTTTGGCATATCACTAGTATGAAGATATAGATCAGTGATCGAGCAGCTGGAAATGGTGGTCCCTTGCTAGGCTGATACATAGACTATGCAACAGTGGAGTAAACTTTCTAGTTTTGTAGATCTATAATGTTTGGGGCTTCTTCAAGGGGCATGGTGGCTGGAAACGCTCAGATTGTCTAATGGTGCAGGAGGTGGCTTTTGGTAACAAAATCAATGACTTCTTATAGGGCGTGGTGGTTAGGGGCCAAGCTTCTTCAATGGTTGGGTGAGGTTGATGAATCCTAGACATGTCCTTGTATGAATTTACACCCCCAAAATCTCATATCAAAACTAGAACTACAGTTATAAATTGAATATTAATAGGGTATTAGGCATACCTTGTCGTCATATTGTAAAGATTGATGATATATGTGTACTAATAAGCACATAACTTTTTATATGAAAAGGGGACCTACCTCTTATATTTATATTTAAACTCTAATTAAGTCCATCAATGATGGGTTCAACAATAAATTCTACACCAAATAATTATTTTAGGGCCATACCCAAAAAAAAAATCAAACACATTTTTATTTTATATAACACATATAAGAGGTAAATAAAACTTATTAAATCACTCTATACTATTTAGGTTCATAATTAAGTTACACATTTGATGTAATTTTTAAATTAAAATAGAAGATCTAATTAATGGCAGTCCAAAAATAAGAAAATATTTTAACATTTTCTCACTTAGACAAGATTAATTGATTTTATTAATTTTTAAAAACTAGTTAAAGAAATGACTCTCGATCAAATAACAACTTTAGTGGTCACAAAATAAATCATAACTCAGTGAATTTATCTCAAAACATGATTGGGTCCACTGAGATACTCAACTCCAAACTATGGACTAAAATATACTATTTCCAGTATAGTAGATCCATAATTACTAAAGTGAACTAATCTCATTGACATAATTACAAGCATGTGTAGGTGTAGTAACACTTATAGTATAGCCAAATGATCCTTCTATACTATTGTGTAAAAGGTTCGTGTTGTAGTCTTTTACAGAAAAACCACTACAAATAAAACATATTTTCCCAAGGAAATAATTAACCACATCTTCCAAAGGGAACAATCGCAACTTGTAGTTATACAAAAGCAACCATTGTTTTCACCAAGAAATCAATTGTATCTTGAGATAACACAATATTTCATAAACCCATAAACGAATAAATTTTATAATTTGCATAATAGATACAATTAAATCAAAAGAAAATCATAATAAAATCACTCCCACTAATCAATTACATCAAAACAACTCAAAACACCCATATTTTCAGCATGTTGTTGGAAAACATTAGGTGCAACAGCCTTAATGTATCTATTAACATTGTTTTGGTGCTAATATGTTTAATAAGAATATCACCATTCTTGACCTAATCTATGACTATAAGATACTTAATCTCAATGTGTTTAGAACCACTGGATGTTTTATTATTCTTTAAGAATATCTCTGCTCAATTATCATAGTAAATTCTTGTAAGTTTAATGATAGAATCCATTATCTTCAAACTAAAAATAAAATTTCTAAGTCATATTACATGTGTGCCAACATCATAACAAGCAACAAACTCTGCTTGTACAATAGAATAATTAGTATATGTTTGCTTCACACTCTTCCAAGAAATTGCTTCATCAGCCCAAAAAAAAAAACAAATACCCAGATGCAGATTTCATATCATTAATACAACTAGTAAAATCAGAATTTGTAGACACTCTTATAGATAAGCATGTAATCTTTTGTTTTTTTGCAAATACTGCATCACCTTTTTAATAGCAACCCAATGCCTATCACTTGGATTAGAAAGGTATCTACCAAGTATACTCATTACAAAAGACAAATTAGGCTTAGTACAAACCTGGACATTCATAAAACTTTTCTAAATTTCATCCTTAAGGCATTAATCTTTGCTAAATTTATCACCTTTATCCATGAGAACATCTCCAGGTTTGCATTTATCTATTTTAAATCCCTCAAGCACATGACATATATAGGCTGTCTATGAAAGACCCAACAAGTGTCTAGATTTGTCCTAATGAATTTCAATTCCCAAAACATAAGAAGTATAACTAAGATCTTTCATGTCAAAGTAACTAGACAAAACAAATTTAGTCTCATGAAGTAGATTGATATCATTATTAACAAGTAATATATCATCTACATAGAGAATAAAAATAATAAAATTGCTCCCACTCATCTTGAGATATAAGCATTGATCAACACTATTTTCAACAAAACTAAAAGAGGATATAACTTTATCAAACATTAAATACCATTGTCTAGATGCTTGTTTAAGACCATAAATAGACTTTCTTAATTTGCATACCAAGTGCTCATTTCCAGTTGTAATAAAACTCTTAGGTTATTGCATGTAAACCTAAAGAACTCAATTCAAGAAAATAGCTTTGACATCCATTTGATGAAGTTGTAAATCATAATGAGCTACTAGGGACATAATAATTTTAAAGGAATCTTTTAAAGATTCTAATAAGAAAGTTTTC
The DNA here is from genome assembly GCA_020883675.1 of Bruguiera gymnorhiza. Taxonomy (NCBI): domain Eukaryota; kingdom Viridiplantae; phylum Streptophyta; class Magnoliopsida; order Malpighiales; family Rhizophoraceae; genus Bruguiera; species Bruguiera gymnorhiza. Next base: position 580,880 of record JAIRCJ010000135.1, read on the forward strand.
TTAAAATCTATCTCCTCTTTCTATGTGAATCCTTTTGCTACCAACTTCGCCTTAAACCACTTTATATTTCCCTCAAAATCTTGCTTGGTTTTAAACACCCATTTATGGCTTATGGGTTTAGAACAATTTGGAATGCCAACAAGCTCCTACACACCATTAGAATACATGGACTAAACTTCTTCATGCATTGCCTCTATCCACTTACTAGATTGTTCACAAGATATTGTCTGATTATAGTTTAGTGGATCAATAACTTGTCCAATATCAAAATCTACCTCACCTAAATATACAATAAAATCATTTGAAATTGTAAGACACCTTATCCTCTTAGATCATCTAATAAGAATAGACTTTACTAGTTTAGGTGGAACATTTGTAATATTTTGATGAAGTGGCATATCAAGCACTCTATTAATAAGATGATACACCACTTGCTCATGCACAATAGCCATAGGAAAAATACTAGGTTCCTCTTCCAAAATAGTTCCACCATCCTACAACTAATTAGGATTATAAATATTATTCTCAAGGAATTCTGTCACTAATGCATCAACAATCTTTGTCCCTCGAGTAGGGCAATAGAATCTATAGCCTTTAAAGTTAGTGAGATGTCCAATAAAATAACATCAAGTGGTTTTAGGATCTAATTTAGATGTAATTGGATCATAATTTTTCACCTCAACAAGGCATCTCCATACTTTAAGATGGTTTAAACTAGGAAATCTATTTAAGATATACATGGTTGTTTTCAATGCTTCGCCCCAAAGAAAGATCTGTAAATTGGTTCTACTCATCATGGAACTAACCATGTCCGTTAGGGTGCAACTTCACTTCTTAGTCATACCATTTTGCTTAAGAGTTCCAAGCATAGTAAATTGGGAAACAATCTCACAATTCTACAAATACTTGGCAAGAGGTTTCAGGAACTAACCTGTTTCACCAACTCTACCATAGTACTCACCACCACGGTTAGACCTTACAATTTTAATCTCCTTGCCACATTGCTTTTCTACCTTAGGCTTAAAGATTTTAAATTTCTTATGTGATTGTGACTTATCACTTATGAAGTAGACATAACCATAATGGGAGAGGTCATTTATAAAGGTTATGAAGTATTTGTTACTATATAAAGTGTTCTTAAAAGGATCACTTATGTCAATGTGAATTATTTTCAAGACCTCTTTATTATAAGTGGAATGTCAATTAGTTTTCTTAGTCAATTTACCTTTAATGCAATCATCACACTCACTCTCATTAGAGTTCTCAAGACATGGGATGACATTTTCTTTTATTAGCCTGTTAATTCTTTCTTTTGAAAGGTGACCTAAACATTTATGTCATAAGGAATAAGAATTTTCTCTTGATAAAGACCTTTAACCCTAGCATTAAAAATGTGAAGTGCATCAAACTATTTAGAGTTAACATTTAAGTTATAAATTATTAGATCTACAAATGTCACTAATAACCACATAATCATAAAACAAATCATAATGACCATTATTAAAACCTAAATAAACACAAATGTTTTAAAGTTTTGACGAGGAAACCAAATTTCATCTCATGAACAATATATAAAAAGTATCCTTCAAAGTCAAAACAAATTCAAAATCTAATTTTAATTCAACTATCCTTATGAACTCTACTACCACTCATTCTTTATTTCCTATAAATAAATTGACTTTATCCTTACTTGGTTTTCACTTCTTTTGAATCCTTGCAAAGTATTAGTAACATGGATAGATGCCCTAAAGTCATTCAACCAAGAATTAATAGGAACATCTATCAAACTGGATTTAAAGTAAACAAAATAAAGAGAATTACCTAATTTATTGTTATTATTCTTTTCTTTGAGGTAATTCTTATAGGCAAAATAGTCCTTTCTCTTATGACCTATTTTCTTACAAAACCAACATTTATCTTTGGTTATCACAAGTTTAGGATCAGGGTACTTCTGACTAGAATTACATTCAGGACCATGCTTTTTTTGGAACTTAAATTTCTCCTTGTGAAAAGGCTTATTTGGCATGGTTGATTGACTAAATTCACACTCCTTGAAACCTTACGTTTCATCCTATCCTCTTCTTGATCTCAAATGTCTATTAAAGTGTTGCTATCTCAGCTTTCCTTTTGGGTATTGTAAGGTTTTTGGTGAATCAAATTTTGGGGGTAAAGAGTTCAAGGCATAGTTAACAAGAAAAAGGTCAACAATGAGGTAATAGAGCTCACCAAGTTTGACAAAAGAAACAATCATCTTAAGAATCTATTCTGTAACACCACTTATCCCATCCTACATTCTTTAGCCTCAGTAGAAACTATATACTTTTCCCTAAGAGAAGTAAAGAAGGTTTTGGCATTGCCAGTATTTGGGATAACACTTCGCAAACCCTTACAGATGAACCTTTTCATTACCATAAGGGCCAAATGATTAGCCCTATCCTACTTCTCATAATATGCTTTCTCTACAATAGTACTCTCAAAAGTCAAATTAGCTGCTTTGTCTAGTTTTATAGCCATGTCCACATCCTATAGTTAAAACCATTTCTACATCCTCTATCCAATCTTTTATAATTTCCACCTATCAAAGTTTCAATGGGAAAAGACTGATTATTTGAGGAAAAATTACATGGAGCAAAAAAACAATAATGATAGAAATCAATAACATTATGGGCAATAACAATAATTTATTATAAATGTTAAGAATTTCAAAGTATCATTACAAACTCCCCTGCGGGTGGAGAAGGTCATAAACTTTAAAATTATCCTCAAATCACCAAACTAATATAACAATGATTAGAATCAAAAAATTCAACACCTATGGACAAAAAGATTCTAAACCCACTCATTATTAAAATAACTCTAAGTCATTCAAATTGACACACATAATAACTACTTGTGGGTAAGTGATTATATGCATAATTCAAACAACAAGAACATCCTAATATCACATGAAAATATTATTGACTCCTCAAATGGTCACTATGATAACAACATTTAATTTACCAACTCTATTCCAAATAAAGATCACAAAAGAAAATTGCCTAAAATAAATTTTTATTTCATATATATATATTAAAATGTAAGATAGATAGTAGTCCATAACCCAACAATTCAAATTTATTCTAAATTGATTAAATATGTAAAAATAATCTAGTACAATAATCTAGTGCAGCAATCTAGAAATCAACTCAATGCCATAATACTCCTGCCGGACTACGGCAAAGCAGCATGGCACATGGATAATTTATCCATGTACCAAAACCCAACAAGGTCAAGCTTCTCGGCCTTGCCATCAAAAGGTTTCGGCATATTTTATTTTATTTTACTTTTATTCAAGAAAATAAGAAGGGTTCTAGTCTAATATAACTAGGTTCTAATACCACATGTATGAATTTACAATCCCATAATCTCATATCAAAACTAAAATCAAAGTTATAAACTAAATATTAATAAGGTATTAGTGATACCTCTTACTGCCATATTGTAGAAATTGATAATATATGCATACTAACAAGTATGTTGAGATTAGGATTTTCCTTTCAAATAATATGGACAGTTTTTTGTTCTCTCTAATGGGGAGAATAGAATGTATCCTTTTGTGTGAAAACGAAACTTATCTCTTATATTTATATTCAAATCCTAATTAAATACACTCATCATGAACTCAACATTAAGTTTTATACAAAATAATTATTTTTGGCCCATGCGTTAAAAAAAAAATCCCAACACATTCTTATTTTATATAACACACATAAGAGGTAAATAGAACTTATTAAATCACTTTATAATATCTAGGTCTACAATTGAGTTACACATTTGATTTTATTTTTAAATTAAAATATAAAATTCAATTAATGACAGTAAAAAATGAGAAAATATTCTAATAGTCCCAACTACTAATTAGTTCGTGCACTAAAAATGAAATAGAGAATGTAATGGAATGAATCCATTTCCCAAAACGCATATGATTCCTTTTTCTTAGCTAAAATGAACATTTTGCAGATTTTTAATTTTACAGTTTTTGAAGCAGAAATGCGAATTGAAGATGTGATTGTCTGATTCCATTCCCGGCAATCAACTTTGAGCGTTTGGCGTTCACGAAATGTGTAAACTACCAGTGTTTGATTTTCTTAGTATCTATTTCGGCCATTCTGGTCAACCTTTAATTTTCTCCTTTGGGTCTTTAATGCAGCTGTATGGCAGCCAGGTCATTTTTGCAGCAGGGGCCTGCCGTTCCCGTCCGCTTCTTTGCTAAAGAGGCTGCTCCCCTGGCTAAAGAACAAATACGCAACGTTTCTCCACAGTGGTTCTCAAAGAATACGTAGCAGTTATAAAGTCAGCATATTGCCTTTATGGCAGTTTAGAGAGAGTATGCATTATTTTTATCTAATGGTTTCTAAGAGAATATGCAATGCTTTATTATATTTCATTCAACGGCTTTTCAAACAATATATAGTGCTTTTTTATTTTTATGAAGCGGCTTATGTAGAATTTGTGATGCTTCTATTAATTTTAAGCAGCTAAAGTCGTGGAATATGCTTTCTAATTCATTATAGTTGCTATTTCTATTTGATTTGTGCAATTTTTATGTATTGGAACATAATTTTTTAGCTTAGACAGTAATTAAATTATTGAATATTTTTAGATAATTAGCTCATATCAAATGTAAAATCTCACAAAATGAGTCTTTAACTTGCTGAATATAAAATTGAACAAATCAAAGTAAAAGTTACACAAATTTAGCAAGTTTTGACTGTAAATTCTTTTGATGTCTTTCATTATCATCCTAAAGTAAAAGCAATACAATGTCAGTTTTACTAATTAAAGATAAATCCAATTAATGATAAATAGGACAAGCAACTATAGATAGGAAAAGAACTAGAACAATTGAAATAGTTGTGAACAAAATCTTTTTCTTAGTACAATAGAAGGACATTGCTTTAATGGTACTAGTATAGTTATTTTCATTGTTAAAAAAAAAAAAAAACAAACATAATGCCTTAGCTTTTTCCGGCCCAAATTGTAATTTTTTTTCTTAGTCACAACACAAATTAGAGGATCTTCCAAATTCAAAATCTACATAAATATTATAAGAGACATCATTCATCTTCGTCTGCACTAAATCAAAATCCTCTAATTCAACATGATGTGCATTACAAAGTTTTTTCATTTTTTACCAACCTGAATTGAATTGAAAAAAAGCATAAGATATGAGGAGGTGCTATTACAATGCAATAACTTACATAAGAGTATAAGAGGATTGATCAAATCTACTTAGTACTTATATTTAAACTAAATAAAGAGTAATAGTTTGGAAATTTAGAAACAGTAACAGATCAAAATAAGAATAAAACTAGATTAAATTGTCATTGATGGTTGTGAATCAAGTTAATTAGTTTGACAGTTCAACACATACTACATGGATAAAGAGATATGAGTTTTATACTAAGAATAACTTCCCAAAATAATATCTAGAGGTTTGCAAGTCACATAAAATATAATTTCAAATTACAAAACCTTGAATTTTTGGAACATAACAGAGAAAACACAAAAGACCAATATATAAAAAATAAAATAAAATTTCTATGTAACTTATGACTTAGTATTATAAGTGACGGTCAGTTTGGTTTTTACAATTTTTGCATCAGGCACTTGTCATTCCAGTCCCCTTAAAGAAGCCGCTCCCCTATCTCTCGGCTAAAGAGGATTTTCTAAACCTTCTATTGTGACTGTTTTTAACAAATAAGTGACTTTTCTTTGTAGTAGTTTTCAACGAATACACAATGGCTCCAAATTGAGCATATTGCTTTTATGCCACGGTTTTTGAGATAATATAGAGTGGTTTAGTTTATGTTTATGTAATGGCTTTTTAAGACAATACGCAAGACTCTATTGTATCTTATTCGGCAGCTTTTAAATAATATACTATGCTTTTTGTATTTTTATGCAGCGGCTTATACAGAATTTGCAACTCTTCTCCTAATTCTGAGCAAAGGTATAGCGTGCTATATGCATTCTACTATATTATAGTTATTATTGGTTTTGTAAAATTTTCATGTATTCAGCTGGGGAAAAGGTAACAACAACGGTCGATTGTTTTGTTATTTTGAACAACTAGTTGAATAGGATGCAATGACACATAAGATTAAACAAGATTAAACATTCGAATCCAAGATATTCCTGTTACATAATCAGAAAGGTGCAAACATTCAGAATACCAGTGAACTTTTAAGGCCTAACTACAATGTCTTTGATACTAAAATATTTTTTTCCAGTTATGGGTTGAATTATTCGGTGAAACTGTCCAAACAGCTCAATTATGGAATCGGTGAATTAGATCAAATTAAGGATAAGTATGCGAATGTCATTGGAACCTTAAATCTTCTAATTGTATGATTGATCAAAACTGTCTGCAGAAAAATGTTCAGAATGTGAACTTGCAAAACTGAAGAAAAATCTGGACTCACAGTGCTCAAAATATAATTTCCACCATTCAAACTCAAGGACAAGACATCCTTTTTCAGCTGTCCAAGTTTCAGCTACCTTCTAATAGTAATATATAAAAATACTACCTCAACTGAAAATTTCTGTAGTCACCCAACTCTTGTTTTCTCTCCTTTTATAGCCTCGCTATCTTTTTTAATTAGATTTTAATAGCCAAAGATAGGTATTTATATTCTCATTAAGTGTTTTTGTGTTGTGGGCCAAAAACAAATACATTTGAACTCTATTTCCATAACAATTGGACTTTCACACCACATAGGAAAAGACTAATAAGTCCAACAATTTTTCCTCTCATGACCATGTAGAGGTATTGACCATCCCGACCAATGAGTAACATAACTTAACCTTCCCTCTTAGCAATGTTTTTAACATATCATCCACATTTATCATCCGTATAAATCTTTTAAAGTATCAACTGTTTAAAATCAAGAATATCATGTATCCAATGATACCGTACATAAATATGTTATGACCTAATATGAAAAGTTGATTTTTACCAAAATGGATTACAATTTGACTATCACAATACAACACATATTTTAGTTGTTCAAAACCAAGCTCCTTAGTGAATCTTTTCATCCAAATCAACTCTTTGGATGCTTTAGTTATAGCAATGAACTTTACCTCTCTAATGGATAATAAAACACACTTTTACAATTGAGATTGCCAACTAACTTGAAATAAACTTTTTAGAGTTAATATTATTTGTCATATTTGAATCTGTATATCTAATAAAGGTAGGCTTATTACGCCCAAAACAAAATCTCAAATTAGTAAAGCATCACAAATATCTCAATATCCACTTCAATGCATTCTAATGCTACTTACAAGGATTTGAAAAGAACCAACTAACTGTGTTAATTGTATGAGCTATATCGGGCATTGTACATATTATTGCATACATTAAATTTCCTACAACTAATGCATAAGGAATTCTTCAAATCTCTTCCTTCTCTTTCTCTATGGAAGCATATTGGTTAACATATAATCCAAAATGTGGAGCAAGAAGAGTGCTTACCACTTTAACTTTATACATATTAAACCTTGAAAGCACCTTTTCAATGTACTCATTTTAGGACAAGCATATCTTTTTTTTTTTTTTTTCTTGTCCCAAGTAATTGATATGATAAGGATCTTCTTTGCTTGCCTTAAGTTCTTTAGGCAAAGGACTTACTTAACTCTTACTTCAATGTGACAATTCTAGAAATATTATGAACAATAATAAGTATATCATCAATATAAAACAGTAAAATGATAAAATTATCATCAAAGAATCTTTAAACAAAAACATAGTCATTAGTCTTTTTGTAACTTTACTCCCTTATAACAGACTCAAACTTGTTATACTATTGTCTTAAAACTTGTTTTTAGACATGCAATCTCTTTTTCAACTTACACACATGATCTTCTTTTCCTTTCCCCTTAAAGCTCTCTGGTTATTCCATATAAATTTCTTCTTCCAAGTCACCATGGAGAAAAACTATTTTCACATCCATTTACTTGATCTTTAAGTCTTGGCATATAGCCAAACCCAACATAACTAGAATGAAAGACATTTTCACCACTAATGAAAAGATCTCTTCAAAGTTAATGTCTTGTTTTTGACTAAATCCCTTGACAACCAATATAGTTTTATATCATGGATGTGAAGTGTTTTTTTCTTGTTTTATCCTATAAACCCACCAACGTTTACATTTAGGTAACTTTATTAACTCATAAATAGAGTTGTAATGCAAGGATTTCATCTCATTTGTCATGACATATATCTAGTGTTGCTTATAATCACTTTTAATTGCTTCTTCATAGCAGTTAGGTTCTCCGCCTTTACTTAACATAACAAACTCATTAGGAGAGTAGCAAGTAGAAGGCAATGAAATTTTGTTGGACCTTCATGGCTGAAATGGAGGTGAAGACGCGCATGGATGATCTTTTAAGGGAGCATTAATATTACTTGTACCCTACATATTATGACTATTGAACATTCTCTTTATGTTCTTGAACATCAATTGGATCACTTGTAGGTGTCTAAGGAACTAGATCAATATCAACAAGACTATCATTAACTTGAGTAGTTGCCTTCTCAATATCTTCAATGTTATGATCCTTAAAGAACACAACATCTCTACTTTAGACAAGCTTCTTCTCAATTGGAACACAACATCTCTATTCCAAAAGTAATTACTTCTAAATTCACAAGAAATCCCCACTTATTCTACAAGACATCATTGCTTATTTTGTCAACAACTGTAACTTAATGTAGAAAAAGCATTGCCTTAACAAATTTAAAATCATTTTCAAGAACAAAAGAATCGTTGCATGTACAATTCATAACCGCTGCATATGAAGTATTACAAGTGTAGCAATTATATTTTAAAATTGCTGTCTAAGACACCTTATGCAATGGTATGATAGGTGTTGTAATAAGCTCAGAAAATCATTGCATAAAATTTACTGCAGTGCTTGCAAATGTAGCAGATTAAAAACATTGCATTTGACTCTAAGCAGCAATTTCAGCTTGCTACTGTAACTCTATTTTCTTGCAGTGTGTCAGTGCTCTGGTATGATAATCCCACAAGAAAATTCCAGGTTGCGTCAAGGTGACCTGACGTCTCCTTATTTATTTATGCACCTATCGCATTTCATTATGCAGACAGTGGAAAATAAGCAGTGAAAGGCACTTAAGATTTCTCGGCACGGACCAGTTATTTCACATTTATTCTTAGCGAACGATTTATTATTATTCAGAGCTAATTCTCCTTCCTACGTGACCGCTATGAATGATGTTCTCAACCTTTTTGGTTCAATTTTAGGGTAGAAGGTCTAGGAGAAATCAATCACTTTTTTTTTTTTTTGCCTAATTTAAGGCGCTAGCTAGCTAATTCCATCTGTCATGTTTTGGACTTTGCCAAACAATTTTTTTTTTACTATTTGATCACAATTCTTTTACTGCCTCAAGCCCAAAATCTGACTTAAAACTTATTTTAAGACATGCAATCTCTTTTTCAACCTACACACATGATCTTCTTTTCCTTTCCCCTTAAAGACCTGTGGTTATTTCATATAAATTTCTTCTTCTAAGTCACCATGGAGAAAAACTATTTTTACATCCATTTGCTTGATCTTTAAGTCTTGGCATATAGTCAGACCCAACATAATTAGAATGGAAGACATTTTTACCACTAATGAAAAGATATCTTCAAAGTTAATGTCTTGTTTTTAACTAAATCTCTTGACAACCAATATAGTTTTATATCATGGATGTGAAGTGTTCTTTTCTTGTTTTATCCTATAAACCCACCGACTTTTACCTTTAGGTAACTTTATTAACTCATAAATAGAGTTGTAATGCAAGGATTTATGGGTTTACGAAATGGTTGCTCCCAAGAATCGGCTTCTCCTATATCTCGTGATGTCATAATAATGTTATAACATGATAAATTATTTAGTGTGAGTTATGGTAGTCATGTCTTATTTATTCTTAATACTCCTCTTCATATATTACAACACTTGTAATTTACTAACTCATAATATATAGATATAATTTTATAATGGTTAATAATAATATTTTATAGAGATTTTTTTATTAAAAATAGTAATTATACATAATTATAATATAATAAAAAAATACATAGTGTATATCATAAATTTATTAATGAGTTTAAAATATCATTACATTGTATATCATATATTAATAATTATTATTAATATAACTAAAACTCATTTTGAGAATACCTTTTTTACATAATTTAGGTTGTGAATTTTTATATTAACCTACAATTATAAGATCAATTGTAAATTTTTTTCTTTTGGCGCAAATAAAAAGTAATGACAACAAAACATGTTGAAACAACCATGCATAATGTTTCTATTTTGTCTACTATAGTTCCTTTCCTATTGTTTTGCATTAGTTATTCTATTAATGGTACTAAACTATGATTATTTTTGAAAGACGGTGGAGAAAGGGTACCATCCTAATCTAATTGTTTACAATAGTTTGATTAATTAACCTCACAAGGAAGCACATTGAGTTCAAAATGTAAAGAAAACATAGACTCATGTTAAATATAAAATTCACAATAAAATATAAGGTTAGAATGGTTTGAATAAAAACCATCATGTCAAGATTTAATTTAACTCAAAGTTTTAATATAACACAGTGTCAAATCACTTAAGTAAAGATAAATTTTGATTTGATGTTGATAAGGAGTTATCAACTTAATTTGATTGTTTACAATAAAAACTATCAAAGATCCATGTAAACTTGTAGACAATAGTTTGGTGAGAGAGGGCCACAAACCAAATGTTGTGACATATAACAAAATCATTGGTTGTGTTTGCAAGGACAAACTCTTAAGAGAGGTCTTGGCTCACAAAATTGTTGAGAGGACTATGAATGAGTGATAGAGCACTACTAGGTAATAATATATAGGGAGCAATATAAGAGCATATAGTACAGTAAATTTTTTAATTTAATTTCATTTATTTGTAAAATTAAATGAAATATAACTAATTCATGTTTTTTGTATATTATTTCTTAAATATTATTACCTAGTTTTTTTTATCATGAATATCATGCAAAATGTGTTGATTCACTTAACAAATAAGGAAAGTTTTTAGCTAGGTTGTTGCTTCACAACTAATGTATGTTAATATTTTTCTTTACCTCTTTCAAGAAAATTTTTTTGAACATTTAGATATATTTGGCCAAAATGTTATAATTTGTGCCTTTATTTTTTTATTTTAAAATTTATATTTTTCTTGGGATAGAAACTATATAAATCCAACATACAAAAATAAGAGGAGATTATAAATTTATTTTTTATATGCGGTTTTCTATAGTTTATGGTCCAAATAAAGTAAAGAAAAATGAAAAGTATATATGAGGTGATTGATTTATTTATTATACTTTCACTTTCTAAAATTATCTCTAAAAGCATTGTAGTTATGTTGCTAAGTTCTTGTTCTCGGGTAGGTCTTGTTGTAGTGGCCTCCACTTTCTCTCCTATGCTGTTCAGTCCCATCATCGTAAATTTTACGAATCATTGTGTTGTCGTGGGCACCCAACAATGCAAGCGAGATTGATGGTGAGGATGATGATGATAAAGCTTTCTTTCTCAATTTCAATCTATGCAGACCTATGCTTCTACTTCTTCTTCTGCTTCTACGTGCCTATCTTGAACAGGAATGATGATTAGATGGAATTGTCCCATGGCTTCTGCTGCTTTTCTTTTCTTCACATTTACATTCTCGCCGTCCCTACTCTCATAATGTGTCCGCTTCTCATCCTTCTGAATAGGAACCGCGAAGTTCTGCTATTATGGAACATGATTGCCAACATCTTAGTTTCGGTTAGAGGTAGAAAAATCACTTTAATAACAGGAAATAGGATACTCAAAAGATTTACTTGGAATGGAAACATAATACAACACAAAGAACAAATTTATATTATAAAATATATTTCAATCATACTACCATTCCATATTATCATTCCAAGTTATCACTACACATTATATAACTCAATGTATTAGACCCTATTTGTGAAAAAATTCTTTATTTATAATAACTAATATTCTAAAAGTATTAAACACATTAAATCTAAATACACCACTTCATGAACCTAAATTTTGTAAACATACCAAACTATGAAATCAAACTTAATTATAATATTAAATTAATATTTATCTTCCAACATTCTCGACGATGCCCTTCTCTTCTCAATCGAATGGTCCACCGTCATTTCTTTGTCCAGACGTGCCAAACAACACTTTTGGTATACGCAAGACATATGCAATCTAAACATATTGGTCAACTTTTTCTGTGGTTTACAAAATGTGAATTTTGTTTTCTCAATTGTTAGCAAGTCAAATTCACCTTAATTTAAAATTTTAAATTATTAGATAAAATTAAAAAATATATTATATATTAAATTATAATATAATGCAACTTTAAGTCACTCAGACAAAGATATGTTTTCATTTTGATGTTAGAAAGGATTTATCAACTTAATTTGATTATTTAAAATAAAAGCTATTAAAGATCTATTTAATAAACTTGTAGACAATAATTTGGTGAGAGAGGGAGTTGCAAGTCAAACGTTGTGGCCTATGACAAAATCATTGATTGTGTTTGCAAGGACAAGTTCTTAAGAGATGTCTTAAATTGTGTTTGCATAGCATTTTAGTTAATGTCTCATTTTCTACTTTCATGTATTATAAAGAAGATTTATTGGATTGGATCCTTCATGAGAGTAAGACATTATTTTTGGAGATATGAGATCAGTCTTTCTATGAATGTGGAAGAAGGTTTCGACAAAATAATTAAGTGGACCCATCAACCATGGGAGCGGAGGGGAGGCCTCATTTGCCTCCAGCCAACTTTTTCCACACTAAAAGGAATCTTCTAATTTGATTGGACTAATTTGCCCATAATTCAAACAAAGATGATTTTTTATTTTCACATTCCAAACTTTTTCTTTTTTTCAGTATTTGATGGAGCCGAATTTTGTATGTAGTTTAAAATGAATTACATAAAAGTATGCTATTTACAAAATTATTTGAACAACAAAAAATACTTAAAATGTCATTCTTTTTTTTTTAGACATTTAAAATGATATTTAAATAAAATCTAGAAATGCTTGCTATACAATTTGCCTAGCACAGCATCCATCTCCAAATTAAATAACTATGACGCAATGCCCTTCCATTGTACATATACAAAAAATCTGTTCACAACTATTTTAATTGCTCTAGTTCTTTTCCTATCCATTGTTCTTTGTTCTAGTTTTCATTAGTTTGATTTATCTTTAATCAGTAGGAACTCACAGATAATTTCTTTTATTTAAGGATGATGATGATGAATGCTGAGGAAAAAACTTACAATCGAAGCCTGCAAGGTTTGTTTTAACTCCACTATCTAGACCTTATAAATTTTGTAATTCTTTGAATAAGACAATAATTATGAATTGTGAACTATTTTTACTTCGTTCTGCTCGAAATTGCAAATGTTTCTATTGTATGAGTTAAACATTTATTTTGTGAGATTTCATATTTGCTTTAAGTTAATTACCTATGAATATTTAGTAGTCTTATTATCTCAAAAATAGTTGCATAAAAACAATATGCTCATTTTGAAGCCATTGTGTATTCATTGAAAACCAATGCAAAGAAACGTTACTTATTTGTTAAAAACAGTCACAATAGAAGGTTTAGAAAATCCTCTTTGGCCAAGAGCTAGGGTAGCGGCTTATTGAGTCACATAGAAAACTTTTTTTTTATTTTTTATAATATTGGTCTTTTATGATTTCTCTGTTATGTTCCAAGGATTCAAGGCTTTGTAATTTGAAATTATATTTTATTTGACTTGTTAACCTCTTGATATTATTATGGGAAGTAATTCTTAGTGTAAAACTCATATCTCTTTATCCATGTAGTATGTGTTGAACCGTCAAACTAATTAACTTGGTCCACAACCGTCAATGACAATTGAATATATTTTTATTCTTATCTTGATCCGTTGTAGTTTCAAAATTTCTAAACTATTACTATCAATTTGTTTTTAATATAAGTACTAAATAGATTTGATCAATACGCTGATACTCCTATGTAAGTTATTGCGTTGTGATAACACCTCCTTGGATCTTATGCTTTTTTTTCAAATCAATTCAGGTTGGCAAAAAAAGACTTAAAAAAAAAAACTTTGTAATGTGCATCATGTTGAATTAGAGGATTTTGATTTAGTTCAAATGAAGATGAATGATGCCTCTTGTAATATTTATGTAGATTTTGAATTTGGAAAATACTCTAATTTGTGTTCTGACTAAGAAAAAAATCATTTTTACTTTGGTTTGTTCAATTTTATATTGCACAAGTTAAAGACTCATCTTGTGAGATCTTACATTTGATATGAACTAATTACCTTAAAATATTCAGTAATTTAATTACTGCCAAAGCTAAAAGAATTGTGTTCCAATACATAAAAATTGCACAAACCAAATACAAATAGCAACTATAATAAATTCGAAAGCATACGGCACAACTCTAGTTGCTTAAAATTAATTGAAGCATCACAAATTCTGTATAAGCCGCTGCATAAAAATAAAAAAGCACTATGTATTGTTTGAGAAGCCCTCAAATAAACTATAATAAAGCATTGCATATTCTCTTCCAAACCATTACATAAAAATAAAATAAAACACTGCATATTCTCTAAAAACTGCCATAACGGCAATATGCTGATTTTAGAACTGCTACCTATTCATCGAGAACCGCTACGGAGAAACGTTGTATATTTGTTCTTTAGCCAGAGGAGCAACTTCTTTAGCAAAAATGACAGGCTCCTGCTGCAAAAATGACTTGGCTGCCATACAGCTGCATTAAAGACCCAACGGAGAAAATTAAACGTTAACCAGGATGGCCGAAATAGATACTAAGAAAATCAAACACTGGCAGTTTACACATTTCGTGAACGCCAAACACACAAAGTTGATTGCTGGGAATGGAATCGGACAATCACATCTTCAATTCTCATTTCTGCTTCAAAAACCATAGGATTAAAAATCTGCAAAATGTTCATTTTAACTAAGAAAAAGGAATCATAAGCATTTTGGGAAATGGATTCATCACATTACATTCTCTATTTTATTTTTACTGCACAAGCTGATTGGTAGTCGGGACTGTTAGAATATTTTCTCATTTTTGGACTGTCATTAATTGAATTTTCTGTTTTAATTTAAAAATCAGACCAGATGTATAGCTTAATGGTGGACCTAGATATTATAAAGTGATCTAATAGATTCTATTTACCTCTTATGCGTGTTATATAAAATAAGAATGTGTTTGAGATTTTTTTCTTTTTGGGTATGGTCCAAAAATAATTATTTGGTATAAAATTTATTGTTTAATTCATGATGAGTTGATTTAATTAGAATTTGAATATAAATATAAGAGATGGGTCCCCTTTCCACACAAGAGGATACGTTTTGTTCTCCCCACCAAAGCAAACAAGATATTGTCGATAGTATTTGAAAGGAAGATCCTAATCTCAACCTAATTATTAGTACACATACATCATCAATTTTTACGACATGGTGACAAGAGATATGCCTAATACTCTATTAATATTTAGTTTATAAATGTGATTTTAATTTTGATATGAAATTATGGAGTTGTAAATTCTTAGATGTCATATCAGAGCTTAGTTATATCAACCTAGAACCTTCTTATTTTCTTCAATAAAAATAAAATAAAATAAAATTTGCTGAAATCTCTCGACAACAAGGCTGAAAGGCTTGGCCTTGTTGGCTTTTGGCACATGGATAAATTATCCATTTGTCATTCTATTTGCCATAGTGAAGCAGAAGTCTTACTGCACCATGTTAATCTATAGATTGCTGCATTGGATTATTGTACTAGATTATTTTTACTTATTTAATCATTTTAGAATAAATTTGAATTATTAGGTTAGGGACAATTGTTTGTCTCACGTTTTAATTGAAAAAATATATATGAAGTTGAAGCTTATTATGGACAATTTTGTTTTGTGATTCTTGTTTGGAATAATGTTGGAAAATTATATGTTGTCACCACAATGACCATTTAAGGAACCAATAATATTTTCATGTGATATTGGAATGTTCTTGTTGTGTAATTTGTGCATATAATTGTTCACCCACGAGGAGTTATAACATGTGCCAATTTGAATGACTTGGAGCTATTTTAATAATGAGTGGATTGAGAATCTTTTTGTCTCTAAGTGTTGGATTTTCTTATTCTAATCATTGTTATATTAGCTTGGTGATCTAGGGATAATTTTAAAGTTTGTGACCATCTCCACCCACAAGAGAGTTTGTAATGATACTTTGAGATTCCTAATATGTAAAATAAATTATTGTTGTTGCCCACGACATTTATTAATTTCTATTGTTATTGTTTTTCTACCCCATGTATTTTTTCCTTGAATAATCAGCCTTTTTCCATTAAAACTTTGACTAGTGGAAATTATAAAGATGGAAAGAGGATGTGGAAATGGTTTTAATTATGATAAATGTGGACATAGCTATAAAAGTAGACAAACCAACTAATTTGACTTATGAGAATACTATTGTAGAGAAAACATATTATGAGAAATGGGATAGGACTAATCATTTAGCTCTTATGGTAATGAAAAGGTTCATCTTTAAGGGTTTGGGAAGTGTTATCCCAAATACTAACAATGTCAAAACCTTCTTTACTTCTCTTAGGGAAAGGTATATAGTTTTCATTAAAACTGAAGTTAATTGATGGAGAAATTCATCAATATGAAGTATGATTGGATAAGTGGTGTTAATGAATACATTCTCAAGATGGTTGTTTTTTCTTTTAGACTTGGTGAACTCCAATGCCTTATTGTTGACCTTTTTCTTATTAGCCATACCTTGAACTCTTTATCCCTAAAATTTAATACACTAAAAACCTCTTACAATACCCAAAAGGAAAGTTGAGATATCAATACTTTGATATCCATTTAAGCTTAAGAAGAGAATAAGATGTGAAGTTCCCAACTTCACCCTAGGATCTACTAGTTTGTGATATTGAGAGGGGGGGTGAATCAGTATCACCACAATTCGCAATTCACAGGAAAGTGAACAACTTCAATCTCTTCTTAAAAGCGAACTCTTTCTCAGATTCGACTAAGGTAGATCTATTGCTACCTACTAATCACAATAGTCCCCAAAGTCACCTTTCAGACACCTTGCCTAATAGACAATTCGGATGTTGTTGTTTAGGTCTTCGTTAGGTTATGGGTTGGCTGATACTTTAGTTGTGTTCACAACTCAATTCAAAACACAGAATGTAAAGCAAATTAAAGACACATGAGATTTACGTGGTTCCGTCAATGTGACGTACATCCACGGTGGTAGGGACTCTCCCTTACCGAGATTATCCACTATACTTGAGAATTCTAGTTACAATGGATGTCTTAATCTTCTGCTCCTTTCACTATTGCAATTACTAAGCAAGTACAATACAAAGAGTGTCACTTACTGTGTCTACCCTTCTTCTAGCTTGTCTTACCTCTGTTGAATTAAAAGGCTGCTCCACTGCCGCTTAGAAGTTCACCGCAACACTCTCTAACCTCTCTTGAAGAAATCTGGAAATACGTTGAGTTCTTTCCAATGCTTCGCTGAATTCCTTCTCTAGGTTGTTTCACACAACTCCTGCTTTCACCGTCTCATGGTCTCACCCATCTCCTATTTCACGGTCTTACCGTTTCACGGCCTGTCCTCACACTTCTGGTCTGTCATGCTGTTGCACGTTCTGGTCTCATGCCGTCTCCTGACGTACACCCACGCTTCTGGTCTGTCGTTTCACGTCTCTTGGCCTGCCTCACGTTACTGGTTTTTCTGGTTCATGTGTTTTGGCCTGCCTCACACTTCTGGTCTGCTGTCTTCTCTTCCGGGTGGTCTCACGGATACCAGGTCTGCTGTCTTTTCTTCCGGGTGGTCTGTTTCTTGTTTCTCCTCTTGCTGGTTGTGCATTTCTGGTTTGCTTGCAGGATGTGTTTCTGGTTTCCTTGCAGGAGGCGTTTCTGGTTTGCTTGCAGGATGTGTTTCTGGTTTGCTTGCAGGAGGCGTTTCTGGTTTGCTTGCAGGAGGCGTTTCTGGTTTGCTTCTAGGACGTGCTTCTGGTTTGCTTGCAGGACGTGTTTCTGGTTTGCTTGCAGGAGGCGTTTCTGGTTTGCTCTCCCGGTGGTGTCATTTCTGATCTCTTGCCGTTCTGCTCTCTTTTCCTTTTGGCCGGTTGCTGTAGGGTTGCTGTTTATTCAATTGTGTTGGCCCTCTCTACCCTAGTTTTGTCTTCCAAGGCCTTTATATACTCTCTTCCATGAAACCCTAATAGGGTTTACATGGCAGATTTACGTTCTTGTCCTTACGCGGCGGATTTACTTTCTTGCCCTTCCATGTGACTTTACTCTCTTGCACACTTAACCCTAGTTGACAACAATTACAACCCATACAAGGCTGTGGGAACAACAATCTCCCCCTTTGTAATTGTTGGCAACATTCATAACAAAAACCATTATACAGCAGTCTTTCATAATCTTCTTAGAGTAATAACCCAGAAGCAGATGGATTACAACTCCCCCTAAATATGCACTCCCCCTTCCTTAACAGCTCCCCCTGTACTGTTGCTTCTCTCCCCCTTTGCCAACCAATTACAAATTTGAAAAACTTGCAAAGTAGAGATGGAAGATTCACCTGAACTTCAGGCTTGAGGAGGCATTTGCACAGACAGACTCATTCTGTGCTTTTCAAACAGCTCTGTGGACAAAGGTTTAGTTAGAATATCTGAGATTTGATCTTTAGTACCGACATACTCCAACTGAATTGTGCCCTCTTCCACTTGATCCTTGATAAAGTGATACCAGATGTCAATATGCTTGCTCCTTGAATGTTGAACTGGATTCTTGCTAAGATCAATTGCACTTTGATTATCACAAAGTATACTCACTGGTAACTTCACTTCAACACCCAAATCTGCCAATTGTCTTTACATCCATATCACCTGAGTACATGCTGCACAAGCAGCCATATACTCAGCCTCTGTTGTGCTCAAAGCAACACTGTTTTGCTTTCTACTTAGCCATGCAACACACTTTGAACCCAAGTAGAAGCTGCAGCCATTGGTTGATTTTCTATCATCTGTGCTTCCTGCCCAGTCTGCATCAGTGTATGCTCGTAGTTTTACAGAATCCATGGTAGGATACCACAAGCCCATTTCTAGTGTCCCCTTGAGGTATCTTAGGATTCTTTTCACTGCCAACACATGAGATTCCTTAGGATTAGCTTGGAATCTGCTGGCGATGCACACAACTTACATGAGATCAGGCCTTGATGCTGTAAGGTATAAAAGGCTCCCTATCATCTTCCTGTATTCTGTAGGGCTTGTACTCCTTCCTTCCTGATCTTTTGTTAACTTGCAGCCCACTGTCATAGGGGTACTGACAGGTCTGCTATCCTCCATGCCAAACTTTTTCAGCATCTCTTTGGCATATTTTGTCTGAGAAATAAAAATACCTTCTTCACATTGTTTTATTTGTAATCCAAGAAAGTAAGTCATTTCTCCAATCAATGACATCTCAAATTCCTCACTAATCTTCTGTGCAAATTCTTGGCATAGCTCAGAGTGATCCCCTCCAAAGATGATGTCGTCTACATATACTATGGTTATCAGTTGGCCTTTCTCTGAGTTGAACACATATAGGTTATTATCAACTGTTCCTCTTTTGAAGTTCAACCTTCTCAAATACACGTCCAGCCTGCTATACCATGCTCTTGGGGCTTGTTTAAGGCCATACAAGGCTTTCTTCAGCTTGCACACATGTGTCTCATCCTCACTGATTTGTACTCCATCAGGTTGTTCAATATACACTTCTTCTTTTAGGAGCCCATTCAGAAAGACTGATTTCACATCCATCTGGTAAACTTTATACCTCTTATGTGCTGCCAAAGCTAAGAACATTCTGATAGTTTCTAACCTTGCTACTGGTGCAAAAGTTTCATCAACATCTACTCCTTCTATCTGAGTGTAGCCTTTGCAAACCAGCCTAGCCTTGTTCCTCACCACCTTGCCATCCTCATTGTGTTTATTTTTAAACACCCATTTTGTTCCTATGACATTCTTGTTAGTGGGTCTTGGAACTAGCTCCAATGTTTCATTCTTCTCGATTTGATCTAGCTCCTCATTGATAGCTTTGATCCAGGCTTTGTCTTGTGCAGCCTCTTCAACAGATTTAGGTTCAACTTGTGAGAGTAAAGCAGTAGCTCCCACAATTCTTCTTCTTGTTGTAACTCCTGCTGATGGGTCACCTATTATCTGATTTCCTTGATGAGCACTGGTCCATGTCTTCTTTGTCTTTCTTTCTTGCACAGTCTTAGTTGCAAGAGAATCTCCTTCTTCATCTTCAGACTCACTCTTCTCTGAGTCTGAACTTACTTCTTTTTCCACTTCTTCATGTTGGTCAGATTCTTCATCTATCTTGAAGTCATCTTTTTCACTATCCTCAGCTTCTCCATTATGCGTTGTTTTCCAGTTTTCATCTATTCTCACATCACTGGAAGTGACCACTTTTCCCAGTTTATGTAGAAAAACTCTGTAATCTTTTGTCTTTGCTGAGTATCCCACAAAGATGCCTTCATCTGACCTAGCATGGAATTTTCCCAAGTTTTGCTCCTTGTTCTTCACAAAACATGGGCTGCCAAAGACTCTAAGATACTTGGTTGTTGTCTTCTTCCCACTCTATAGCTCATATGAAGTCTTATCAGTATTGGGCCTTAGTGAAACTCTGTTCAATAGGTGCACGGTTGTAAATGTTGCTTTTGTCCAAAATCTTGTGTGAAGCTTGGATTCCAGCAGTAGAGTTCTTGCCATTTCAACCACAGCTCTATTTTTCCTCTCTACCACCCCGTTCTGTTGAGGAGTTCTTGCCGCTGCCATCTGATGGTGAATTCCATGCTTCTCAAGGTAATCTTCAAAAGCTCCATTTGTGAATTCAGTGCCTTGATCTGACCTCAATACTTTGATCTTCTTTCCACTCTCATTTTCAACCAATCTTCTGTATCTCTTGAAGCATTTCAAAACTTCTGACTTATGTGTGAGGTGCATGATGCAGGTCCTTCTGGAATAATCATCAACAAACAAGATGAAGTACCTCTCACCATTCAACTTTTTTGTTCTCATCGGCCCACACAAATCAGTATGCACAATGTCAAGCACTGCTTCAGAACTGACCTCTTTGGTCTTATACTGCTTTCTAACCTGTTTTCCTTTAGAGCATGCTGAGCAGACATACTCCCTCTCTCTCTTAAGGTCTAGAATGTTTCTGATTGCATGAGTAGTGGTCAGCTTCCTCATGTTCTTCTGTGTTAAGTGTCCCAGCCTCCGATGGCAGAGTTGATTTTCTTCTTCTTTTGTAAGTAAACAGTTGTTTGTCTTGTCCTCATCAATTACATATAAATTTTCAGCTGTTCTTTTCCCAACTGCAACAGTATTGCCTTCTTTACTCTTGACTTGGCAACTTGTTTTTGTGAATATCACTTTATAGTCTTCATTGCATAGTTGGCTGACAAATGCTAGATTATATCTGAGTCCTTCAACATGCAGAACATCTTTCAGCTTTCTGTTTCCAATATTTACTGACCCTTGACCATTGATGTTGAGTGAATCATCATTGTCAAACTTGACTCTGCCTTCTCTTGACTTGTTTAGCTTTGACAATTTACTCTTGTCTCCTGTCATGTGTGAAGTGCATCCACTGTCAAGGATCCACTGCTTATCCTTGTAGTCAGCTTTGAGTGCAATTTCAGCTATATTAGCCACCTCCCTTTTAGTTTTATATTCCTTCTTTTGAATTGGCTGGAAGATAGCTTTCTTCTTTTTCTCAGCTTTGACTACACCGCTTGTTTTTATTATGCCATTGAGTGCCTTCTCTTCCTTAGAGAGAAGTGTCATGCATTTCTTGGCATTATGGCCATCCTACCCACACCTTTCACACTGTTCCAAGTCTCCCAATATAGCAAACTTGTTCTTTGAAACCACTGGTTTGGGCTTCCACCAACAATCCTTGTCAGTGTGTCCTTGCTTTTTATAGTATGTGCAAGAACTCACGACAGGTGTTCTCCTCTGAATTTTGTATTGTCTCCCCCTGTATGCAGCATCATATCTTCTCAAGTTGGAGACATATACTGGCCTTCTCCACCAGCAGTTACTTGCCTTATGACCCCAAACTCCACAATAAAGACAGTGACCTTGAAACTGCCTCTTCTTAGGTCTAATCACAGCTTGTTTTCTTTTGTTCATTACTTGCTGTGTAGGCAATGTGGCTGGCTTCTTTGCTTGTGTGGCTTTCATTTCAGCCACCTTTTTCTCCTTCTTCTGTTCAGCCGTAGCCCTTTGCTGGCTGACCTTCTTTTCTTCATTTTTGTTTGCCACCCTAGGTTGCTTCTTCAAATCCTCTTTATTCTCAGCTATCTTCTCCTGAGTCACAACCTTCTCTTTCAACTTCTGTGGCACATTCTTATTATCTTTAGGCAATGCAGCCTCAGATTGCTGCACTTTCTCTTCATTCTTCCTTTCTCTTGCAGAACTTGTTTCTCCTATCATTTCAAGCTTCTGCACATTCTCTTCACTCCTTTTGAGTTGTTGTTGAAGTTTCAGCAACTCTTTCTCCATTCCTTCAATTTTTTAAGTCCTTGAGCCAAGCTCCATTGTAAGGTCTTCACATATTTTGATTTGTTCTTCAAATCTTCTCTTCAAGTCAATATGTTCAGCCCTTATGTCATCCTTTTGACTTTCAGCTTCCTCAGACTTTGCTTCAACTTGTTTTATGTGGGCCTCTAACCTTCTTATGGTTCTGCCCCTTCTGATTATCTCCTTTGAAGCTGCTTCTAACTCAGCTTCAAGATCTGGTTCTTCTTCATCAACCTCCTCTTCCTCTTCAGAGGTTGAACTACCACCTTGAGTTGATGCCATAAAGGCATGCTCATCTGATGAGTCTACATCTTCCTCCTCATCGGCTTCTTTTGTCTAGCTCATATAACTCTTGAATGAGCCTCTCTTCTTCTTCTGTGGGCTAGCAGTCTTCTTGCTAGACTTCCTTGACTTGAATGATGGTCTTTTTCATTTTGAATTCTGCTCATCATCGCCATCCTCATCTTCATCATCAAGTTTCACTTTGCACTGAGAAGCAAAGTGTCCAGTCTGTCCACAACGATAACATCTCAAGGACAACTGTCCTTTTCCCTTCTTAGACCCCTTTTTGAATTTCCTTGTGAAGTATGCCAACACTTCACCTTCACTTTCTTCCTCATCATCATCATCATCCTCACTAGATGATTCTTCCTCTTCTTTTATCTTCAAGTGTTTCATAGCTTTGAAAGCTGCCTCCTTTGATACCTTTGACGTTGAGGAGCTCTCAGTTGACTTTATTCTCATCTCATATGCAATGAGATTGCACTGGAGATCATGTAGAGACATAGAATTGAGATCTCTACTCTCCTCTATGGCTGCCACCTTTGAGGCAAACCTCTCAGGTAGAATTCTCAGAATTTTCTTCACAATAGATGAGTCCTTCTTGTTCTTCCCATGACTTCTAAGATCGTTTACAGCATCAACAACCCTGGTGAAGAACTCTTGGACTGTCTCATTTTTCTGCATCCTGAGAGATTCATATCTCTCTTTGAAAACTTGAAGCTTGGCCTCCTTCATTCTGCCATCACCTTCATAGACTTTCTGCAATCTGTCCCATATCTCCTTGGCAGATTTGCAGTCCATAACTTTAGCATATTCAGCATCTGTCAATGCTGAAATGATGACATTTGAGGCCTTCCCATTTATCTTAAACTGTCTTAATTCCTCTGGGGTTGGATCTTTACCTTCATCTGGAGGCTCAAAACCCTCCTGTACAAATTTCACCACGTTCATGCCCATGGTTGCAAATTCCACCTGCATTCTCGCTCTCCACATATGGTAGTTGGTTCCGTTGAAGATTGGAACCTTCTTGCTGTAAGTAGTACTGGTACTGGTACCAGCATTCATTTCTCAGTATGCTGAACAAGTTAAAACTTCTGGAGCTCTTCAAACTAGTACACCAAGCTGTTAAGTTTTATCCTGGTGAACTTGTACTCTGATACCAATTGAAGTTCCCAACTTCACCTTAGGATCTACTAGTTTGTGATACTGAGAGGGGGGTGAATCAGTATCACCACAATTCGCAATTCACAGGAAAGTGAACAACTTCAATCTCTTCTTAAAAGCGAACTCTTTCTCAGATTCGACTAAGGTAGATCTATTGCTACCTACTAATCACAATAGTCCCCAAAGTCACCTTTCAGACACCTTGCCTAATAGACAATTCAGATGTTCTTGTTTAGGTCTTCGTTAGGTTATGGGTTAGCTGATACTTTAGCTGCATTCACAACTCAATTCAAAACACAGAATGTAAAGCAAATTAAAGACACATGAGATTTACGTGGTTCCGTCAATGTGACGTACATCCACGGTGGTAGGGATTCTCCCTTACCGAGACTATCCACTATACTTGAGAATTCTAGTTACAATGGATGTCTTAATCTTCTGCTCCTTTCACTATTGCAATTACTAAGCAAGTACAATACAAAGAGTGTCACTTACTATGTCTACCCTTCTTCTAGCTTGTCTTACCTCTGTTGAATTAAAAGGCTGCTCCACTGCCGCTTAGAAGTTCACCGCAACGCTCTCTAATCTCTCTTGAAGAAATCTGGAAATACGTTGAGTTCTTTCCGATGTTTCGCTGAATTCCTTCTCTAGGTTGTTTCACACAACTCTTGCTTTCACCGTCTCACGGTCTCACCCATCTCCTATTTCATGGTCTTACCGTTTCACGGCCTGTCCTCACACTTCTGGTCTGTCATGCTGTTGCACGTTCTGGTCTCACGCCGTCTCCTGACGTACACCCACGCTTCTGGTCTGTCGTTTCACGTCTCTTGGCCTGCCTCACGTTACTGGTTTTTCTGGTTCACGTGTTTTGGCCTGCCTCACACTTTTGGTCTGCTGTCTTCTCTTCCGGGTGGTCTCACGGATACCAGGTCTGCTGTCTTTTCTTCCGGGTGGTCTGTTTCTTGTTTCTCCTCTTGCTGGTTGTGCGTTTCTGGTTTGCTTGCAGGACGTGTTTTTGGTTTCCTTGCAGGAGGCGTTTCTGGTTTGCTTGCAGGATGTGTTTCTGGTTTGCTTGCAGGAGGCGTTTCTGGTTTGCTTGCAGGAGGCGTTTCTGGTTTGCTTCCAGGACGTGCTTCTGGTTTGCTTGCAGGACGTGTTTCTGGTTTGCTTGCAGGAGGTGTTTCTGGTTTGCTCTCCCGGTGGTGTCATTTCTGATCTCTTTCCGTTCTGCTCTCTCTTCCTTTTGGCCGGTTGCTGTAGGGTTGCTGTTTATTCAATTGTGTTGGCCCTCTCTACCCTAGTTTTGTCTTCCAAGGCCTTTATATACTCTCTTCCATGAAACCCTAATAGGGCTTACATGACAAATTTACGTTCTTGCCCTTACGCGGCAGATTTACTTTTTTGCCCTTCCATGTGACTTTACTGCCCTTCCATGTGACTTTACTCTCTTGCACACTTAACCCTAGTTGACAACAATTACAACCCATACAAGGCTGTGGGAATAACAAGATGAAACAAGAGGTTTCAAGGAATGTGAATTTTGTCAATCAACTATGCCCAAATAAGCCTTTTCACAAGGAAAAATTTAAGTCTTAGGGAAAGGGTGGTCTTAAAAGAAATCCTTATTAGAAGTACCCTAGTCTTAAACTTATGATAATCAAAGATGAATGCTAGTTTTGTAAGAAAATAGGTCACAGGAGAAAAGACTATTTTGCCTATAAGAATTACCTAAAAAAGAAGAATCATAACAATAAACTAGGTAATTCTCTTGCTTTCATTTTCTTTGAATTCAGTTTGATAGATGTTCTTATTAATTCTTGGTAGATTAACTTTGGGGCATCTATCCATGTTACTAATGCTTTGCAAGGGTTCAAGAGGAAGTGAAACCCAAGTAAGGATGAAGTCAATTCATTTATAGGGAATGAAGAATGAGTGGTAGTAGCATAAGGATAGTTGAATTAAAATTAAATTCTAGATTTATTTTGACTTTGAAAGATACTTTTTATCTATCATCCATGAGACAAAATTTGGTTTCCTTGTCAAAACTTCAAGAGATTAAAATTGTAAGGCTAAGGTAGAAAAGTAATATGATAAAGAGATTAAAATTGTAAGGTTAAGGTAGAAAAGTAATGTGACAAAGAGACTAAAATTATAAGGCTAAGGTAGAAAAGTAGTGTGGCAAAGAGATTAAAATTGTAAGGTCTAACCATGGTGGTGAGTACTATGGTAAAGTTAGTGAAATAGGCTAGTTCATGGAAACTTTTGTCAAGTACTTGCAAGATCATGGGATTGTTTCCCAATTTACTATGCTTGGAACTCCTGAGCAAAATAGGGTGGCTGAGAGATGAAATCACACCCTAATGGACATGGTTAGGTCCATGATGAATAGAACCAATTTACCAACAATCTTTCTTTGGGGTGAAGCCTTGAAAACAACCATATATACCTTAAACAAAGTTCTTACCAAATCAGTGTCTAAAACACCTTTTAAGCTTTTCAAGGGTAGGAAGCCTAGTTTAAACCATCTTAAAGTATGGAGATGCCTTGTTGAGGTGAAAATTTATGATCCAATTACATCTAAATTCAATTCTAAAACCACTAAATGTTGTTTTATTGGATACCCCACTAACTCTAAAGGCTATAGATTCTATTTTCCAACATGAGGGACAAAGATTATTGAGGCATTGGTGGCAAAATTCCTTGAGAATGATATTTAAAATCCTAATTGGTTACAGGATGGTGGAATTATTTTGAAAGAGGAACCTAGCATTTTTCCTATGGCTATCATGCATGAGCAAGTGGTGTATCATCCTATTGATAAAGTGCCTAATATGCCACTTTATTATAATGTTACAAATGTTCCACTTAAACCACTAGTGTTTATTCTTGTTAAATGTTATAAAAGGATAAGGCATCTTGCAATTTCATATCATTTTATTGTATACTTAGGTAAGGAAAATTATGATATTGGACAAGTTATTGATCAACTGAATTATAATAAGACAATATCTTGTGAACAATCTAGTAAGTGGATAGAGGCAATGCATGGTGAAGTTTAGTCTATGTATTTTAATGGCATGTAAGAGCTTGTTGAGATTCCAAATGGTTTTAGACCCATAGGTTATAAATAAGTGTGTAAAACCATGAAAGATTCTAGGGGAAATAAAGAGTGGTTCAAGGTAAGGTTGGTAGCAAAAGAATTCACACAAACAAGGGGATATATTTTAAGGAAACCTTTTCACCAGTATCTTTAAAAGATTCCTTTAGAATTATTATGTCCCTAATAGCTAATTATGATTTATAGCTTCATCAAATGGATGTTAAAATTGCTTTCTTAAATAGAGATCTTTATGAGGAGGTATACATGTAACAACTTGAAAGTTTTATTATAAGTGGAAATAAGGACTTAGTTTGTAAATTAAGAAAATCTATTTATGGTCTTAAAGAGGCATCCTGACAATGGTATTTAAAGTTTGATAAATTTATATCCTCTTTAGTTTTGTTGAAAATAGTGTTGATTAATGTATATATCTCCATATGAGTGGGAGCAATTTTATTATTCTTGTTCTCTATATAGATGATATATTACTTATTAGTAGTGATATCAATTTACTTCAGGAGACTAAATCTACTTATCTAATCACTTTGACACGAAAGATTTTGGTTGTGCTTCTTATGTTTTGGGAATTGAAATTTATAAGGACAAATCTAGACACTTATTGAGTCTCTCATAGAGAGCCTATATATATCATGTGCTTAAGAGATTTAATATGCATAAATGCAAACTTAGAGATGTTCCTATGGCTAAAGATGATAGATTTAGTAAAGATTAATGCCCTAAGAATGAAATTTAGAAAAGTTTGATGCATGCCCAGGTTTGTATTAGGCCTAATTTGTCTTTTATAGTGAGTTTACTTGGCATATACCTTTCTAATCCTAGTAATAGACATTAGGTTGCTATTAAAAAGGTGGTGCGGTATTTGCAAAAAACAACAAAAGATTACATGCTTGTATATAAGAGGGTTATTGACCTTGAGGTGGTTGGGTATACAAATTCTGATTTTGTTAATTGTATTGACAATATGAATTCTACTTTTCAGCATGTGTTTCTTTTGGCTAACAGAGCAATTTCTTGGAAGAGTGTGAAGCAAACATTTACTAATTCTTCTACTATGCAAGTAGAGTTTGTTGTTGATTATGATGTTGCCATGCATGCAATATGACTTAGAAATTTTATTTTTAGTTTAAAGATATTGGATTTCATCTCTAAACTTATGAAAATTTATTCTGATAATTGAGTAGTAGTGATATTCTCAAAGAATAACAAAACATACAATAGTTCTAAACACATTAAGATTAAGTATCTTACAATCAGAGATTGGGTCAAGAATGGTGACATTCTTATTGAACATATTTGCACTAAAACAATGTTAGTAGATACACTAACTATGGTTGTTGCATCTATTGTTTTCCAACAACATGTTGAAAATATGGGTGTTTTGAGTTTTTTTGATGTAATTGATTTGTGTGAGTGATTCTATTATGATTTTCTTTTGATGTAATTGCATCTATCATGTAAATTAGGAAATGTAATCTTTTATGGGTTTATGAAATATTGTATTATCTTAAGATATGATTGATTTCTTGTTGAAAACAATGGTTGTTTTTGTATAATTGCAAGCTACAGTTATCTCCTTTGGGAGATGTGGTCAAGTATTTCCTTGGGAAAATATGTTTTATTCGTAATGGTTTTTCCATAAAATACCACAATGTAGTATAGAAGGATCACTTGAGTATATTATAAGTGTTATTACACCTACACATTTTTGTAATTATGTCAATAAGATTAATTCACTTTAGTAATTATGGATGTACTATATTGATAAATAGTATATAGTGGTCCATAGTTTGGAGTTAAGTTCTTGTTGGACCTAATTATGTTTTGAGGTAAATTTTTTGAGTTATGATTTATTTTGTGACCACTTAAATTGTTATTTGATCTGTGAGTCATTTTCTTAACTAGTTTTAAAAAATTAATAAAACCAATTAATGTTTTCTAAGAGAAAAAAATATTAGAATATTTTTTTTATTTTGAACTACCATAAATTAGATTTTTTATTTTAATTTAAAAATTACATTAAATGTAGAGTTCAATTGCGAATTTACACATTATAAAGTGATTTAATGGGTTCTATTTACCTTTTATATGTGTTATATAAAATAAGAATGTGTTTGAATTTTTTTTTTTTAGCATGGGTCTAAAATAATTATTTGATATAAAACTTTTGGTCAAATGCCAGCCATGTTCCTCCATCGTCTTTTAGATTTGCCAACTGCTTTAGGAGGCGTTGCAAGGCTTGTTGCCTCCCTCTATCGCTAGCACGGACTTCCATCGCTCATTAGTTGCTGTTGTGAACTGACGGAAAAGATTTTGTAGGAGGATAACGAAAAAAAAAGTATAGAAAATCGAAAAAAAAGGAGCAAATATAAGTTTTTGATTTAATCACCATGAATTTCAACGTGACGGATATAATAACAATTTCACTTCCTGATTTAGATGGGAAAAATTACAATAGATAGTGTGTCCAAATGAAAGTATTGTTTGATCTATTGGCCTAGCGAGGGACTGAAGAGAAAACTTTTGAAGGAGGAGAAGAGACCGTCTATTATACTTGCCAACCGCTTTTGGCACGAACTTCCATTGCTGGTAGTTGCTATTGTGAACTGAAGAGAAAGCTTTTGAAGGAGGAGAAGAGACCAAAAAGAAGGAAAAAAAAAGGCCAAATTCAATGCCACAACATGGTTATGTCCTTAATTCTGAGAAAACAAAAGATATCCAACTTCACAAGATGAGACACACATATATAGCTAGGCATGATCTCGATTCGGTTCGGTTTTTAATTTCAATTCTGAGTAGTACAAAACCAAAAAGTGTCTATTGAGCATATTGGTACTGAATTGATGATAACGGACCTGTTAACTAAAAGTTTGCCACCGAAAACATTTACTGGACATGTTGAACGGATGAGCATTTTGGATGGGTCCTCATTCTCTTGAAAGTTAATGTTTTGTACTGCTCATATCATTGTGACACTTATGAATTCAATTAAGGTCATGGTTTTGTTTGCACTTTTGTTATCTACATTAAGTTGTATACAATTATAGTTTGTGAGATAACTAATAGCGTATTTGGAAATGACAATTTAAAATTTCAATGTTCCTCGGTAAAGTTATTATGAATTATGATGATTATGTGATACATGGAAGGAATCATATCGCTAAAAGATATGTGACCGTCATGATCCAATCATCTTAATTCAATCAAGTATTATGGTTTGATGATCTTTAAGTATGGTGCACACTTATTCATTATTGATTCATCAAGTCATAACATGGGCCAAGTGGGAGATTGTTAAATTAATTGACATAAGTGGCCCTTGTTATTTAAAGTATGACCAAATATAAAAGGTCTAATATGATGGTCGGTTAGACATAACGATAATTTGGGTCATTGGGTTTAAAATCCCTCCACTCTCCCTATTAAAGATAACGGTTACAGGAAAAGAGGGAATCACTCTCCCTATTAAAGATAACGGTTACAGAAAAGGAGGGAATCACTCTCCCCATTAAAGACCATTAAAGACAACCATTACAGAAAAATAAAAGGGACGTGATTTTTTTTCATTAAAGCTTCTTTTTCCTCTTCTCCACCATTAGAGAGAAACCGAGAAAAGAGAAAGGGAAAGGGGAAGAGTAGGAGAAATTCATCAAAAGGCAAAATCAGAAGAGGATTTTCATCTTCACAGCAGGAACCCGACATCATGGACAGAGGTATGTAAAATCCATTACGATTTGCATATTAGTATTCATATAAAGAAAAGATCCTGCATTACAAAATTAAGAATGAGAATTTTGGTAAAAGAAATTCTCCTTTTTTTTAACAATTAGAGCTTCTTTTTCCTCTTCTCAACCATCAAAGAGAAACCAAGAAAAGAGAAAGGGAAAGGGGAAGAGTAGGAGAAATTCATCAAAAGGCAAAATCAAAAGAAGATTTTCATCTTTATAGCAGGAACCCGACATCATGAACAGAGGTATGTAAAATCCATTATGATTTGCATATTAGTATTCATATAAAGAAAAGATCCTGTATTACAGAATTGAGAATGAGAATTTTGGTAAAAGAAATTCTCCTTTTTTTTAACAATTGGTATCAGAGCGGGTTTGTGAATACTGTAATTTGCTAGAAAAGAAGAATTGGCCGACGTTGAAAAGAAAAGGAAAACGACCAGCGTTGAAAAGAAAAGAAACTACTGGCGTTGAAAAGAAAAAGTTGGCGACCCTTTGCCATTTGCCGAAAAAAAAAATTGTTCTTTTTCCCGAATGTCCACCACCGACCCTTCTCCTTTCCGGATCTGATTTTTCACACCGTTTTAGTCGACGTGGTCAACGGAAAGAAAGAAATTAATGAATATTGAGATCCGACTATTAGAGTAGTACCCTGCTAGCATTTGCCGGTATGTGGAATTAGCCGGCTACCGGAATAGTACCTGGCTACCAGACTGGCTACCGGAATAGTACCCAGCGTATTGGCCGGTGTTGACCCAAAAAGGAATTTATTTTCTGCATCATTGATTGTTTATTGATGTTTTGTCAAATTGAATGATCTCAATAATTAAAGATTTTGAAGTTTATTGAAATC
Source organism: Bruguiera gymnorhiza (assembly GCA_020883675.1). NCBI lineage: Eukaryota > Viridiplantae > Streptophyta > Magnoliopsida > Malpighiales > Rhizophoraceae > Bruguiera > Bruguiera gymnorhiza. The sequence continues at coordinate 612,752 of JAIRCJ010000135.1, forward strand.
ATATTGACATCAATCAAATATTGAAAGTTTGTTGGTTACCAAAGTAGCCTAACTTGAAAGGATTCAAGTATTTGATTGTGAATTTCAATTGTTCATTTCTTTAGATGCTAATGAAACGTTGTACAAATTTGAAATGAACAATTGTGATTATTAATTATAAGGCTAGGAGATCATCCAAACATGGATCATTGCCTATAATTAATAATACTAAAAGAGATTCATTGATATACTGGGTAAATATGATTGTATATCCAAAGATAACATTCATGTTAACTCTAGTATGATTGATTGATCTATCAAAGTATATCTAAATTAGCATCATCATTGATTAAAGTTATGTATTTGAGGATCACCCAAAGGTGAACTTAAATACATAATCAAAGTTGATCTGAATCCATTTAAGTTTATTCAAAGCATTAAAGTGTAAATTTGGATTATGTTTACAACTTCCAATAACATGTTCGCCTTAGGCAATGAGATGATCAAATTCAATGGACTGAATTATGCGGAATGGTCTGAGCATATTCAATTTCACCTAGGCATTTTGGGTTTGGACTTAGCAGTCATCTTGGATGAAAAGCCTGCAGCCATTACTGAGACCAGTACAGAATCTCACAAGTCTCTGCATGAGGCTTGAGAACGGTTTAATAGGTTGAGTTTGAATTTGATGCGAATGACGATAGCTGAAAATGTCAAGCCATCAATGCCTAAGATGGAAAATGCAAGAGAATTTATGATGAGAATTAAGGAATACTCTCAATTAAATATAGCTGATAAATCCATTGTAGGAAGCCTAATGAGTGAGCTGACGACCAAGAAATTTGATTGGTCACAGCCTATTCATGATCATGTGACTAGTATGGCTAATCTAGCAGCAAAGTTGAAAACAATGGGCATGGATGTGAGTGAATCCTTTTTGGTACAATTCATCATCAACTCACTACCTCCTGAATTTGGTCAGTTCCAAGTGAATTATAACACTATCAAAGAGAAATGGAACCTTCAAGAAATTAAGGCCATGTTAGTTCAAGAGGAAGGGAGATTAAAGAAGATGAAGGATCACTCTATTCATCTCACTGTTCATAATGATGTTAGCAGTAGCAAGTCTAGACCATATAAAAAGGATAATAAGAAGGACAAAGCCTCTATGAAAGTCATTAGAGGTCAGATTCACAAGGATAAAAAATGATTCTTCTGTAAAAGGATTGGTAACTTCAAGAAAGATTGTCCAAAAAGAAAGGCTTGGTTCGAAAAGAAAGGTATGTACTATATATCAGTATGTTTTGAATCAAATGTAATTGAAGTACCTAATAATACTTGGTGGTTAGACTCTGGAGCTACTATTCATGTGTCACATATCATACAGGGATTCCTTTCAATTCAGCCCATAACAGGAATTGAGAAATTCCTTTATATGGGAAACAGAATGAAGGCACGAATAGAAGGAATTGGGACGTACAGATTAATTTTGGATACTAGGTCTCACCTAGATCTGGAAAAGTGTCTCTACGTTCCTGAATGTGCTAGAAATTTAGTTTCTATTGCAAAGTTGGATGAAGTAGGATTTAACCTTAAGATTGGAAACGGTGCATTTTCATTGTATAGACATTTGTACTATTATGGATCTGGTACTTTGGTTGATAATTTGTACCGTTTTAATCTTGATGTTATGTATGCTAATTCTCTATTTCTTGTTGAGCATAATATAGGTAATAAACGTAATGCACATGATGACAGTTATGCTTTCTTATGGCATCAAAGATTAGGTCATATATCCAAAGAAAGGATATTGACGTTGGTGAAAGGTGATATCCTGCCTCAATTGGATTTTACTGATTGGGAAGTATGTGTTGACTGTATAAAAGGGAAACAGACAAGACACACATCAAAGAACCCAGCCATGAGAAGTAATGAGCCTTTAGAATTAATACATACTGATATTTGTGGCCCCTTTGATATTTCAACATAGGGTGGTGAGAAATATTTCATCACGTTTATAGATGACTACTCACGATATTGTTATTTATATCTACTGCATGAAAAGTCTCAGTCAGTAAATGCCCTGGAGGTGTTTATAAATGAAGTGGAAAGGCAGTTAGATAGAAAAGTGAAAGTGATTAAGTCAGATAGGGTTGGTGAATATTATGAAAATTCAATGAAAGTGGACAATGTCCTGGTCCATTTGCAAAACTTTTTGAAAGTCGAGGCATATGTGCACAGTATACAATGTCTGGTACACCACAACAGAATGGTGTAGCAGAAAGGCAAAATCGTACACTTATGGATATGGTTAGAAGCATGTTAAGTTACAGTACTGTACCTTTATCCTTATGGATGCATGCATTAAAAACTGCTACATATCTGTTGAACAGGGTTCCTAGTAAGGTTGTCCCTAAGACTCCTTATGAGTTATGGACAGGTAGGAAACCCAGTTTAAGACACCTTCATATTTGGGGTTGTTCAGCATAAGTAAGGATATATAATCCACATGAAAGAAAGCTTGATGCAAGAACCATCAGTGGTTACTTCATTGGCTATCCTGAAAAGTCTAAAGGATATAGGTTCTATTGTCTTAACCATAGTAGTAGAATAGTTGAGTCTGACAATGCTCGGTTCATTGAAAATGGTCAGTTCAGTGGGAGTGGGGAATCACGAAAGGTGGATATTAGAGAATTACAAAATGAAAGATCCACAGTGAGCACTTCTACTTAAGTTGTTATCCCCACACCAAGTGTTTCTACTCAAGTTGTTGTTCCTTTTGTTGCATCACAGTTACGCGACATGCAAAGACAACAAATTGATATTCGAAACACACAAAGTGAACACATAAGTGATGAACCAAGTGACAATATGCAAGTCACAAATGAGCAAGTGATACCACAAGAAATGACATTATGGAGGTCTATAAGATAGAAAAGATCAGCTATATCGAATGATTATGTGGTTTACTCACTTGAACATGAATCTAAATTAAGCATTGATAAAGATCCAGTCTTATGTAAACAAGCCATGGAATGTAATGATTATGAAAAGTGGTTCAATGCCATGAAAGAGGAGATAAAATCGATGGATGTAAATCAAGTTTGGGAACTAGTGGAGTTGCCTGAAAGATCAAAACGAGTTGGCTGTAAGTGGGTCTTCAAGACCAAGCGAGACTTAAAAGGCAACATCAAAAGGTATAAGGCTAGACTTGTTGCCAAAGGTTACACTCAAAAGGATGGTATTGACTATAAGGAGACTTTCTCTCTAGTCTCTAAGAAAGACTCTTTAAGAATTATTATGGCTTTGGTGGCTCACTATGACCTAGAGCTCCACCAAATGGATGTAAAGACCGCCTTTTTGAATTATGACTTAGAAGAGGAAGTATATATGGACCAACCTGAAGGTTTCATAACCACAGGGCAAGAAAATTTGGTGTGTAAATTAAAGAAATCGATATATGGATTGAAACAAGCCTCCCGACAATGGTATATTAAGTTCAATAATACCATTACATCATATGGTTTTGTAGAGAATACCGTTGATCGGTCTATCTATATGAAGGTCAGTGGGAGCAAGTTCATTATATTAGTCCTATATGTTGATGACATTCTTTTGACTACTAATGACATGGGTTTATTGCATAATGTTAAGAAATTTCTCTCTGAAACTTTTGAAATGAAAGATATGAATGAGGCATCCTATGTGATAGGAATAGAAATATTTCGCAATAGATCACAAGGATTGTTAGGATTGTCTCAGAAAGGCTATATCAATAAAGTATTAGAGAGATTTAGAATGGAAAATTGCTTGACAGGAATAGTTCCAATTCAGAATGGGGACAAGTTCAGTGAATTGTAATGTCCAAAGAATGATTTGGAACGAAAATCAATGGAATCCATTCCCTATGCATCGCTGGTTAGAAGTTTGATGTATGTTCAAACATGCACTCGGCAAGATATTAGTTTTGCTGTTAGAATGTTAGGCCGATATCAAAGTAATCCTGGAATGGACCATTAGAAAGCTGGAAAGAAAGTACTTAGGTACTTACAAGGCACTAAGGATTATATGCTTACTTATAAAAGATCAAATCATCTTAAAGTAGTAGGTTATTTGGATTCAGATCATGTTGGATGTGTAGACTTGAGGAAATCTACATTTGGTTACATGTTTTTATTGGCTGGAGGAGCAGTTTCATGGAAAAGTGGGAAGCAGTCTGTCATTACTACTTCCACTATGGAAGTTGAATTTGTAGCATGCTTTGAGGCTACTATTCATGCATTATGGTTGTGGAATTTTATCTTAAGGCTTGGTTTGGTCGAAAATATAGAAAAGCCGTTAAGAGCTTATTGTGATAATTCTACAGTTGTTTTCTTCTCTAAGAATGATAGGTATTCTAAAGGTGTGAAACATATGGATTTGAAATTTATTCAAAGCATTAATGTGTAAATTTGGATTATGTTTATAGCTTCCAATAACATGTTCGCCTTAGGTAATGCGATGATCAAATTCAATGGACTGAATTATGCGGAATGGTCTGAGCATATTCAATTTCACTTAGGCGTTTTCGGTTTGGACTTAGCAGTCATCCCCGATGAAAAGCCTGCAGCCATTACTGAGACCAGTACAGAATCTCACAAGTCTCTGCATGAGGCTTGGGAATGGTCTAATAGGCTGAGTTTGAATTTGATGCGAATGACGATAGTTGAAAATGTCAAGCCATCGATACCTAAGACGAAAAATGCAAGGGAATTTATGATGAGAATTAAGAAATACTCTCAATCAGATATAGCTGATAAATCCATTGTAGGAAGCCTAATGAGTGAGCTGACGACCAAGAAATTTGATTGGTCACAGCCTATTCATGATCATGTTACTAGTATGGCTAATCTAGCAGCAAAGTTGAAAACAATGGGCATGGATGTGAGTGAATCCTTCTTGGTACAATTCATCATTAACTCACTACCTCCTGAATTTGGTCAGTTCCAAGTGAATTATAACACTATCAAAGAGAAATGGAACCTTCAAGAAATTAAGGCCATGTTAGTTCAGGAGGAAGGGAGATTAAAGAAGATGAAGGATCACTCTATTCATCTCACTGTTCATAATGATGCTAGCAGTAGAAAGTCTAGACCATATAAAAAGGATAAGAAGAAGGACAAAGCCTCTATGAAAGTCACTAGAGGTCAGATTCACAAGGATAAAAAATGATTCTTCTGTAAAAGGATTGGTCACTTCAAGAAAGATTGTCCAAAAAGAAAGGCTTGGTTCGAAAAGAAAGGTATGTACTGTATATCAGTATGTTTTGAATCAAATGTAATTGAAGTACCTAATAATATTTGGTGGTTAGACTCTAAAGCTACTATTCATGTGTCACATATCATGCAGGGATTCCTTTCAATCCAGCCCATAACAGGAATTGAGAAATTCCTTTATATGGGAAACAGAATGAAGGCACGAATAGAAAGAATTGGGATGTACAGATTAATTTTGGATACTAGGTGTCACCTAGATCTGGAAAAGTGTCTCTATGTTCCTGAATGTGCTAGAAATTTAGTTTCTATTGCAAAGTTAGATGAAGTACGATTTAACCTTAAGATTGGAAACGGTGCATTTTCATTGTATAGACATTCGTACTATTATGGATCTGGTACTTTGGTTGATAATTTGTACCGTTTTAATCTTGATGCTATGTATGCTGGTTCTCTATTTCTTGTTGAGCATAATATAGGTAACAAACGTAATGCACGTGATGACAGTTCTGCTTTCTTATGGCATCAAAGATTAGGTCATATATCCAAAGAAAGGATATTGACGTTGGTGAAAGGTGATGTCCTGCCTCAATTGGATTTTACTGATTGGGAGGTATGTGTTGACTGTATAAAAGGGAAACAGACAAGACACACATCAAAGAACCTAGCCATGAGAAGTAATGAGCCTTTAGAATTAATACACACTAATATTTGTGGCCCCTTTGATATTTCAACATGAGGTAGTGAGAAATATTTCATCACGTTTATAGATGATTACTCACGATATTGTTATTTATATCTACTGCATGAAAAGTCTCAGTCAGTAAACACCCTGGAGTCGTTTATAAATGAAGTGGAAAGACAATTAGATAGAAAAATGAAAGTGATTAACTCAGATAGGGGTGGTGAATATTATGGAAAATTCAATGAAAGTGGACAATGTTCTGGTCCATTTGCAAAACTTCTTGAAAGTCGAGACATATGTGCACAGTATACAATGCCTAGTACACCACAACAAAATGGTGTAGCAGAAAGGCGGAATCACACACTTATGGATATGGTTTGGAGCATGTTAAGTTACAGTACTATACCTTTATCCTTGTGGATGTATGCATTAAAAACTGTTGCATATCTGCTGAACAGGGTTCCTAGTAAGGCTATCACTAAGACTCTTTATGAGTTATGGACAGGTAGGAAACCCAGTTTAAGACACCTTCATAGTTGGGGTTGTTCAGCAGAAGTAAGGATATATAATCCACATGAAAGAAAGTTTAATGCAAGAACCATTAGTGGTTACTTCATTGGCTATCCTGAAAAGTCCAAAGGGTATAGGTTCTATTGTCCTAACCATAGTACTAGAATAGTTGAGTCTGGCAATGCTCAGTTTATTGTAAATGGTCAGTTTAGTGGGAGTGGGGAATCACGAAAGGTGGATATTAGAGAATTACAAAATGAAAGATCCACAGTGAGCACTTCTACTCAAGTTGTTATCCCCACACCAAGTGTTTCTACTCAAGTTATTGTTCCTTTTGTTGCATCATAGTTACATGACATACAAAGATAACAAACTGATATTCAAAACACACAAAGTGAACACATAAGAGATGAACCAAGTGACAATATGCAAGTCACAAATGAGCAAGTGATACCGCAAGAAATGGCATTACGGAGGTTTACAAGATAGAAAAGATCAATCATATCAAATGATTATGTGGTTTACTCACTTGAACATGAATCTAAATTAAGCATTGATATAGATCCAATCTCATTTAAACAAGTCATGGAATGTAATGATTCTGAAAAGTGGTTCAATACCATGAAAGAGGAGATAAAATCGATGGATGTAAATCAAGTCTGGGAACTAGTGGAGTTGCCTAAAAGATCAAAACGAGTTGGCTGTAAGTGGGTCTTCAAGACCAAGCGAGACTCAAAAGGCAACATCAAAAGGTATAAGGCTAGACTTGTTGCCAAAGGTTACACTCAAAAGGATGGTATTGACTATAAGGAGACTTTCTCTTCAGTCTCTAAGAAAGACTCTTTAAGAATTATTATGGCTTTGGTGGCTCACTATGACCTAGAGCTCCACCAAATGGATGTAAAGACCGCTTTTTTAAATGGTGACTTAGAAGAGGAAGTGTATATAGACCAACCTGAAAGTTTCTTAACCACAGGGCAAGAAAATTTGGTGTGTAATTAAAGAAATTGATATATGGATTGAAACAAGCCTCCTGACAATGGTATATTAAGTTCAATAATACCATTACATCATATGGTTTTGTAGAGAACACCGTTGATCGGTGTATCTATATGAAGGTTAGTGGGAGCAAGTTCATTATATTAGTGTTATATGTCGATGACATTCTTTTGGCTGCTAATAACATGGGTTTGTTACATAATGTTAAGAAATTTCTCTCTGAAACTTTTGAAATGAAAGATATGAATGAGGCATCATATGTGATATGAATAGAAATATTTCGCAATAGATCACAAGGATTGTTAGGATTGTCTCAGAAAGGCTATATCAATAAAGTATTAGAGAGATTTAGAGTGGAAAATTGCTCTACAGGAATAGTTCCAATTCAGAATGGGGACAAGTTCAGTGAATTGCAATGTCCAAAGAAAGATTTAGAATGAAAATCAATGGAATCCATTCCCTATGCATCGCTGGTTGAAAGTTTGATGTATGTTCAAACATGCACTCAGCCAGACATTAATTTCGCTATCGAAATGTTAGGCCGATATCAAAATAATCCTGGAATGGATCATTGGAAAACTAGAAAGAAAGTACTTAGGTACTTACGAGGCACTAAGGATTATATGCTTACTTATAAAAGATCAAGTTATCTTGAAGTAGTAGGCTACTCGGATTCAGATTATGCTGGATGTGTAGACTCGAGAAATTTACATTTGGTTACATGTTTCTGTTGGCTGGAGGAGCAGTTTTATGGAAAAGTGGGAAGCAGTCTGTCATTGCTACTTCCACTATGGAGGCTGAATTTGTAGCATGCTTTGAGGCTACCATTCATGCATTATGGTTGTGGAATTTTACCTTAAGGCTTGGTTTGGTCGACAATATAGAAAAGCCGTTAAGAATTTATTGTGATAATTCTACAACTGTTTTCTTCTCTAAGAATGATAGGTATTCTAAAGGTGCAAAACACATGGATTTGAAATACTTATCTGTTAAGGAAGAAGTACAAAACCAAAAAGTGTTTATTGAGCATATTGGTACTGAATTGATGATAGCGGACCCGTTAACTAAAGGTTTGCCACCAAAAACATTTACTGGACATGTTGAACGGATGGGCATTTTGGACAGCTCCTCATTCTCTTGAAAGTTAATGTTTTGTATTACTCATATCATTGTGACACTTATGAATTCAATTAAGGTCATGGTTTTGTTTGCGCTTTTGTTATCTACATTAAGTTGTATACAGTTATAGTTTGTGAGATAACTAATAGCATATTTGGAAATGACAATTTAAAGTCTCAATGTTCCTCGGTAAAGTTATTATGAATTATGATGATTATGTGATGCATGGAAGGAATTATATCGCTAAAAGATATATGACCACCATGATCCAATCATCTTAATTCAATCAAGTATTATGGTTTGATGATCTTTAAGTATGGTGCACACTTATTCGTTATTGATTCATCAAGTCATAACATGGGCCAAGTGGGAGATTATTAAATTAATTGACATAAGTGGCCCTTGTTATTTAAAGTATGACCAAATATAAAAGGTCTAATATGATGGTCGGTTAGACATAACGGTAATTTAGGTCATCGGGTTTAAAATCCCTCCACTCTCCCTATTAAAGATAACGGTTACAGGAAAAGAGGGAATCACTCTCCCTATTAAAGATAACGGTTACAGAAAATGAGGGAATCACTCTCCCCATTAAAGACCATTAAAGACAACCGTTACAGAAAAATAAAAGGGACGTGATTTTTTCCATTACAGCTTCTTTTCCTCTTCTCCACCATCAGAGAGAGAAACCAGAAGAAAGGGAAAGGGGAAGAGTAGGAGAAATTCATCAAAAGGCAAAATCAGAAAAGGATTCTCATCTTCACAATAGGAACCCGACATTATAGACAGAGGTATGTAAAATCTATTACGATTTGCATATTAGTATTCATATAAAGAAAAGATCCTGCATCACAGAATTGACAATTTTGGTAAAAGAAATTCTCCCTTTTTTTAACAATTAATTGTTAAATTAATTGACATAAGTGGCCCTTGTTATTTAAAGTATGACTAAATATAAAAGGTCTAATATGATGGTCCGTTAGACATAACGGTAATTTGGGTCATTAGGTTTAAAATCCCTCCACTCTCCTTATTAAAGATAACAGTTACAGGAAAAGAGGGAATCACTCTCCCTATTAAAGATAACAGTTACAGAAAAGGAGGGAATCACTCTCCCCATTAAAGACCATTAAAGACAACCGTTACAGAAAAATAAAAGGGACGTGATTTTTTTTTTCGGCAAATGGCAAAGGGTCGCCAGCTTTTTCTTTTCAACGCTGGCGGTTTCTTTTCTTTTCAACACCGGCCAATTCTTCTTTTATAGCAAATTACAGTATTTACAAACCTGCTCTGATACCAATTGTTAAAAAAAAGGGAGAATTTCTTTTACCAAAATTGTCAATTCTGTGATGCAGGATCTTTTCTTTATATGAATACTAATATGCAAATCATAATAGATTTTACATACCTCTGTCCATGATGTTGGGTTCTTGCTGTGAAGATGCGAATCCTCTTCTGATTTTGCCTTTTGATGAATTTCTCCTACTCTTCCCTTTTCCCTTTCTTCTGGTTTCTCTCTCTGATGGTGGAGAAGAGGAAAAAAAAGCTGTAATGAAAAAATCACGTCTCTTTTTCCTGTAACGGTTATCTTCAATAGGGAGAGTAATTCCCTCTTTTCCTGTAACCGTTATCTTTAATAGAGAGAGTGATTCTCTCTTTTCTTATAACCGTTATCTTTAATAGGGAGAGTGATTCCCTCTTTTCTTGTAACCGTCATCTTTAATAGGGAGAGTGGAGGGATTTTAAACCCGATGACCCAAATTACCGTTATGTCTAACCGACCATCATATTAGACCTTTTATATTTGGTCATACTTTAAATAACAAGGGCCACTTATGTCAATTAATTTAACAATCTCCCACTTGGCCCATGTTATGACTTGATGAATCAATAACGAATAAATGTGCACCATACTTAAAGATCATCAAACCATAATACTTGATTGAATTAAGATGATTAGATCATGGCGGTCATATATCTTTTAACGATATGATTCCTTCCATGTATCACATAATCATCATAATTCATAATAACTTTACCGAGGAACATTGAGACTTTAAATTGTCATTTCCAAATATGCTATTAGTTATCTCACAAACTATAATTGTATACAACTTAATGTAGATAACAAAAGCGCAAACAAAACCATGACCTTAATTGAATTCATAAGTGTCACAATGATATGAGCAGTACAAAACATTAACTTTCAAGAGAATGAGGACCCGTCCAAAATGCCCATCCGTTCAACATGTCCAGTAAATGTTTTTGGTGGCAAACCTTTAGTTAATGGGTCCGCTATCATCAATTCAGTACCAATATGCTCAATAGACACTTTTTGGTTTTGTACTTCTTCCTTAACAGATAAGTATTTCAAATTCATATGTTTCGCACCTTTAGAATACCTATCATTCTTAGAGAAGAAAACAGTCGTAGAATTATCACAATAAATTCTTAACGGCTTTTCTATATTGTTGACCAAACCAAGCCTTAAGATAAAATTCCACAACCATAATGCATGAATAGTAGCCTTAAAGCATGCTACAAATTCAGCTTCCATAGTGGAAGTAGCAATGACAGACTGCTTCCCACTTTTCCATGAAACTGCTCCTCCAGCCAACAGAAACATGTAACCAAATGTAGATTTCCTCGAGTCTACACATCCAGCATGATCTAAATCCGACTAGCCGGCTACTTCAAGATGACTTGATCTTTTATAAGTAAGTATATAATCCTTAGTGCCTTGTGAGTACCTAAGTACTTTCTTTCCAGCTTTCCAATGGTCCATTCCAAGATTACTTTGATATCGGCCTAACATTCCAACAATGAAACTAATGTCTGGTCGAGTGCATGTTTGAACATACATCAAACTTCCAACCAGCGATGCGTAAGGAATGGATTCCATTGATTTTCGTTCCAAATCATTCTTTGGACATTGCAATTCACTGAATTTGTCCCCTTTTTGAATTAGAACTATTCCTGTAAAGCAATTTTCCATTCTAAATCTCTCTAATACTTTATTGATATAGCCTTTCTGAGACAATCCTAACAATCCTTGTGATCTATTGCAAAATATTTGTTTTCTTATCACATAGGATGCCTCATTCATATCTTTCATTTCAAAAGTTTTAGAGAGAAATTTCTTAACATTATGCAACAAACCCATGTCATTAGCAGCCAAAAGAATGTCATCAACATATAGGACTAATATAATGAACTTGCTTCCACTGACCTTCATATAGATACACCGATCAATGGTGTTCTCTACAAAACCATATGATGTAATGGTATTATTGAACTTAATATACCATTGTCGGGAGGCTTGTTTCAGTCCATATATCGATTTCTTTAATTTACACACCAAATTTTCTTTCCTTGTGGTTATGAAACCTTCAGGTTGGTCCATATACACTTCCTCTTCTAAGTCACCATTCAAAAAGGCAGTCTTTACATCCATTTAGTGGAGCTCTAGGTCATAGTGAGCCACCAAAGCCATAATGATTCTTAAGGAGTCTTTCTTAGAGACTGGAGAGAAAGTCTCCTTATAGTCAATATCATCCTTTTGAGTGTAACCTTTGGCAACAAGTCTGGCCTTATACCTTTCGATGTTGCCTTTTGAGTCTCACTTGGTCTTGAAGACCCACTTATAGCCAACTCGTTTTGATCTTTCAGGCAACTCCACTAGTTCCCAGACTTAATTTACATCCATCGATTTTATCTCTTCTTTCATGGCATTGAACCACTTTTCAGAATCATTACATTCCATGGCTTGTTTAAATGAGACTGGATCTTTATCAATGCTTAATTTAGATTCATGTTCAAGTGAGTAAACCACATAATCATTCGATATGGCTGATCTTTTCTGTCTTCTAGACCTCCGTAATGCCATTTCTTGTGGTATCACTTGCTCATTTCTGACTTGCATATTGTCACTTGGTTCATCACTTATGTGTTCACTTTGTGTGTTTTGAATATCAATTTGTTGTCTTTGCATGTCGCGTAACTGTGATGCAACAAAAGGAACAACAACTTGAGTAGAAACACTTGGTGTGGGGATAACAACTTGAGTAGAAGTGCTCAATGTGGATCTTTCATTTTGTAATTCTCTAATATCCACCTTTCGTGATTCCCCACTCCCACTGAACTAACCATTTTCAATGAACCGAGCATTGCCAGACTCAACTATTCTAGTACTATGGTTAGGACAATAGAACCTATATCCTTTAGACTTTTCAGGATAGCCAATGAAGTAACCACTAATGGTTCTTGCATCAAGCTTTCTTTCATGTGGATTATATATCCTTACTTCTGTTGAACAACCCCATACATGAAGGTGTCCTAAACTGGGTTTCCTACCTGTCCATAACTCATAAGGAGTCTTAGGGACAGCCTTACTAGGAACCTTGTTCGACAGATATGCAGTAATTTTTAATGCATGCATCCACAAGGATAAAGGTACAATACTACAACTTAACATGCTCCTAACCATATCCATAAATGTGTGATTCTACCTTTCCGTTACACCATTCTGTTGTGGTGTACCAGGCATTGTATACTGTGCACATATGCCTCGACTTTCAAGAAGTTTTGCAAATGAACCAGGACATTGTCCACTTTCATTGAATTTTCCATAATATTCACCACCTCTGTTTGACTTAATCACTTTCACTTTTCTATCTAACTGCCTTTCCACTTTATTTATAAACACCTCCAGGGCATTTACTGACTGAGACTTTTCATGCAGTAGATATAAATAACAATATCATGAGTAGTCATCTATAAACGTGATAAAATATTTCTCACCACCCCATGTTGAAATATCAAAGGGGCCACAAATATCAGTGTGTATTAATTCTAAAGACTCATTACTTCTCATGGTTGGGTTCTTTGATGTGTGTCTTGTCTGTTTCCCTTTTATACAGTCAACACATACCTCCCAATCAATAAAATCCAATTGAGGCAGGACATCACCTTTCACCAACCTCAATATTCTTTCTTTGGATATATGACCTAATCTTTGATGTCATAAGAAAGTAGAACTATCATCATGTGCATTACGTTTGTTACCTATATTATGTTCAACAAGAAATAAAGAATCAGCATACATACCATCAAGATTAAAACGATACAAATTCTCAACCAAAGTACCAGATCCATAATAGTACGAATGTCTATACAATGAAACTGTACTGTTTCCAATCTTAAGGTTAAATCCTACTTCATCCAACTTTGCAATAGAAACTAAATTTCTAGCACATTCAGGAACATAGAGACACTTTTCTAAATCTAGGTGACACCTAGTATCCAAAATTAATCTGTACGTCCCAATTCCTTCTATTCGTGCCTTTATTCTGTTTCCCATATAAAGGAATTTCTCAATTCCTGTTATGGGCTGGATTGAAAGGAATCCCTACATGATATGTGACACATGAATAGTAGCTCCAGAGTCTAACCACCAAGTATTATTAGGTATTTCAATTACATTTGATTCAAAACATACTGATATACAGTACATACCTTTCTTTTCGAACCAAGCCTTTCTTTTTGGACAATCTTTCTTGAAGTGACCAATCCTTTTACAGAAAAAGCATTTTTGATCCTTGTGAATCTGACCTCTAGTGACTTTCATAGAGGCTTTGTCCTTCTTCTTATCCTTTTTATATGGTCTAAACTTGTTACTACTAGCATCATTATGAACAGTGAGATGAATAGAGTGATCCTTCATCTTCTTTAATCTCCCTTCCTCTTGAACTAACATGGCCTTAATTTCTTGAAGGTTCCATTTCTCTTTGATAGTGTTATAATTCACTTGGAACTGACCAAATTCAGGAGGTAGTGAGTTGATGATGAATTGTACCAAAAAGGATTCACTCACATCTATGCCCATTGTTTTCAACTTTGCTGCTAGATTAGTCATACTAGTCATATGATCATGAATAGGCTGTGACCAATTAAATTTCTTGGTCGTCAGCACACTCATTAGGCTTCCTACAATGGATTTATCAACTATATCTGATTGAGAGTATTCCTTAATTCTCATCATAAATTCCCTTGCATTTTCCGTCTTAGGCATCGATGGCTTGACATTTTCAGCTATTGTCATTCGCATCAAATTCAAACTCAGCCTATTAGACCGTTCCCAAGCCTCATGCAGAGACTTGTGAGATTCTGTACTGGTCTCAGTAATGGCTGCAGGCTTTTCATCTGAGATGACTGCTATGTCCAGACCCAAAACGCCTAAGTGAAACTGAATATGCTCAGACCATTCCGCATAATTCAGTCCATTGAATTTGATCATCGCATTACCTAAGGCGAACATATTATTGGAAGCTGTAAACATATTCCAAATTTATACATTAATGCTTTGAATAAACTTAAATGGATTCAGATCAACTTTGATTATGTATTTAAGTTCACCTTTGGGTGATCCTCAAATACATAACTTTAATCAATGATGATGCTAATTTAGATATACTTTGATAGATCAATCAATCATACTAGAGTTAACATGAATGTTATCTTTGGATATACAATCATATTTACCTAGTATATCAATGAATCTCTTTTAGTATTATTAATTATAGGCAATGATCCATCTTTGGATGATCTCTTAGCCTTATAATTAATAATCACAATTGTTCATTTCAAATCTGTACAATGTTTCATTAGCATCTAAAGAAATGAACAACTAAAATTCACAGTCAAATACTTAAATCCTTTCAAGTTAGGCTACTTTGGTAACCAACAAACTTTCAATATTTGATTGATGTCAATATGATCTCAATAAACTTCAAAATCTTTAATTATTGAGATCATTCAATTTGATGAAATATCAATAAACAATCAATGATGCGGAAAATAAATTCCTTTTTTTTTTGGGTCAACACCGGCCAATACGCCGGGTACTATTCCGGTAGCCGGCTAATTCCACATGCCGGCAAATGCTAGCAGGGTACCACTCTAATAGCCGGATCCTAACATTCATTAATTTCTTTTTTTCCGTTGACCATGTCGACTAAAACGGCGTGAAAAATCAGATCCGGAAAGGGGAAGGGCCAGTGGTGGGCATTCGGGAAAAAGAACAATTTTTTTTTTTTTCGGCAAACGGCAAAGGGTCGCCGACTTTTTCTTTTCAACGTCGGCGGTTTCTTTTCTTTTCAACGCCGGTCGTTTTCCTTTTCTTTTCAATGCCAGCCAATTCTTCTTTTATAGCAAATTACAATATTCACAAACCCGCTCTGATACCAATTGTTAAAAAAAGGAGAATTTCTCTTACTAAAATTCTCAATTTTGTAATGCAAGATCTTTTCTTTATATGAATACTAATATACAGATCGTAATGGATTTTACATAGCTCTGTCCATGATGTCGGGTTCTTGCTACGAAGATGAGAATCCTCTTCTGATTTTGCCTTTTGATGAATTTCTCCTACTCTTCCCCTTTCCCTTTCTCTTTTCTCGGTTACTCTCTAATGGTGGAGAAGAGGAAAAGAAGCTCTAATGAAAAAAAATCACGTCCCTTTTATTTTTCTGTAACGGTTGTCTTTAATGGTCTTTAATTGGGAGAGTGATTCCCTCCTTTTTTGTAACCGTTATCTTTAATAGGGAGAGTGATTCCCTCTTTTCCTGTAATCGTTATCTTTAATAAGGAGAGTGGAGGGATTTTAAACCCAATGACCCAAATTACCATTATGTCTAACCGACTATCATATTAGACCTTTTATATTTGGTCATACTTTAAATAACAAGGGCCACTTATGTCAATTAATTTAACAAGCTATGGATTCCAAGTTCTAGGTTAAGGGTTATATATTTTGAGTGGGCATGGGCCAGGCTAGGTGAAGTAGCCGAGTTCGTTCACTTTAGGCCATAATGTTTTGTGAACTTGGTCCGGCCTACTAAAACCTCTAGCCTTTGGTTTCTCACATCTGCCACTTTTCCAATAATATATTAAATAAAATTAAAAGTGAAAAATATAAGGATTAATTAAGTTGACGTAAATATTAACACACAACCTGATGAATATTCAGGCAGAGAGACTCAAACTCAAAATTCTAGCCTTCGAAACTAATGGATACTCTTTTTAGCATTTTGGCTGAATGGACCAAGTTATCAAAGATCGTCATTTAAACATATATAGCATGTTCAATTCTCCAAATATTAATCCAGATGTCTTACAAGGAGCAAGTCCTATTTCTTCTCTAGTCTACTTTTTACGGGATTTGTTTAGAATTAATCCACAAACAAAATTGAAGAACCATCTTTGTGATCTGTGGAGAGGGGACCTACAAATTTCCTCTCCACCTCCTCCACTAAGGCTTATGAATAAAGAACATTCCATTTCCTAGAAAGTACTAAAAAGGAACATAAGATATCATGACTTGAAGCAACAAAGTAATGTTGAATGGTTGATTTTGGGAGCTCTTTTGGTCCAAAGTACAAGAATATGAAAATCAAAGTAAATCAAACACCCAACACACGCACAAATGTACATCAATATATATCTCAAGAATTATCCCCCATGTAATATTGCACACACTTTTTGCTTATTTGTCTCAAACATGGCCAAGCACTTCAATGTTGTGTTAAAGGTAATGTTAAAGTGTGATATCCAAATTAGAAGCTGTTAGAAGAAAAAGAGAGAGGGTCAGCACTTATACTCCAAATTAATATATAAGATAAAAACTTATTGTTCATAAATTATCTTGTATCAATAGGGAACATGTTATACATGAAATTTTAATTAATGGACAATATGAGCCCCACTTTCAATAGATTGTGAAAGTGGTACGACTCATGGCTAGATGCCTAGAGTTTTCTTTTTTTTTTTTTTTATTTACTTTAACATTTCTAAAATTAAAAGATCATTCTTAGGTCTGAACGTTTATAATCTAAGATATGTGGCTAGGTGGTTCTTTGGTGGTGTGTAGTGATTGTCTAGGATGGTCTTTCAGCCTGCCACTTTGTGGCCACTTTTTGTTTTCATTGTTTTGCACTATAGATTGGTAGTACTGATTGACAACTGCTTCATGTCTCTGCTTCAGCTTCCTTTGTCTTCATGTATTAGATTATTTATTTTTATTCTTCAAGAAACCTAGAACCAAATTTTCACAAGAACCATGGGCAGAAACAAAATTAATATTTTAGGGTAAAACAATTTCTTGCATGTAATTTATTGCAAAATAGAAATTTCATGTAAATCTACATAGAATGTTCCCTTTACATGTGTGATGCTTTTCTTTTCTTTTGTCTTTTTTTTTTTGCATGTATAAGAAAATTGAGACATATGTGTTTTAAATTAAGGATATATTATTTTATATACTTAAAAAAAGGATACATTATTTTATATTTAAAAATTAAGATATAAAAAAATTTTAACTATTATTCTTTGATTTTAACTAAATTTAATTAGAAAAATAAATTGTATAACTATCTATCTGCTTCAAAGTTTTAAATATCGTAGAATAATACATCTAGTTTTCAGAATTTAGAATTTAATCAATTTATTATCTAATTACTTTTTTTTTCTTATTAATAAGTGAAAAATAAAAATCAAACTAGTTTTTCTTCTTTTATTTGGTAGAGGGGACAAACTTTCTCATTAACTTTTTTTTTCCTTCAAAGTCCCAATATAACACAAATGTTTACACATACGAGTAAGTTAAAAAAAATAAATAATAAAAATAAAAAATATGAGTGAGTTTCAACAATTTGATTGACCTTTATAAGTATTTGAAAACAATCGTGTCTATTTAATAGATATTTATTTATGTATTTGTCTCTATGATCTTATAAAACAATTATAAGCTTAGTTATGTGTAATTGATTAATTTCTTTATTTATAATTTCTAATGACTTGTTAAAATTAATTCAAATTCCTCACAAATTAAAAATTAATATTTAAGTAAATTTTAAATAGTTGATTCTTATTTAATATAATTTTTGCATTAAATTAGAAATAGATGTTAATTATTATCTAGTATATAAGGATTGGAGTATCTTAATTTATTATATAGTTGGCAAGTAAGATTTCATATTTATGTTATATATGGGTATTTATCTTATTAGTGTGCAGTGTTTTATCATATTAATTAAAAAAATTATCATAAATCATCTAATAGTAGTATTAGAGCTAATTGAGTTTAATAATGGTATTAAAACTATTAAGTTTTAATAGTGGCATTAAAGCTAATTCAATTTGGAAGTCACCAAATGAACTAAAAATCATATAAGAGTAAGTTGGAAACCACCACCAATTGCCACCAAGTGCCGCAAACCACCACCAAAAAATTTAACTTACATAAATTTTGACCAAATAATTTCTTATTAAGAGATATGAGATATGATTGAATTGGTTATGAAGTGTTAATATAAATCTGAGTTGTAGGGTAATAGAAAGTAAAATGTCAAGTCTTTATATTATGTCAAAAGAAGGAAATACCACTATTACATGGAAGCAGTCAATTTGATGCATCCAAGTGATAACTGACATCATATTATTATGATTATATGATACATATTTGTAGTTTCATCTTTACTTGCAATCATATATTAAAAGCTAAAATTATACAACCAATAATCATAACAGTATAATATATATGCTCACGACGTGTCCTATGTACCACATTAATATAACTTTACTGAAAAGAAAGAAAAGAAGGAAAAGGAAAAGGTTGCACACAGGTTGCAAGCATGTCCACATTCTTCTCTAGTCTACTTTCTAAGGGATGTGTTTAGAATTAATCCACAAACAAAATTGAAGAACCATCTTTGTGATCTGTGGAGACAGGACTACAAATTTCCTCTCCACGTACTCCACTAATGGTTTATCAACAAGGATTGTTCAATTTCGTAGAAAGTATTAAAAAGGAGCAAAAGATATCATGACATGAAGCAAAAAATCAATGTTGAATAGTTGATTATGGGAGCTCTTCTGGTCTAGTTCCAATGTCTGAATTTGCTAGTCCATAGCATGAGAATATGGAAATCAAAGTAAATCAAACACCCAACACACGCACAAAGGTACATCAATCTATATCCCAAGAATCATCTCCTATGTAAAATTGCACCTACTTTTTGCTCAATCCTCTCAAACACGGCGAAGCACTTCAATAACGTATTGCTCACGTTTAATAAAGGTCCATTTTAGTCAAAGCCTTTTATGTCTAGATGTCATAGTAAAATAAACACGTATTAATTTTTTTCAATACAAATATATATAGATATTTATTGAGTCTATGACATTGGTGTTTCGAGTGATACACTTCTCCTTCCAATCTAATTCATTTCGAGTATAAAATGGTTCATCTTCCACATGATTTCCCCATTATTCATTATTCCTTAATGACTGGTCTTAATAGTAATGGATTTAATGAGCACTGTTTAGTATTATAACATCTCTTTCATTTTTCAATAAATAAAATTATCAATCCTTCGTATTCAAAAACTTTTGATTTTCCTTACTCTCTTCATATATTTATCTACTAATTTTGTGGGCTCTTTTGTTTATGAAGACCATTCCTTTCTTCTTTGCACTTTGTCTCCTTTACTGACACAAGAAAAAATTCAAAAAAATCATGGTGATGCTTCCCCACCATTAATTGATTCGACAAGACATTTTATACATTTGGGTATGTGAATTTCAAATTTACTTTTTTTTTTTTCTGTATGTTCACATCTAAAGCAATTTTTCAAAATAAAATCATACAGTTTGTCGGATTTATGTTGCAAATTTATTCCTAAGAAAAAATTTAGTGAAGAGATATTTATACTTTACCATTATTGCCCGGTAATTTTTCTTATAGGCTATGTTGTGATTATTTGTACTAATAATACATTAGTCTTTTTGGTATAATTTACTAAGGCTTGAAAATTGGGCTTATTTTTATATCTCAATTTGTTTTACTATCACATTTTGGAGCACTGCTTGTAATGGGAATTGTGGTATACCATTGGGTTCTCTAGAGTACTGCATTATTTTTGACAAGATTTACTTATTTATTTTTTTGTTTGCATTAGATTATATATTACCGTGAAATATAATACCTAAAAGGTAAGAAACATATCATCTATTAAAAAGAAAATGTATATATGTATTATACAAATTGTGTAAAAATTATACGGCATAAATATGTGAAATTGAACTATATACTATTCAAAGTTAAATATATATCCAATTCTTTTCAGCCAAAAAAAAAAAAAAATTCTGCAACATTAGTAGCAAGACCAGTTAGAATTAAATTCAAATTTTATAAATATTTGAAAAACAACAAGATTTGAATTCAATTTCTCTCTATCCAATTAAACTAAAACGACATAAAAAATTAATTACAAATAAGTTTAAATTTTTTTTCTAAGTTAAATTAATTATTATAGAATTTAAACATCATATATTAATTAAGAATATAAAAGTTTAAGGGATAAGAGAATTTAATCCAAATAAATATAGCCAAAACTACTCCAACTACTTAGTTGACTCGATCATGGAGAAAAGACTACAGTGTTTTAATTTCTTCTAAATTTCAAATTTTCTAAGATAATTTCTCTTTATACATATTTATAGAGTAATAGAAGCATAAAGTCCTTTCAAACTATGTCATTGTGGAAATTAGAGAGTTTCTCATTTGGGCTACCTTTTTGACACGACATGTGGGGCTGGGTCTGCACTACAAAATTGGCTTCTTTACATGTGTTGTTCTATATATACGTGCCTCCTTGGAAATTGGGATGGTGTGTGCAAAAATTAAAGGTATTTTTGGATTTTTCCTTTTTCCCTTGTTAATTTGCATGACAATGGAGTTCTGGTTTGCCGGGAAACACGTGTTGTGGGTTCTGATCAATTTAATATGCTTAAGTTGTTATGAGAGTTGCTTGGACGACGAGAGGTTGGGTTTATTAAGCATCAGGGACTACTTCGAGTCAAATGGGGTGAGCACAGAGCATGTGCTTCCTTCCTGGACTGATAATCTAGCGTCTGACTGCTGCAGCTGGGAACGAGTCAAGTGTAATAGCACCACAGGCCGAGTGATTGAGCTCTTTCTCAATAACACTAGGCTTGAATTATATTAGTTTTATCCTCGTGAAGGAATTTGGTTTCTAAACGTGTCCTTATTTCTTCCTTTTGAGGAGTTGCACCATCTTGACTTGCATGGGAATTGGTTTACTGATTGCTACCATAATCATGGTACATATTAGGCTTCTTTACTTTTTCTTCTTTGCCTCTTGTTTTCATGTGCACAGCGGGTTCCAAACCCACACAGACTTGCAGACACAGCTAAGTTAGCTTCTGTTACACAGGAGATTTCTGAGTTAAAATTTGTTTTTATGTCTTAATTGGGAAAGTCATGATCATATATTGGTTCAAATGTTTCTAATATTAACTTGTCTCCATTGTGAATGCCTGAATGAGAACGTGATCATTGTAAGTGGCAGAAACATAATTATTACTGGATTTATTCAAAGGATTTGTTGTATAACCAAAAAAATTGTTTCTGCAGGTTTTGAGAAAATATCCATTTTGAAGAAGTTGGAAGTCCTCGATCTTAAAATGAACAACTTCCAAAACAAGATCCTACAGTCCCTGGGTGAAATCACATCTTTGAGGACTCTGAACTTGGGTTACAATAGATTTGAAGGATCTTTCCCAGTTAAAGGTACTCATAGTGTATATAGCACCCTTTTTCATCAAACTTTTTTTTTTTAAATTCATTTAATTATTTTAGTTATTCATCTTTTTTAATTTTAAGTTATAATTTTCATTAGCAAAAAACATTCTTAAGCACATATTAGAAAAGAATTTGAACTAGATTACTTAATGATCCAAAAAGTTACACTGCATATTCTCTTAGACATATTTCACAACCATATTTCAAATAACTCACGAATTTTCTGCTTTTGATATCAAAAAATAAAGTTTGGATATGATTAAATATGATAATAAAATTTTGTTTAGATTGATTTCAATCAAATCATGTATAAAGTTAGTAAAATGAAATTTATATTGTAACATTGTATCATAGTAGTAATCTGCAAAACAACTGCACAATATTACAGGTAACAACATTTGTGGATTTTCTTCTTGTTGTTTTTTTTTTTTAATCTTTTAGGCGAACAAATTAGAATTTGCATCTTAATTTGGTCTCATGAAATTAGTACATATATGTTTTTACTTGTCTGTGAAACAACTATAATCTATCCTCAGAGTTAAAGGCTATCAAACATCTGGAGACGTTGGATTTAAGCTATAATGATCTCAGTGATCCCCCAAATGTCCAAGGTAAACACAACATAAAACTCTTACATCCGCAGGTTTAAGTTTTAGCTCCTCATTTCTTTTCTTTTCCTTTCTTTAATTTCATTTTTTTTTTCTTTTTGTTTCGTCGTTAGGAAAGATAAATAATATTGGTAGTTTTTTCAAAAATTTTTGGATTTATCGGTGCTTTTATTTTATACAATAAGTAAACTCATAAATGCCTTTGGGAGAATAACTATTAAACACTTTATATGTCACAGATTTTAAGTCTAAGAATTTGACAGTATTGAATCTAGAATACAACATATTCAATAGTTGCATCATACCCTTTGTAAGCACCCTTACATCACTCAGGACACTGAATCTTGCCGGGAGCTATTTTGGGGCATCCTTTTCTACAATAGGTATCGCAATTCTTTGAATTTAATTTTTTCATTATTTTTGTTTCCTCGAGAATCACGATACTATGCTCTTATAACATACCTTTTTTTTCAATTTCTTTTTGGCAAAACTAGCTTCTTTGGAAAGCTTAGAACAATTAGACCTAAGTAACATTGGTCTAAAGAATCATAAAGGAATTTTTTATGGTTTGTCAGAATTGCAAAAGTTAGAGGTGTTGAACCTTCAAGGAAACACCATCACGAAGAGCAGTTTAAAATCGTTGGGTACTATGACATCTTTGAAAAGTCTCCATCTTGTATTTTGTGGCCTGGATGGAGTCTTCCCAGCACAAGGCATGCAAATTTACCATATAAAGAGTAACTCAGATAATAAAATTTAGAATTGGTCTCTCTTACTCAAATTATTTTTCTCTTAATATATTTACAGATTTAGCAAGTTTGAAGAACTTAGAAATTTTGGATCTTTCTTGGAATCATCTCAGTGGTTCTCTAACAATGCTAGCAGGTACTGCTTGTTCTTTTTCATGGGGATTTTGTGTGTTTAAAGAGAGCAAATGTCCAAAAACTTCATTTAATTCATGTGGAGATTGCTAATACCTCATTTTCTTAAATTTATTATTAATTCAAATTTAATCTCTAATATTTTTCTTTTTCTTTGTCTTTTCTTTTTTTTTTTCTTTCAATTTACTGATATACTTCACATTAACTAGGAATTAAATATTTTGTATAAGCTACCCATACTTACTTAAAGTCTCTATAATTTTTATTTTTAAAGTTATCTCACTAAATACATTTTTTTACCCTCACAGTGTCTTTTAATGTTGCCCTATAAACTTTTTCCTTCTCCAAAATCTTATTAAATTGTATGCACCTATTGTTTATAAAAGTATTCTTAGCCTTTCCTTGTAAAGAGAGAACTTTTTGGGCAATAAACATTGTAAAGTATCAATTACATGAAGATATAAAAGTATCAATTGTAAAGTATTCTTAGCCTTTCCTTTTCAGTTGCCAAAAATTTTATGCAACGTATGAATGCTTTTGTCTTTAAAAGTCTTTGATTATATCATCAAATATTTTATGTAGTATAATCTTTTTTAAATGCTAAATTAGAATTATATTTTTCTGAATTCTTTTATGGTTTTAACCTATTTTCTTAATATGTTTGTTTTCTTTGGGAAACAGATCTTGGTTATATGACTTCACTCAAAACTTTATCTTTAGGTAGCAACAATTTGAACGGATCTTTAACCTAAGAAGGTAGATGTCAACGCTTTACCAATGCACAAAATTCATTTTTTGTGAAAAATACTAGATATTATACCATCTTCTCTTTTAGGTTTGTGTGCATTGAAGAACCTTCAAGAGTTGAATCTCAGCCACAATAATCCAAGTGGAATTATTTCATTTTGTCTTGGCAAATTGACATCTCTCACCTTCTTAGACTTGTCATCAAACAAGCTTGAAGGGGACATGTTATCATTTCCAATTGCTACTCTCAAATCCCTCAAGTATGTTGATCTCAGAAATAATCACTTTTGGGGTCAATTCTCATTTTACTCAATTGCCAATCACACAAACCTTAAAGTGTTGATGTTATCAATTGAAAACCACAATTTAGAGGTCCAAACTCATTATTCATATGACTGGCTACCTACATTTCAGCTTAAGGTTATTGTGATGCCAAATTGTAGACTTAACAATATTCCCCAATTTCTCACTCACCAAACTGACTTGAGAGCCATCAATCTCTCCCACAATAACCTCACAGGAACCTTCCCTAATTGGTTGCTTGAAAACAATACCCGGTTGGAGTTTTTAAGTCTTAGAAATAACTCCTTTGTGGGTTCATTTCATTTATCCTCCAATTCTAGTTTTTCCATAAGGCAAATAGATATCTCGGACGATCACTTCCATGGAAAGCTTCAACAAAATATTGGCCATATTATTCCAAATGTAAAGACATTTAATCTTTCGACAAATGCTGGTGTCATTCCATTCTCTATTGGAAGCATGTCCTATTTGTTCTGTTTAGATCTATCCAGCAACAGGTTTTTAGGAGGAATTCCAAACACTTTCTTAACAAATTCCTCTAATTTGGAATTTTTGCTGCTCTCAAACAATGGATTAAGTGGTGAGGTGCCAAAGACAAAGTCCAATCAAACTTCAGTGCAGTCCCTGCAACTAGGTGGAAATCGATTTACTGGTACTCTATCAAATTGGATCTCTCATTACCCAAGCCTAGAATATTTGGATATAAGTGGCAACTTCATATCGGGTGAAATTCCTGGCTTCATCGGGAATCTGAGGTTATCTGCTCTCAACATGGCAGGTAATGCACTTGAAGGAACATTTCCGTGTGAACTATCCATGTCCCAGTTATTCTTTCTCGATATTTCTCATAACAATCTTTTGGGCACTATTCCTTCTTGCTTAAATTGGTCATCAAATTTAGAGCATTTGAATATGGAAGAGAACGGATTCACGGGTACAATTCCAAAAGCATTATTCAACTCTTTTTCTATGATGACGTTGAATATTGGAAATAATTTTCTATCCGGTGAAATCCCAACATCAATTGGGAATTTGTCCTATTTGAGAGTTCTCAATCTAAGAGGGAATAATTTGAGTGGTTTGCTACCAGAAGAACTCTGTCGGTTGAATGAACTAGGCATATTGGATCTCTCACATAACTTGTTTTCTGGACCAATACCAAGTTGTTTTAGCCACATCTCTTTTGGGAAGGCATTCACACTTGATTTTGCACGTTATAGTTCAGGTTCTGCAAGATATCTCAAGTTTTCCTACAATTTTCAGAGTCATTTGAAGACCCAAATTTTCTCACTTGAAGACATAACTGCTTCTTCTCTGCAACAAGCACACATTGATTTTGTGACAAAAACTATATCCAGAATATACAATGGTAGCATTCTTGAATTGATGTCTGGACTGGATTTGTCTTCTAACAAGCTAACAGGGGAAATACCGGCAGAACTTGGAAATTTGAGCTCGATACTGGCAATAAACTTGTCTCATAATCAGTTGACTGGATCAATTCCAAGAACATGGGGAAATTTGGGGCAAATAGAGAGCCTAGACCTCTCCTACAACAAATTGAGGGGAGAAATTCCATCAGAATTGATTACACTGAACTTTCTAGAGGTTTTCAATGTATCTTACAACAACTTTTCAGGTCAGCTTCCAGACATGAAGGGACAGTTTGCCACATTTGATAAAAATAGCTATGAAGGAAATCCATTTCTTTGTGGACCTCCTTTAGATACAAGTTGCAGTACTGACTTACCAGAATTGCCACCAGCTTCTGATGCAAGCAAAGGAAAATGGCATGACATTGTTGATCCTGTGTCTTTCTTGGCAAGTTTCATGGCAACCTACCTCATATACATGTTGGCTTACGTGGCTGTTCTCTATGTCAACCCTTACTGGCGAAGAAGGTGGTTCATGTTCATTGACAACTTCATAGATGATTGTCATTTCATGGTTTTTTATACTATTCCCAAATTGTTTTCTAGAGTTGTTAGGAAGCCATAGTTTGCCGGATTATTTTACTAAATTATGTATTTATGTAGGTAGCAATACTTTATGTGGTAGTATTGGACATGTTCTTCTTGAATTTAATTACTGTCTTCCTGTTGTTGTGTTGCATGTCATGTTTCTATGAATATTGGCTACTGGAAAAAAGTTGGATTCTAAATAAACAAATTAGGTTAGATGTAGATTAAATTAGGTAAATATTAGACTTGATGCGAATTAAGTTTCTTGTAACTTGAATTTTGCAACCAAAACACCATATATGCATAAATAATAAATAATAAACAACAAATAAATATAAAGGTAATTAAGACAAGACCATAGTGTATTGTTTACTTGGTCATCAAATATGGTGGTAAGACAAAATAGTAACTTAGAGAAAACTTGCTCAATTCAATTGATCCAGATAATCAGACCAGCCTGATCAAACCAATGAATTGGCTTAGCTAATGCTAAAAATTTTATTTCTTATTAAAATTATATATTATTTTATTATTTTATTAAAAATTCTTATATATATACACTTAAATATCATTTTAATAGTATTTTATTTATTTTTATATAATGTAAAAATATTAGTTATATTTTTAAAATAAGAATGGACCCCTGTCAAGTTAATACCTATTGAACTAGACCTTAAACTAGATTAGAGTTTGATTTGGGTTTAAATTATAGTTGGATATTGTTGAAACATAGATGGAACATGCTGAGCAATTTAATCTGAAATTTTTTATTAAAAATAATTTATTTGCCATTGAAAAAAAAAATATGGGGTAGGAATAAAATAAAGTGTAAATAAAAAAATTAAAGTGACTAATATGTGATAATATTATGAATTTTATTTCAAACAAGCAGCAATGAACCCATGTAACAATTATAAGTTACTTTTTTTAATCTCCCAATAAATATTTCTTTTGGGATACAATTTTCAATTAAAGGATTATGATTAACCCATACATTATAGACTTTCCCTAAATTTTTTCTCATTTTAGAGACTAAAATTTGAACTTTAGATTTAAAAGTAAGAATTTAAAAAATTTTATCATCAAATTTTGTGACTAGTGGTAGACTTGTCTTAAACTTCTAAGAGTTAATATGTCCTATATTCATACATCACAGGTTACAATAATTCTAACATAGTAGTTTATGTATTATACATAATAAGGTTGACTTACTACATTTTTTTTTGCTAGATTTCACGATGGTTTTGATAGAAAGGAACTGTACAAATAGGGTTGTTAAAATTAAGATTTCTCTTAAAATTGATTTAAAATGTTAAATATCAAATTATAAAATTAGATTATATTGTAATATTTTACCAAAAATAAAAATTAAATAAAATTAAGAGATATAACTCATAATTAAATATTTTGTAAGAAAAAATAACATCTTCTCCCTTTATAGTCGTCAAAAATAATTTTTATGAGTCAAAAGTTTTCTCTACTTCTAAATATTTACTTATATTTATTATTTAAATATAAATAAAGACATATATATATAATGAGCATGAGTTTTAAAAAGTTCAGGATCAATTTGTTTTCACCATTAAATGTTAAGAAAAGGTACATAACAACAAACAATAAGTAGAGCAACTTGAGTTAAAATAATAAGTTTTATATTTTGTTATGGGATTTACATTATGTTATGTTTAAAAGAAACAAAAACTTAAAAAACTCATTGTGAGGAATATAAGAATCATAGGATTATATTACCAATTTACTGAATTTACAAATTGGATTAAGATTCTATTAAGATCTTATCTCTAAAAGATTTTAATATAATATGATTCTTAAACTTCAAGTATAATTGTAGAATTATAAAATTCTATGGATGGAATAAAACAACCTTTTGTTACAAGCATTACAAAACTTAAAATTTTCATTAACTATTAATTCGAATCCTTGAAAGACATATATATCAATTACAATATAATTTTGGATGGAAATGGTCTATAGCTTAGCCATGGTGAATAATAAGCTTTTTCCAAGTATTGAGACCTTTTGTCAACAACACCTAATGCAAACATGGGTGGCAAAGTTTCAAACACTATGTCACCAACCACGTCCGATGGTAGAATTGTCGATTTTTTCTTACATAATATAATGTATTTAGTATATTTATAGATAGATTATAAAAATTAATATATAAAATATGATAAATAAATGATAATATATTTTTATTTATTATAATACATGTAAAATTAGCACGACCACGATAGAACTTAGGCAATAAAATAAAAATAATTATAAATATAAAAAAATTATATATTTTTGACACAAAGAATAACTTATCTATGTATAGATCAACTCAAATTCGAACAAACTATTTTAAATATGACTAGAATTTTGTTATATTAATAAAGTTATTTTATTGTAATTTTTACGTGACTTACAACAATAATTTTTTTAATAAAAAAGAGTAAAAGTATTTTATATTAGATATAAAATATTTTATATATAATATAAAAATTATTTATATTTTAAGAAATTGATCTTTTGGGCAAATGCATTTAAACGTGACATTTCATTCTCTATTGGAAGCATGCCCTTTGTACTATTTAGATAGATCTAGCAACAAGTTTTTAGGAGAAGTTCCACACACTTTGTTAGCAAATTTCTCTAATTTGAAATTTTTGCTCTGTCAAACATGGATTAATTGGTCAAGTGCCAAAGACAAAGTCCAATAAAACTCCATTTTGGCCCTTGCAACTAAGTGCAAATTAAATCATTAGCACTCTATCAAATTGGATCACTTTGTACCCAAGCCTAATGTTTTGTGGATATTAGTGATAGCTTCATCTCAAGTGAAATTCTTGGCTTTATTGGGAATCTGAGTTTATTGAACTGAACATGATAGGTAATGTACTTATAGGAACAATTATGTGTGAAATGCCTACGTCTTATTGTTTATTCTTTCTTGATATTTTCTATAACAATATTTCAAACACTCCTCCTTCTTGCTTGAAATGTCATCATATTAGCTCATTTGAATTTGGAAGGGAATGGATTTCACGGGTTCAATTTTGTAAACATTTTTCAACTTTTTTAATTGGAAAAATGAATATCGGCAATAATTTTTTGTCTAGTGAAACAGTCAACATTAGTTAGGGAATTTATCCTCTTGAGGGTTCTTTAATTAAGAGGGAATTCCTTGAGCGTTCAATACTAGAACAAATTGTGCCAATTAAATGAGCTAGGCATATTTATATCTCTTGTAGAACTCAATTTTCTAGACCAATACCATGTTTTAGCCACAAACTTTCTGGGAAGGTAAGGAAATCTATATTAGCGATTATGTTTTGGCTAACTTAGCTCCACCTTTGGGGATTACAATTACAGTTTTCAAGTAATTTAAAGCTTGAAATAACCTTAACATAATGTCACGAACAATCTTGGCAAGCCGACAAACGCATGTTGAGTTATAGGGAATGTGAGAGGCCCTATTGATATATATGAGGAGATAAAGGCTATCATAAGGAAGAGGTTTGTCCCTAATCATTATTATAGAGGATTTGTACCAAAAGCTACAAATGCTCACTTAAGGCACTAAAAGTGTGGAGGACTACCATAAAGAGATAGAGATTGTCATGATTAGGGCCACCCCATAAGCTTCTCTCACAACTGACTTCCTCAAGGAACTCATTGGCATGCATAAACACTTTTCCCTAAATAAGAAACCTTTACGCCTATAAAATTTCTCAAAGGTTGACTTCTTACAATATTCCATACACATTAGCAAAGTTAGGATCTTTTACATTTAATTCTTTAATATTTTCAAATCCTAATAATTTGTAGTAAGTGTAAAAACAAAGGTATACCTGTAAGATACTACATCAACTACCATATTGAAAACATTTGAGCTAACCAAGCTACAAATGGTGTGAATTCAAGTTTAAAAGATAGTCAAGGTTTTATTAATATGATTGGAATGCTTAAATGAGCCAAGGTTACGTAATAACATTTACTTCTAAATAAGAGTTTGTCCCAAATAAGTATTTGTTATAAAAATGAAAGTTTTTTGAATAAGAATTTGTCTTAAATAGAATTTTATCATAAATAGAAATTTGTTATAAATAGAAATTTATATCTTTTTTAGGATTACTATCTTAGTTTATAAATAAATACCTCCTTATAATTTCTAAAATCATAAAATTTGAGAGAAATAAAAAGAGAAAGTTTCCTCCTTTAATTTTTTCAAAAAATAAAGAACTTACCAATAAGTAACTCTTCTTGTGGCATTCAACCTGACTTATCACTCTCAATTCCCTTCTTTTTTGAAACGTGACATCCATATTCTTTTTAATACGTTAAGTTCGTGTTCTTTTAAAATATTAGGTCTAAGTTTTGTGTGATTAAAGTAATGACTTTGCTATTCTGGGTATTATTTGAGTTCTTACGTGAATTGAGCTCCTAAGTCACATGTTATATTGGCTTTTCATTTGGCTNATTATACATAATAAGGTTGACTTACTACATTTTTTTTTTTGCTAGATTTCACGATGGTTTTGATAGAAAGGAACTGTACAAATAGGGTTGTTAAAATTAAGATTTCTCTTAAAATTGATTTAAAATGTTAAATATCAAATTATAAAATTAGATTTATTGTAATATTTTACCAAAAATAAAAATAAATAAAATTAAGAGATATAACTCATAATTAAATATTTGTAAGAAAAAATAACATCTTCTCCCTTTATAGTCGTCAAAAATAATTTTTATGAGTCAAAAGTTTTCTCTACTTCTAAATATTTACTTATATTTATTATTTAATATAAATAAAGACATATATATATAATGAGCATGAGTTTTAAAAAGTTCAGGATCAATTTGTTTTCACCATTAAATGTTAAGAAAAGGTACATAACAACAAACAATAAGTAGAGCAACTTGAGTTAAAATAATAAGTTTTATATTTTGTTATGGGATTTACATTATGTTATGTTTAAAAGAAACAAAAACTTAAAAAACTCATTGTGAGGAATATAAGAATCATAGGATTATATTACCAATTTACTGAATTTACAAATTGGATTAAGATTCTATTAAGATCTTATCTCTAAAAGATTTTAATATAATATGATTCTTAAACTTCAAGTATAATTGTAGAATTATAAAATTCTATGGATGGAATAAAACAACCTTTTGTTACAAGCATTACAAAACTTAAAATTTTCATTAACTATTAATTCGAATCCTTGAAAGACATATATATCAATTACAATATAATTTTGGATGGAAATGGTCTATAGCTTAGCCATGGTGAATAATAAGCTTTTTCCAAGTATTGAGACCTTTTGTCAACAACACCTAATGCAAACATGGGTGGCAAAGTTTCAAACACTATGTCACCAACCACGTCCGATGGTAGAATTGTCGATTTTTTCTTACATAATATAATGTATTTAGTATATTTATAGATAGATTATAAAATTAATATATAAAATATGATAAATAAATGATAATATATTTTTATTTATTATAATACATGTAAAATTAGCACGACCACGATAGAACTTAGGCAATAAAATAAAAATAATTATAAATATAAAAAAATTATATATTTTTGACACAAAGAATAACTTATCTATGTATAGATCAACTCAAATTCGAACAAACTATTTTAAATATGACTAGAATTTTGTTATATTAATAAAGTTATTTTATTGTAATTTTTACGTGACTTACAACAATAATTTTTTTAATAAAAAAGAGTAAAAGTATTTTATATTAGATATAAAATATTTTATATATAATATAAAAATTATTTATATTTTAAGAAATTGATCTTTTGGCAAATGCATTTAAACGTGACATTTCATTCTCTATTGGAAGCATGCCCTTTGTACTATTTAGATAGATCTAGCAACAAGTTTTTAGGAGAAGTTCCACACACTTTGTTAGCAAATTTCTCTAATTTGAAATTTTTGCTCTGTCAAACATGGATTAATTGGTCAAGTGCCAAAGACAAAGTCCAATAAAACTCCATTTTGGCCCTTGCAACTAAGTGCAAATTAAATCATTAGCACTCTATCAAATTGGATCACTTTGTACCCAAGCCTAATGTTTGTGGATATTAGTGATAGCTTCATCTCAAGTGAAATTCTTGGCTTTATTGGGAATCTGAGTTTATTGGAACTGAACATGATAGGTAATGTACTTATAGGAACAATTATGTGTGAAATGCCTACGTCTTATGTTTTATTCTTTCTTGATATTTTCTATAACAATATTTCAAACACTCCTCCTTCTTGCTTGAAATGGTCATCATATTTAGCTCATTTGAATTTGGAAGGGAATGGATTCACGGGTTCAATTTTGTAAACATTTTTCAACTTTTTTAATATGGAAACAATGAATATCGGCAATAATTTTTTGTCTAGTGAAACTCCAACATTAGTTGGGAATTTATCCTCTTTGAGGGTTCTTTAATTAAGAGGGAATTCCTTGAGCGATTCAATACTAGAACAATTGTGCCAATTAAATGAGCTAGGCATATTATATCTCTTGTAGAACTCATTTTCTAGACCAATACCATGTTTTAGCCACAAACCTTTTGGGAAGGTAAGTGAAATCTATATTAGCGATTATGTTTGGCTAACTAGCTCACCTTTGGGATTCAATTACAGTTTTCAAGGTAATTTAAAGCTTGAAATAACCTTAACTAATGTCACGAACAATCTTGGCAAGCGACAAACGCATGTTGAGTTATAGGGAATTGTGAGAGGCCTATTGATATATATGAGGAGATAAAGGCTATCATAAGGAAGAGGTTTGTCCCTAATCATTATTATAGAGATTTGTACCAAAAGCTACAAATGCTCACTTAAGGCACTAAAA
This sequence comes from Bruguiera gymnorhiza, assembly GCA_020883675.1. Lineage (NCBI taxonomy): Eukaryota > Viridiplantae > Streptophyta > Magnoliopsida > Malpighiales > Rhizophoraceae > Bruguiera > Bruguiera gymnorhiza. The sequence continues at coordinate 646,329 of JAIRCJ010000135.1, forward strand.
GTGTGGAGGACTACCATAAAGAGATAGAGATTGTCATGATTAGGGCCACCCCATAAGCTTCTCTCACAACTAACTTCCTCAAGGAACTTATTGGCATGCATAAACACTTTTCCCTAAATAAGAAACCTTTACGCCTATAAAATTTCTCAAAGGTTGACTTCTTACATATTCCATACACATTAGCAAAGTTAGGATCTTTTACATTTAATTCTTTAATATTTTCAAATCCTAATAATTTTGTAGTAAGTGTAAAAACAAAGGTATACCTGTAAGATACTACATCAACTACCATATTGAAAACATTTGAGCTAACCAAGCTACAAATGGTGTGAATTCAAGTTTAAAAGATAGTCAAGGTTTTATTAATATGATTGGAATGCTTAATGAGCCAAGGTTACGTAATAACATTTACTTCTAAATAAGAGTTTGTCCCAAATGAGTATTTGTTATAAAAATGAAAGTTTTTTGAATAAGAATTTGTCTTAAATAGAATTTTATCATAAATAGAAATTTGTTATAAATAGAAATTTATATCTTTTTTAGGATTACTATCTTAGTTTATAAATAAATACCTCCTTATAATTTCTAAAATCATAAAATTTGAGAGAAATAAAAAGAGAAAGTTTCCTCCTTTAATTTTTTCAAAAAATAAAGAACTTACCAATAAGTAACTCTTATTGTGGCATTCAACCTGACTTATCACTCTCAATTCCCTTCTTTTTTGAAACGTGACATCCATATTCTTTTTAATACGTTAAGTTCGTGTTCTTTTAAATATTAGGTCTAAGTTTTGTGTGATTAAAGTAAGACTTTGCTATTCTGGGTATTATTTGAGTTCTTACGTGAATTGAGCTCCTAAGTCACATGTTATATTGGCTTTTCATTGTGCTCCTTATTCATGCATTATTCATAAGCTTGCAACATTCCTGTTAGTTCACCAATTGACATCTAGGATAAATCATGTGCTTCTTCTATTACAATTACAATATGCTTGTATTAATGTGTGAATGTCCACAAGATCTTTTCAACTTTCACCTAATCATTCATATGTTCTCCATAGATTCTCATTTTATTTGTCAAGGAAAGAACTCTATTTATATAAACTAAAATAATTTATGAAGCTTCCTTCTACAAAAGATCAAATTGACATTGTAAGGTTTATAATTTTACCTTTTTAACTTTGTTCACACCTTGGAATGACATTGTCAATATATCTTATGTCTGATTTAATGAAATTACTCTTGCAATCTTCTTTAAAAATTCATAATTCACCATTAGATGAATAAAATAGAGTGCATTTTTAACCTTTTTTTGTAACTCTCGATAAGCAGCTCCTACACTTTTATTGCATCTACTACAAGTGGTGCAACTTCATTCTTCAGAATACTTGGCAATTCATTGTAATTGAATAGTACTTTCATTTGCACCCATCATTAGTTGTCATTTTTTTCATCCAAAACAAAAATTGAAACTGTAATTGTATCATTCATATTAAAATTCATGATTTACAAATCAATGCCCTTTTTTATTTTTTTCTAATATGGTCCCTAACTTTTATTATTTTTAATTTGGCCCTCAACATTTGTTTTGTTTCAATTCTGGTCATCAACTTTCTACTTTTCTCGATATGAACCCTTTTTTTTTATTTTTTTATACTTTTCTCCTCTCCATTGTTGGCGTTCACTATGATAACAATCAGGGATGGGAGAGAGCACCGACAACAAAGAGTTCTAACGAACGTGCAGTTGGTGGTGGCGAGGTCACCAAAAGAAGGGATCGGCGAGTGGCGAGCCAATGTTGACAAGAGACGAAGGTAAGAGGGGCTGGCAAGTTCAACCCTTTTCAGGTGAGATTTTCGGTGCGTCGCTGGGAGGAGGAGGAGGAAGATCGGTAGCTGAGGAGTTGGAAGACAGGGATTTCATGCATCAGCGGTGGCCCAAGAGGGTCTGTCCGGCGATGGAAAATAGTGGCAAAACGTTTGGATTTTCACAGATTTACGGATTTTCATTGTGTCAAAATGTTAATTTTGAATTCTTTTCTTTTTTGGGATGATAACTAAAGGAGAGACAACACCAATACAGAATTCGACCATAATAAGAAAATACGTATACTCATTTTTAGAGCTCATATTATTTTTCCATTAGAAATGTTGACAATTAATGGTAACAAAAATTAATTCACCGAAGAATGGCTTGATCTGATTTGTATTGAATGAAAAAGTTAATGAATCCCATAAATCAATTAAACTCAAAACTCAAAAAAATCAAAATTTGAAATAATCTAAAATCCAAATAGTACATATAACTCCGTGTAAAATACTTGAAACTCTATAAATTTGAAATATTTGTCCAAACAACCCAACCTAAAATCAATCTGATCCACCCAGTTTTGACCTTTGATGTTAACACTTGAGTAGTTAAAATGCAATTTGAATTACAAATATAGATAAAAATATATTTTTTTGTACAAATATAAAATTCCTGCAAGTAATTACTAAAAGAATAATGGAGCAAAAATTAAATTTTCTTTTCACTCCGCGGCAATATTGATCAGACAATATACCATGACCAATATACTAATATACAATTAATCAAAAGATTTATACGCTGATTCTTAGAATTGAAAATTGATCTAGAAAAGACAAATTTAAGCAAATAAATACCACAAATCACAACTGTTTTGTGTTTTTTTTTCACAAGTATGAATATGTTCAGGTTGTAAAAATGAAGGAAAAGGACACAGTATACGGGCAAGAAAAATTAATTGAAATGAAGGAATAAATAGATCTAACAAGAGACACATTGAACTAACAATGCTTGAGCCCCTTATGAATAGACAATTTCTATGCCAGTTAGCAGAAATAATTTTCTTTTTTTAAAAAAAAACTGGAACGAGATTTCAAATATTTTTCTCTTAAAGACTTTGATAATATGCTTAATTCCGCAAGCATGGAATCACATTAGAGCAGGGGGCGAACTTCCTTGTTTAGCCAAGAGGGCACTTCTCGCACAGGCAACCAAGGCAAATCCACCGTGAAGTAGCAAAATCGTCGATAAATATTGGCATAATCTAGAAAATCGCTGATGTGATAGAATTGAAATTATCGAAAACCTTGGAATATGGACAAACAAATAAGGGATATGCATGCATGGCGATTTTATATCACATTAGTTAAGAACTTAGGTTTTTAAGAATGAGGTCTTGAATTCAAAACTGAAGTAAGAAGAATGATGCTTATTAAAATAAAAAGAGGTACTCACGTTATGTACCTTACGATTCACATGGTTGTGAAATGGGCTTATATCTAAACGAGAAGAAGAGTTTATGTGTGTGTGTGTGTTTCTCCCTTTGTTGGTGTATAGCAAGAAGAAACGTTGAATATTGAAAAGGGCAAGCAATACAATAGAAAAGTCTGTAAAACCTTTGAGTTAAAAACAACTTTAGTTCCTTTTTTATAGAGCATTTTTCAGAATAAAGTGGACTAAATTTTCCTATATAATCTTCCCCCTTTTTGGGAAAAAAAAAAAGGAAAAAGAAAATGACAACATCGAAGACAGTGTAATTGTCAAATGTAAAACATGCATGTGATTAACAAACGCAAGTAGTGATGCAACAATACACCTGCATCATACGCGCAATAGGAATTGAACAACTATTTTCCATTGGTCTCTTTAAATTAAGTATTAGGTTGTAAATTACACAGTATAAAAATGATCGGTTAGGTCTCTGGACTTCTTACGCTGCTTATATGCCTTTGGTAATATCCAAATTAGAAGCTGCTCAAAAGGGAAAAAAGAAAAAAGGCTTGACACGCTCAAAATCAATGTTAACAGTAATCAAAAATATATTGTTCATAAATTGTCTTGTGTAATACATGAAATTTAGTGGTAACGCTTGAAGCCTAGAATTTTTTTTTTAATTTCTAATTATTTATACAAGCGTTTCAAAAACTAAAAGATCATTCTTAGGTCTGAATATTTATAATCTAGTGAGGTATTCGGCCAGGTGGTGCTTTGGGAGTCTGTGGTGATCCTCTAGGATGGTCCTTATCCCTGCCGGCACTCCTCAAAATTCGAGCTTGTAACCACTCTTTATTTTCAGTATTTTGCTTTGTATGTCTGTAGAACTGATGGAAAACTGCTTCATGTGTCTGCTTCAGCTTCATTCCTGTTCACATATTGGAAGATATATTTTATTTTTAAAATTATTTAATAGTTATGCAAGTAACCTGGAACCAAATTGTGACCAGAATATTGGGCAGAAACAAAATTAGTATTTCAGGGGAAAGCAATTTTCAAAATAGAATTTCATACATGTCTACATTTAAAATTGTCCCTTTATATGTGCATTTCTTTTCTTTCTATTACAAATATATTAGTCTATACTTAGAATTAAGTGGAGAGGATAACAATTTAAGCTACTGATACAAATGTTTGTGCATACGACTGAGTTTCAACAATTGGATTGACCTTTGTAAGCATTTGCAGGCAATCATATCCATTTAATAGATCAATATATCCATGTGGTTGCCTCTTTGATCTCATAAAACAATCATGAAAGCCATGGGACCATAAGGGAGAAAAAAAATCAAGGTGTTCCAATTCTTTAATTTCCTTGTCCATGATTTCTTATGGCTCACATCACACATATAAGTTTCTTGATCACTGTAAATCTATAATTAATAAGGCAATTAGCATGAGCTAGTTATGCGTAATTCATTGAACTTAATTACCTTCAATTGGAATAGGGGAACCCCCGATGCAGCCATCCAATCCAAGCAGTAGAATTGCAAGTAGTGCGTAGCCAAAAGCACTGGAGAGTTTTGCCATCGTCGAGAAAGTGCAGGAAACAGCATCAAATTAGATGACTTCTGTGGGCAACATATATACTTGGATCGATATATGTGGCCATCTCTGTCCGTCTCTATCCAGCCATGCTTCACTCTTTCTTCATATGTGTTGGTTGCGTTTCATATTCTCAAGTGCTCGACCAAAACAGTCAAAAAGGGTAGAAATTTCGCTGGAAACAGCTCTGCACCGACCACTTGATATCCACTTTGTATGATGGAGTTTCCAAATAGGGTATGGTCCACACTGGCACATGTTTCAACGCCGTTGACACTTCAATTTTACTGTGGTCATCAAATATGGTGGTGGCAGGAAATTTATTTGGGGCATGCTTGGAAGTTGCTTATGGACACGGCGGGCAATACATTTATGTTTTGTCAAACCCGTGTTCAACATTTTCACTTGTGTCCGTTAAAAACATAGTACACAGGCTTGTCAGACACGAAAATACATATCTACTCTAATCCAACTCTTTTCCAACATTCAATACTTATAGAAATATGACATGTAACGCAACAACATCAAAACAGTAAGTAAATTCAAGAAAAGTATGTCCAATACTGTCACATAAAGTATTGCTACCTACATATACATAATTTAGCAAAATAATCCAGCCAACTATGGTTTCCTAATTACTTTAGAAAACAATTTGGGAATAGTATAAAAAACTATGAAATGACAATCATCTATGAAATTGTCAATAAACCTGAACCACTTTCTTCGCCAGTAAGGGTTGACATAGAGAACAGCCACATAAGCCAACATGTATACGACATAGGTTGCCACGAAACTCGCTAAGAAGGACACGGGATCAACAATGTCACGCCATTTTCCATTGCTTGCATCTGATGATGGTGGCAATTCTGGTAAGTCAGTACTACAACTCATATCTAATGGAGGTCCACAAAGAAATGGATTTCCTTCATAGCTTGTATTACCAAATGTGGCAAACTGTCCCTTCATGTCTGGAAGCCTACCTGAAAAGTTGTTGTAAGATACATTGAAAAACTCTAGAAAGTTCAGTATAATCAATTCTGATGGAATTTCTCCGCTCAATTTGTTGTAGGAAAGGTCTAAGCTCTCTATTTGCCCCAAAGTTCCCCATGTTCTTGGAATTGATCCAGTCAACTGATTATGAGACAAGTTCAATGTCAGGATCGAGCTCAAATTTCCAAGTTCTGCCGGTATTTCCCCTGTTAGCTTATTAGAAGACAAATCCAATCCAGACATCAATTCAAGAATGCTACCACTGTATACGTAGGATATAGTTTTTGTCACAAAATGAACGTGTGCTTGATGCACATCAGAAAAGAATTCTTCATCACGGAAGAAATTATAGATCCCCAAATTACTCTGAAAATAGTGGGACATCATGAGAGATGCACTTCTCGGCGAAATAATTTGTGCCAAATCAGGTGTGATTACCTTCCCAAAAGAGATGTGGCTAAAACAACTTGGTATTGGTCCAGAGAACCAGTTATGTGAGAGATCCAATATGCTTAGTTGATTCAACCGGCAGAGTGCTTCTGGTAACAAACCACTCATATTATTCCCTCCAAGATGAAGAACTCTCAAATTGGACAAATTCTCAATTGAGGTTGGAATTTCACCGGACAGAAAATTATTTCCAATATTCAACGTCATCATATCGGAAGAGTTGAATAATTTTCCTGAAATTGTACCCGTGAATCCGTTCCCTTCCAAATTCAAATGATATAAACCTGATGACCAATTTAAGCAAGAAGGAAGAGTGCCCGAAAGATTGTTTTGAGAAATATCAAGAAGGTATAAATTGGACATGGATAGCTCACACGGAAATGTTCCTTCAAGCGCGTTATCTGCCATGTTGAGAATAGAGAAACTCAGATTCCCAATGAAGCCAGGAATTTTACCTGATATGACGTTGCCACTTATATCCAAAGATTCTAGGCTTGGGTAATGAGAGATCCAATTTGACAGAGTACCAGTTAATCGATTTCCATCTACTTGCAAGGACCATAATGAAGTTTGATTGGGCTTCGGCACTTCACCACTTAATTCATTGTTTGAGAGCAACAAGAATTCCAAATCAGAGGAATTTGTTAACAAAGTGTCTGGAATTCCTCCCGAAAACCTGTTGCTGGATAGATCTAAAAAGAACAAACAGGGCATGCTTCCAATAGAGGATGGAATGCCACCATCAAAAGCATTTGTCGAAAGATTAAATGCTCTTACATTTGGAATAATACCGTCAATATTTTGCTGAAGCTTTCCATGGAAGTGATTGTCTGAGATATCTATTTGTCTTATGGCAAAGCTAGAATTGGAGGATAAATGAAATGAATCCATAAAGGAGTTATTTCTAAGACTTAAAAACTCCAATTGGGTATTGTTTTCAAGCAACCAATTGGGGAAGTTTCCTGTGAGGTTATTGTGGGAGAGATCGATGTCTGTCAGGTCAGTTTGGTGAGTGAGAAATTGAGGAATATTGTTAAGTCTACAGTTTGGCATCGTAATAACCTTAAGCTGAAATGTTGGTAGCCAGTCATATGAATAGTGAGTTTGGACCTCTAGCTTGTAGTTATCACAAGGTAACATCAGCACTTCAAGGTTTGTGAGATTGGCAATTGAGTAAAAAGAGAATTGACCTGAAAAAAGATTGTTTTTGAGATCAACATACTCAAGGGATATGAGAGTAGCAATTGGAAAGGATGAAATGTCTCCTTCAAGTTTGTTTGATGACAAGTCTAAGAGTCTAAGAGATGTCAATTTGCCAAGGCAGGATGGAATAATTCCACTTAGATTATTGTTGCTGAGATCCAACTCTTGAAGGTTCTTCAATGCACACAAACCTAAAACAAAAGATGGTACAATATGTAGCGTTTTTTACAAAAGAGGAATTTGTTGCATTGGTAAAGACTTAACAGCTACCTTTTTGGGCTAAGGATCCGTTCAAATTGTTGTCAGCTAACGATAAAGCTTTGAGTGAAGTCATATGGCCAAGATCTGTCCCCAAAATAAAATAGATATAAAAAAAAGAAAAAAAACAGCAAATTAAAACTATAAAAAAATTTAGAAAATGCAATTCCAATTTAGCATTCGACAAAGTATTTCAATTTAAAAACTCATAATTTGATGCTAGGTTCGACCATAAAGGCCCAAAATTGGTCCAGTGTCAATGATGAAATACAATATCCGATGATATAATAAAAAACATTTGAAGACCAAAGTGTTCATATATTGTATAAGAGCCAATTCCTTGGCTTCATGTTGTATGCAGTTAAAAGGGAAAAGTTGTCCAAATAAATAACCTCATAGTTATTTTAGTTATTCATTTTTTACATCATCGTGATCAATGTTTTACAACGTTTATTGCCAAAAAAAGTTCTCTATTTACAAGGAAAGGCTAAGAATGCTTTTATAAACAATAAGTGCCTACAATTTGATGAGATTTTGGGGAAGGAAAATGTTTACGGGGGCAACATTAAAAGAAATTGTTAGGGTAAAAGAAGTATTTAGTGAGACAACTTCAAAAATAGAAATTATAGGGATCTTAAGTAAATATAGGTAGTTTATACAAAATTTTAAATTTCTAATAAATGTGAGAGATAAAAAGATTAAAGCTTAAATTTGAACTAACAATAAATTTAGATGAATTAAATGAACCTTTTTGACATTTGCACTGTTTAAACACAAAAAAATCCCCATGGAAAAAAACAAGCAATACCTGCTAGCATTGTTAAGGAACCACTGAGATTATTCAGAGAAAGATGCAAAATTTCTAAGTTCTTCAAGTTTGCTAAATCTGCAGATTTATATTAAAGAGAAAATAAATGAATCTCTTTGACAGAAAATAAATGAATCTCTTTGACACTTGCTCTCTTTAAACATACAAAATCCCCATGGAAAAGAACAAGCAGTACCTGCTAGTATTGTTAGGGAAACATTGAGATTATTCCCATGAAGATCCAAAATTTCTAGGTTCTTCAAACATGCTAAATCTGTAGATTTATATTAAAGAGAAAATAAATTGAGTTCTACCAAAAATAAATTTAATTCATTATTACTGTAATGGAAAAGTATTGTGACTTTTGGGGAAAAGAACAAAACAAAACAAATTAAATTCAAAGAATTGTCATACCTGTTGCAATAATCGATGCGTCCAAATTGTTTGAGCCAAGATTCAGTGTCCTAAGTGATGTAAGGGTACTTAGAAAGGGTAGGATGCTGCTATTGAAGCTGTTAAATTCTAGATTCAGTACTATCAAATTCTTCAACGACTTAAAATCTGCAACACATAGAGTATTTAATGGTTATTTTCCCAAATGCATTTATGAGTTTACTTATTGTATAAAAACAACCAATATTATTTATTTTTTATGAGGACAAAATAGGAAAAAAAAACAAAAAAAAAGTTCATTGCTTGAGTTACTCTTTATACGATAATTTTACATGGCGAAGAAGAGTTGGACGCAAAGTTCAAGTGGCGCAAAAGAAGAGACATAAAAGAAGACAAAATTTCTAAAGTATTTTAAAGAGATATAATGTATTTTAGTTGACTTTTAAAGTAAAATATAATGCAATGATTTTTTTAATTTAGAGTACTCTTTTCATCTTTTGAAGATTCTTTATAATTCTCTCATTATATTAGTTTTGTTTGATTGGATAAATAAAAATTAAATTCAAATCCGTTGTATTTCAAAAACTTGTAAATTGTGAATTTATTTTTAAAAATAATAAAAGAAAAAAATTGATGAGTTATATGTTGCCTTTACCTTGGACATTTGGGGGACCGCTAAGATCGTTATAGCTTAAATCCAAGGTCTCCAGATGTTTGATAGCCTTGAACTCTGAGGACAGATTACAGTTGTTCCATATGCAAATAAAGACATATACGTGATAATTTCATGCATGCATAGTTTAAAATAAAAAAGTTTTCACTCCATTGTAATAAGCAACAACAACTTCACAAGGATATGATTAAAGTTATTCCCTTGAAAACTAGCTCCTTGGGCAATTGAGTTACCCAATAATTATTCCCATGACACAGGAAAAAAAACAATTTTTGGAATCAAACACATCAATGCAGTTAAGCTTAACAAAGATAACTTCAATTTGCATCATAATTCCCAAATTAAAGTAAAAAGGAAAACCATACTTTACCCACCTTATATTTCATGAGACCAAATTAAGATGCAAATTATAGTTGTTTGCCTAAAAGGAAAAAAAAAAAAAAAACCCACAAATATTGTTACCTGCAATATTGTGCAACTATTTTGTAGATTACTACTATGATATAATGTTACAATATAAATTTCATTTTACTATATATTTTAATATAAACTTACTAGAACATTTCCAATAAGAAAAGAAATCCAAAGCCCAAGGGGGGCCCATAATGGGTCAGGCATGTGACGTTCATGGGTAGCTGAGGGCAATAATTAAAAGTTATAATAAATTAATAGTTAAAATAAGGTTTGTTAGATGAAAATTTTATAGATAGAGAAAAGAGAAATAACTATCCCATGGAAGCTTCTAATGTTTCTACATAATGCCTTTTGAAAAAGAGAAAAAAGCAAAGTGAGTTAGAAAGAGAGGGTTATGAAGTGATTGCCTTTTTGTATGGGTATGACCATTGGTGTTTAAAAGCAAATGCTTGCCAGTGCCGCCCAACCCCATGGGTAGTACTAAAATGAACTAATACCATCGTATCATTGGTAAAAGTTTGACAAATTGGTTTGATAAAAACTTGTCTTGGAATTTAATATCAAGATTTGTTTAATAAAAAAATTAAATTTGAATAATAATAAACTCAACTCATTTAATTTTGTCAATAATTTTATTAAAAATATTCTAAATTTTATTTGAAAAATTATTAAAATATTTATTGAGAATAATTTTACCATCATATTTAGTCATATCCAAATTTTATTTTTGTTATTAAGAATGGGGAATATGTCTAAGAGAGTGTTTGGTTTAACTCTTTGGATCACAAAGTACTATAGTTCAAATTATTTTTCATGATTTGCTTAAAAATATTTTTTGTTAATAAAAAGTATAATTGAAAATTAAAAAAGATGAATAAATAAAATAATTAAATGAATTTATAAGAAAAAAGAAAAGTTTGATCAAAGGGGTTGCTGTATATGTTCCTAAGTACCTTTGATTGGGAAAGATCCTTTAAATCTATTATCACTTAGGTTCAGAGTCCTCAGAGATGTGATTTCACACAGGGACTGTAGGATATTGTTTTGGAACATGTTCCCCGTAAGATCTAGAACTTCCAACTTCTTCAAACTGGATATCTTCTCAAAACCTACAGGAACAATTTTCTTAGTTATGCAACAAATCTCTTAAATAAATGTAGAATGACTATGTTTCTACCACTTAAAACGACCATGTTCTGATTCAGGCATTGACAATGGAGACAAGTTAATCTTGAAAACATGTGAACCTATATATGATCATAACTTTTCCAATTAAAAAATTAAAACAAAATTTAACTCAGAAATTTCCTGAATAACATGAGCTAACTTAGCTATGTACGCAAGTCTGTGTGGGTTTGCAACCCGCTGTGCACATGAAAACAAGAGGCAATGAAGGAAAAGTAAAGAAGCCCAATATGTACCATGATTCTGGTAACAACCGGTAAACTCATTCCAATGCAAGTCAAGATTGCGCAACTCCTCAAAAGGAAGAAACAAGGACACATTTAGAAACCACCCATCCGATGGGCCGAGGACGGAAGTGTAATTGAGAAAGAGCTCAATCACTCGGCCTGTGGTGCTATTACACTTGACTCGTTCCCAGCTGCAGCAGTCAGACGCCAGATTATCAGTCCAGGAAGGAAGCACATCCCCTGTCCGCACCCCATTCGACTTAAAGTTGTCCCTGATACTTAATAAACCCAACCTCTCTTCATCCAGGCAACTCTCATAACCACTTAAGCATATTAAATTGATCAGAACCCACAACACATATTTCCTGGTGAACCAGAACTCCATTGTCACGCAAATTAACAAGCACCAAAAGAAAAATCCGAAAGGTACCTTTTAATTTTTGCACTCACTGTATCCTAATTTCCGAGGCACAAACGCATATATAGAACAACAGATGGAAAGGAATCAATTTTGTAACGCTGGAGTCAGCAACACATGCCGTGTGATAAAAGTCAAGAGACTCAGAGTATATTCTAATTGTGAATATATTCTAATTATACAATTTGCCAAATATTTTAAATAAAGATTATCTAGTCAACATAGGTATTCTTCTCTCCCTCCTCTTGCCATCTACTTGAGTTTGATTAGTCATTTTAATTGAAGCATTTATGGGTCTGCATTGGATGTGTCTAAAGTGATTGAAACATGTGGGGGCATTGCAGATTCTGTGTTCAGATATAGATTCCTTAGCACCAATCTCTTATTTTTCCAGATACTCATGGCAATTGCCTTTTTTTTTTAATTAATTTATTTTGAGGCCGGCAATTGCTTTCTGTTCTTTTTTTTTTTTCTTTCATTCTTCTCTTTTGTTTTTTTTTTCTAGCAAGGAAGATTGAACGAAGACACTAATTGTAACTTTACGATTTACTGTGTGTAACTACCGTGGATATGACACTGCAGGAAAACTATATATTTTCTCTTTTCTTATTTCTTTTTATTTTTTTTTCAATTTGGTTTTTGTTATGAGATGCTATAACACAACAATCAATCATCTTTCTTTTTTTTCCAAGAAATAATCAATCATCTTTAATTTCATTGGTCATAAAAAAAAAAACAAGATTTAAATCAAGCCTCCTAAAAATGCTTATAAAATGTGAGTTTTATTCTACATGTGCCCAAAAAAATTAAATGTAAATTTATTTTACTCTCCAATCTAGTCAAAGTCTCAATTATAGATTTTAAGGAAATTATTGTCATAAGCATTAGTTTAAGATATGTTTGGTATATGAATTATGATATTATAGCATATAAATAAGCTAATTTGATTTGATTATATAATGGGCTAGTCATATGCCATTATGTTATGACAAGTGAAATAAAGTTTTAGAGAGATATATGTAGCATTGTATAGATTTTTCAAGTGAAATATAATGTAATGATTTCTTTTACAGACATTTTTTTTTCATTTTGGTTCTCTTTTATATCTAATTTAGTTATTTAACTTAACCAAATTATGAAAACTATAGATATAAAGGGGACTTTCATGTAAATGTAATGAGATTTATTTTTTAAATTTGAAATATTTTTTTCACTAATTACAAAACTAAAATAATGTCTGTAAAAATGAGTTGTAACTTGTGAGATATAACTTCTTACAATAATTAATTTCATTTTTTTTTCTTTTGAGGTAATAATTAATTTGTTAGATGATAAGAAAGAAATTATTTTCTTAGATGATCCCTAGAATATCTTACAAATCAATGACATAGTAAGAAAATTTCAAGACCAAAGCATTCATAAGCTTCATGAGAACCAATTCCTTGGCTTCTTGTTGTATGCAACAAAAAAGATAAAGACTATTGGCAAAGAAGTTACACAGACATAAATAATGGCAATCCAATTCATTTTTTTTTTTTTTCAATTTTCATAAGGCAGATTCATACATACAAATATAAGAATAAAAATAATGCATATGTAGAAAAATAAAAATTATACATTTTTTAGTAGAAAAAATAATATTACTTATTCATAATAAAAAGTATTACAATTATTACTTACAACTTGTATTTTTTGAAACTTTTGAATTATTATTTTATTTTTTATACTATCAATTTTTTTAAGATAAGTAACTATATAATCATTTTACTTATTCATCTCACATACAAATTTTTTACTCTGTTTTTTGCCAAAAAAAAAGTATAGACAATTTTTTTGAATTATGAAGGATGGGTAGTATATGTAAGATATAAAGTCCAAAATGACTCATATTTCTATTCTTTTATAAATATGTATAAACAAAAATTATTTTTAAAAATTTTAAATTAAGAAAAAAATAAATCACTGTATCTTTATTTCTGGTTTTCTTTTTTTGGTGCATGATTTGCTCGTGTATTAAATCCCTAGTCAAGCAAGACGATGCAACTTGATGACAACATGACAAATTTCACCGACCAAGCATTCATTTCACCACCACCGCCCATCCCACGCAGTCCAACGATATCAACGCCGTCGAACTCCAACGTCTTTGATTATGCCACGTGTATACATCCCACAGCCGCTACCAGTCAATTCCAGGCAACAAAAATCGTTTGTGGGTCATCAAAATTTTTACTTTTGCTCTCTCTCGTTCTATTTCTGTCCTTTTTCTTGATTATTGACTAATTTATTTATTTATCTCTTCTAGAAATAAAAATAAAACTGGGAAGCAATCCTCTCAAATTAATCCCTAACTTAAGAGCAAATTTGATGAAAATTTGACAATTTATCTATAAATCAATCAGGTCAAAAAATATACATAATTTTTTATATAATTATATTTATTTTAAATATATAACTCAATAAAATTTTATAATTTCTTTATTTTTATTATTAAGAACATTTTATATTTATAAAATTTTTATTGACGTTATAAAATCTTTTTATTTAAGAAGATGATCCTATAAAGGGACAAGAGAAAAATAAAAAAAATTTGTTTAAATAATTTTTCAAATTTTATTTAATTGTATATTCGAATTACAAAAATAGTTTTATGAATAAATATTTTGACTCTACTTACCCTATTCAATTATTAAAAAAAATCAAATAGGATTCCACTAAATTTTTCTTAAATTAGGGAACAAGTTTGGAAACATCTTAATCAAAAAATATTATAATGCTAAATAAATTTTGTGGATCAAAATTCTTCCACTTGTCATGCATCTGTCAAATGTCCAATCTAGAGAACCAAATGATGTACCACAATTACCATAGCAACAATGCTCCAAAATGTGAAAGTAGAACAAATTACGATATAATAATAAGACCAATTTTCAAGCCTTAATAAATTATACCAAAAAGACTAATGTATTATTATTACAAATAATCACAACATAACCTATGAGAAATATAAATGAGAAGGAAGAAAAATTCGAAACATCAACTCACTAGATATAAACAGACAACAAGGATAGAGTATAAATATCTCTTCACTAAAATTTTTGTTTGGAATTAACTTGCAACATAGATCTAACAAAATATATGATTTTATTTTGAAAAATTGCATTAGCTGTGAAGATATGAAAAATAAAATTGAAATTCACATATCTAAATGTATAAAATGTCTTGCCAACTCAGTTAATGGGGTAGAAGCATCAACATGATTGTTTTGGATTTTTCCTTGTGCCGGTGAAAGATACATAGTGCAAAGAGTAAAAGAACGATCTTTAAAAACCAAAGAGCCTAAAAGGAGTGGATGAATATATGAAAGGAGTGGATGAATATATGAAAGGAGTGAAGCAATCCAAAATTTTTTGAGTACGAAGGATTAATAATTTTATTTCCTGGAATATGAAAGAGGTATTAGATTACTAAAACGTGGTCATGAAATTCGTAATTAATAAGAGGACCCATTAAACAATAATAAATAATACGGAAATCATGTGGCAGATAAACCATTCTATACTCAAAATGAATTAGAAAGGAAGGAGAAGTGTGTCACTTGGCATACCAATATTACAAGCTTAATATATCTATGTACTAAAAAAATTAATATGTGTTTATTTTGCTCTCCAATTTAGTCAAAATCTTTATGTCTCCCCTAGTTACAAGTCACAATTGTTTAAAAATTAAAATTCCATATCCTCAAATTCCATAACAACATGGACAAAATAGACAAGTTTAATGTCCTCAAATTCCTACATTTAATGACTTAGAATAAATCCAATGCAAACATCAAATCAAGAAGGCTACCTTTTCTATATAGGGGATGACCTTTTGTTATCCCAATTCCTAAAGTCTCATAATTTTAATTATATATTTTTATTTTTTTAAACCTATTTTTCTTATACTTATTTTTAATTATAAGATAAACTTATTCCATTTCAAAAATTCTCATTTTACTTTCACTTTATATGTAATTTGACAGAAATTAATTAAAACAAAAATTTACAACTAATATATTTAGTGAAATCCAAACTTTATCTTTGGTTGTCAAGAGAGAATAACTCATGACTTACTTATGATCTCTTTAACATATAATTAATTTTTTACCCATTTTTGTTCTCTTGTACATCTAATATAATTATTTAACTTAACAAAATTTGAAAATTAACTTTCGAAAAAATATAATGGGGTATATTTTATAGATTTAGAATATTTTTTTCACCAACTATAAAACTAAAACTCTGCAAGTAAAAATCAATTATAATTTGTGTTGCAATTAATGTCTTATTTTCTAATTTTGTGTTCAAAGAAAATATTAAATACAAAAGAATAGATGAAAAGGAGTCAAATTTGTAATGTCATAGTCAGCAACACATGCCGTGTAATGGAAGGTAGACTGAATAAGAAGCATCATTTTCATAATGTGATAACAAAATCAACTATTACATCGGTGCAGTTGGTATACAGAATAAGAATCAAATGAGAGGAAAAGTCTTTGTAACTAATTTATTAACATCCCATTACCATCCAAAATGCATCTTGCTAAACATGTCTGGAGCCACTTCCTAATTGACTTAGTAGCATCCTAACGAGGAAGACTAAATACATGAATTATAATTCCTTTTTAGATAATAATAATAATAATTTTTGTTGTGAGATGCTATAACTCATCAATCAACTACCTTCAATTTGATAAATTAAGCCCCCTTCAAATGCTTATAAAATTTGAGTTTTAGTTATAGATGTAAAAAAACAAAACATAATAAATCATATTTATTTTGCATTTCAATCAAGTCAAAATCTCAAATGTAGTATTTTATTGAATTTTAAAGTGAAATACAATGCAATAATTTCTTTAACAAATACTCGTTTATTTTTTTCTCCATTTTAGCTCTCTTTTATATCCGACTTATTAATTTCATCAAACAAATCATGAAAACTATAAATATTAAGGGGGCTTTCATGTTCACGTAATGGGATCTGTTTTCTAAATTTGGAGTATTTTTTCACAAGGTTAGTGTTATTGAAAAAGAGCTCAATCACTCGGCCTGTGTTGCTATTACACTTGGTTCGTTCCCAGCTGCAGTAGTCAAATGCCAGATTATCGGTCCAGGAAGGAAGCACACACTCTGTGCTCACCCCATTCGACTCGTAGTAGACCCTGATACTTAATAAACCCAACTCTCTTCGTCCAGGCAATTCTTATAACCACTTAAGTATATTCAATTGATCAGAACCCACAACACATGTTTCCTGGTGAACCAGAACTCCATTGTCATGCAAATTAACAAGCATAAAAAGAAAAATCCGAAAAGTACCTTTTAATTTTTGCACTCATTATATCCTAATTTCCAAGGCACGAACGCATATATAGAAAAACGGATGGAAAGGGGTCAATTTTGTAATGCCGGAGTCAGCAGCCGTGTAATAAAAGTCAAGAGTCTGAGATTATATTCTAATTGTGAACATATTCTAATTATACAACTTGCTAAACATGTCAAGACAAGAGTCTGCTCCTAATCGATCAAAAAAGTCTTTGCCGACCTTCATAGGGTAACATTTTAACTAAAGATTATCAAGTCAACATAGGTATTCTTCTCTCCCTCTTGTCGTCTACTTGAGTTTGATTACTCATTTTAATTGAAGCATTTATGGGTCTGCATTGGATATGTCTAAAGTGATTGAAACATATGGGGGCATTGCAGATTCTGTGTTCGGATATAAATTCCACAGCACCAATCTCATATTTTCCACATACTCATGGCAATTACATTTTTTGTTTAATTAATTTATTTTGAGGCCAGCAATTGCTTTCTTTGTTTTTTTTTTTTTTTCATTCTTCTTGTTTTTGTTTTTTTTTTTCTAGCAAGGAAGATTGAATGAAGACACTAATTGTAACTTTATGTTTTACTGTGTGTGACTACCGTGCATATGACACTGCAGGAAAATTATATATTTTCTCTTCTTATTTGTTTTTATTTTTTTTTTAAATTTGGTTTTTGTTTTCAGATGCTATAATACAACAATCAATCATCTTTCTTTTTTCCCGAGAAACAATCAATCATCTTTAATTTGATTGGTCATTAAAAAAAAAAAAAAAACAAGATTCAAATCAAGCCTCCTCAAAATGCTTCTAGAATGTGAGTTTTATTCTACATGTGCCCAAAAAATTTAAATGCAAATTTATTTTGCTCTCCAATCTAGTCAAGGTCTCAAATGTAGATTTTAAGGAAATTATTGTCATAAAGCATTAGTTTAAGGTATGCTTGGTATATGAATTACGATATTATAGCATATAAATAGGCTAATTTGATTTTATTATAAATGGGCTAGTCATATGCCATCATGATATGACAATTGAAATAAAGATTTAGGGAGTTATAGGTAGCATTTTATAGGCTTTTTAAGTGAAATATAATGCAATGATTTCTTTAAAGAATAATTCATTTTTTGTTTTTGTCATTTTGGTTCTCTTTTATATCTAACTTAGTTATTTAACTTAATCAAATTATGAAAACTATAGACATAAAGCCGACTTTGATAGAGAGAAATTCTACAATAATTAATTTAACTTGAAAAAAAGATATAATTTCTTTATAATTCTCTTTTTATATCATTTTAGTTTGGCTTGATAGAGAGAAATTGAATTCAAATCCCTCTTTCCTTCAGATGCTTACAAAATGTGAATTTAATTTTAAACTAGTTTTGTTAATTGTGTCATAACCAGATATTTTATTCTTTGGGCTGAAAAGAATTCGGTGTACATTTAATTTTGGATAGAATATAGTTCAATTTCACATTTTTTTTATTTTACATAATTTGTATAAAAAATATATAGATTTTTTTATTTATAAATGATACATTTTTGCACACACCATTGTAATTTCTGAGGGACATATATATAGAACAACACATAAAAAGGAGTCAATTTTGTAATGCCAAACTCAGCTCCACATGTCGTGGAAAAAAGGGTAGACTAAATGAGAAGTATCACTTTCATAATATGACAAGAAAACTAAGGAAAACATTTCCTATAAAATGGGTCCAAAAGTGTGTCGAAAGACTTGCTTATTTTCCAAAAGTGTGTCCAAAGAGTTGACCTATAACCTCTCTAATTTCCAAAGTGTGTCCAAAGACTTAACTTATAAACTCTCTAATTTCCACAACGACAAAGTCCACAAGGACCCATGCCTCTATTCCTCTTATAATACGTATAAATAGAAATTATCTTACAAAATTCAAAATTGAAAGGAAATTAAAACATTGTAATCTTTTTTCCATGCATAAGTAAACTTCGTAGTTGGAGTAACTTCACCTATGTTTATTTCAATTACATTTTCATGTCCCTCAAAGTTTTCTGTTCTTAATTAATCTATGATATTCAAATTCTACAATAATTAATTTAACTTGAAAAAAAGATATAACTTCTTTATAATTCTCTTTTTATATCATTTTAGTTTGGTTTGATAGAGAGAAATTGAATTCAAATCCCTCTTTCCTTCAAATACTTATAAAATGTGAATTTAATTTTAAACTAATTTTGTTAATTGTGTCATAACTAGATTTTTTTTCTTCGGGCTAAAAAGAATTGGGTGTATATTTAATTTTGGATAGAATATAGTTCAATTTCACATTTTTTTTATTTTACATAATTTGTATAATAAATATATAATTTTTTTTATTTATAAATGATACATGTTTGCACACACCATTGTAATTTCTGAGGGACATATATATAGAACAACACATAAAAAGGAGTCAATTTTGTAATGCCAAACTCAACTCCACATGCCGTGGAAAAAAGGGTAGACTAAATGAGAAGTATCACTTTCATAATATGACAAGAAAACTAAGGAAAACATTTCCTATAAAATGGGTCCAAAAGTGTGTCGAAAGACTTGCTTATTTTCCAAAAGTGTGTCCAAAGAGTTGACCTATAACCTCTCTAATTTCCAAAGTGTGTCCAAAGACTTGACTTATAAACTCTCTAATTTCCACAACGACAAAGTCCACAAGGACCCATGCCTCTATTCCTCTTATAATACGTATAAATAGAAATTATCTTACAAAATTCAAAATTGAAAGGAAATTAAAACACTGTAATCTTTTTTCCATGCATAAGTAAACTTCGTAGTTGGAATAACTTCACCTATGTTTATTTCAATTACATTTTCATGTCCCTCAGAGTTTTCTGTTCTTAATTAATCTATGATATTCAAATTCTACAATAATTAATTTAACTTGAAAAAAAAGATATAACTTCTTTATAATTCTCTTTTTATATCATTTTAGTTTAGTTTGATTGAGAGAAATTGAATTCAAATCCCTCTTTCCTTCAAATGCTTATAAAATGTGAATTTAATTTTGAACTAATTTTGTTAATTGTGTCATAACTAGATTTTTTTTTCTTTGGGCTAAAAAGAATTGGGTGTACATTTAATTTTGGATAGAATATAGTTCAATTTCACATTTTTTTTATTTTACATAATTTGTATAATAAATATATAGATTTTTTTATTTATAAATGATACATTTTTGCACACACCATTGTAATTTCTGAGGGACATATATATAGAACAACACATAAAAAGGAGTCAATTTTGTAATGCCAAACTCAGCTCCACATGTCGTGGAAAAAAGGGTAGACTAAATGAGAAGTATCACTTTCATAATATGACAAGAAAACTAAGGAAAACATTTCCTATAAAATGGGTCCATAAGTGTGTCGAAAGACTTGCTTATTTTCCAAAAGTGTGTCCAAAGAGTTGACCTATAACCTCTCTAATTTCCAAAGTGTGTCCAAAGACTTGACTTATAAACTCTCTAATTTCCATAACGACAAAGTCCACAAGGACCCATGCCTCTATTCCTCTTATAATATGTATAAACAGAAATTATCTTACAAAATTCAAAATTGAAAGGAAATTAAAACACTGTAATCTTTTTTCCATACATAAGTAAACTTCGTAGTTGGAGTAACTTCAACTATGTTTATTTCAATTACATTTTCATGTCCCTCAGAGTTTTCTGTTCTTAATTAATCTATGATATTCAAATTCTACAATAATTAATTTAACTTGAAAAAAAAGATATAACTTCTTTATAATTCTCTTTTTATATCATTTTAGTTTAGTTTGATAGAGAGAAATTGAATTCAAATCCCTCTTTCCTTCAAATGCTTATAAAATGTGAATTTAATTTTAAACTAATTTTGTTAATTGTGTCATAACTAGATTTTTTTCTTTGGGTTGAAAAGAATTGGGTGTACATTTAATTTTGGATAGAATATAGTTCAATTTCACATTTTTTTTAGTTTACATAATTTGTATAATAAATATATAGATTTTTTTATTTATAAATGATACATTTTTGCACACACCATTGTAATTTCTGAGGGACATATATATAGAACAACACATAAAAAGGAGTCAATTTTGTAATGCCAAACTCAGCTCCACATGCCGTGGAAAAAAGGGTAGACTAAATGAGAAGTATCACTTTCATAATATGACAAGAAAACTAAGGAAAACATTTCCTATAAAATGGGTCCAAAAGTGTGTCGAAAGACTTGCTTATTTTCCAAAAGTGTGTCCAAAGATTTGACCTATAACCTCCCTAATTTCCAAAGTGTGTCCAAAACTTGGCTTATAAACTCTGTAATTTCCACAATGACAAAGTCCAAAAGGACCCATGCCTCTATTCCTCTTATAATATGTATAAACAGAAATTATTTTAAAAAATTCAAAATTGAAAGGAAATTAAAACACTGTAATCTTTTTTCCCTGTCTAAGTAAACTTCGTAATTGGAGTAACTTGACCTATGTTTATTCGAATTACATTTTCTTGTCTCTCAGACTTTTCTGCTCTTAATTAATCAATAGTATTCAAATTCTACAATAAATAATTTAACTTGAAAAGAAGATATAACTTCTTTATAATTCTCTTTTTATGTCATTTTAGTTTGGTTTGATAGAGAGAAATTGAATTCAAATTCCTTTTTCCTTCAAATGCTTATAAAATGTAAATTTAATTTTAAACTAGTTTTGTTAATTGTGTCATAACGAGATATATTTTTCCTTGGGTTGAAAAGAATTGGGTGTACATTTAATTTTGCATAGAATATAGTTCAATTTCACGTTTTTTTTTTTTTTTACAAAATTTGTATAATAAATATATAGATTTTTTTTTATATAAAAAAGATATGTTTCTTACATTTTTGCACAAACCATTTTAATTTTTGTGGCACGTATATATAGTGCAAGACATGAAAAGGAGTCAATTTTGTAATGCCAAACTCAGCTCCACATGTCGTGTCAAAAAGGGTAGACCAAATGAGAAGCATCACTTTCACAATAAGACAACAAAAGTAACTAAGGAAAGCATTTCCTATAAAATGGGTCCAAAAGTGTGCTCAAAGACTTGCTTATTTTCCAAAAGTGTGTCCAAAGACTTGACCTATAACCTCTCTAATTTCCAAAGTGTGTCCAAGGACTTGGCTTATAAACTCTCTAATTTCCACAACGACGAAGTCCAAAAAGACCCATGCCTCTATTCCTCTTATAATATGTAAAAAGAGAAATTATCTTAAAAAATTCAAAATTGAGAGGAAGTTGAAACACTGTAATCTTTTTTCCATAGCTAGTTAAACTCCGTAGTTAGAGTAACTTGACATATGTTTATTGAATTACATTTTCATGTTCATTGGACTTTTATATTCTTAATTAATCTATGGTATTCAAATTTTGCAATAATTAATTTAACTTGAAAAGAAAAATATAACTTCTTTATAATTCTCTTTTTATATCATTTTAGTTTGGTTTGATAGAGAGAAATTGAATTCAAATCCCTCTTTCCTTCAAATACTTATAAAATGTGAATTTAATTTTAAACTAGTTTTGTTAATTGTGTCATAACTAGATATTTTTTTCTTTGGGCTGAAAAGAATTATGTGTACATTTAATTTTGAACAAAATATAGTTCAATTTCACGTTTTTTTTAACATAATTTGTATAATAAATATATAGATTTTTTATTTATAAATGATACATTTTTGCACACACCTTTGTAATTTCTGAGTGACATATATATAGAACAACACATGAAAAGGAATCAATTTTGTAATGCCAAACTCAGCTCCACATGTCGTGGCAAAAAGGATAGACTAAATGAGAAGTATTACTTTCACAATATGACAAGAAAACTACCTAAGGAAAACATTTCCTATAAAATGGGTCGAAAAGTGTGTCAAAAGACTTGCTTATTTTCCAAAAGTGTGTCCAAAGACTTGACCTATAACCTCTCTAATTTCCAAAGTGTGTCCAAAGACTTGACTTATAAACTCTCTAATTTCCACAACGACAAAGTCCAAAAGGACCCATGCCTGTATTCCACTTATAATATGTAAAAAGAGAAATTATCTTAAAAAATTCAAAATTGAGAGGAAGTTGAAACACTGTAATCTTTTTTCCATAGCTAGTTAAACTCCGTAGTTAGAGTAACTTGACCTACGTTTATTGAATTACATTTTCATGTCCATTGGACTTTTATATTCTTAATTAATCTATGGTATTCAAATTTTGCAATAATTAATTTAACTTGAAAAGAAAAATATAACTTCTTTATAATTCTCTTTTTATATCATTTTAGTTTGGCTTGATAGAGAGAAATTGAATTCAAATCCCTCTTTCCTTCAAATACTTATAAAATGTGAATTTAATTTTAAACTAGTTTTGTTAATTGTGTCATAACTAGATATTTTTTTCTTTAGGCTGAAAAGAATTATGTGTACATTTAATTTTGAATAAAATATAGTTCAATTTCATGTTTTTTTTCTACATAATTTGTATAATAAATATATAGATTTTTTTATTTATAAATGATACATTTTTACACACACCATTGTAATTTCTGAGTGATATATATAGAACAACACATGAAAAGGAATCAATTTTGTAATGCCAAACTCAGCTCCACATGCCGTGGCAAAAAGGATAAACTAAATGAGAAGTATCACTTTCACAATATGACAAGAAAACTACCTAAGGAAAACATGTCCTATAAAATGGGTCCAAAAGTGTGTCGAAAGACTTGCTTATTTTCCAAAAGTGTGTCCAAAAACTTGACCTATAACCTCTTTAATTTCCAAAGTGTGTCTAAAGACTTGACTTATAAACTCTTTAATTTCCACAACGACAAAGTCCAAAAGGACCCATGCCTCTATTCCACTTATAATATGTAAAAAGAGAAATTATCTTAAAAAATTCAAAATTGAGAGGAAGTTGAAACACTGTAATCTTTTTTCGATAGCTAGGTAAACTCCGTAGTTAGAGTAACTTGACATATGTTTATTGAATTACATTTTCATGTCCATTGGACTTTTATATTCTTAATTAATCTATGGTATTCAAATTTTGCAATAATTAATTTAACTTGAAAAGAAAAATATAACTTCTTTAAAATTCTCTTTTTATATCATTTTAGTTTGGTTTGATAGAGAGAAATTGAATTCAAATCCCTCTTTCCTTCAAATACTTATAAAATGTGAATTTAATTTTAAACTAGTTTTGTTAATTGTGTCATAACTAGATATTTTTTTTCTTTGGGCTGAAAAGAATTATGTGTACATTTAATTTTGAATAAAATATAGTTCAATTTCACGTTTTTTTTTTTACATAATTTGTATAATAAATATATAGATTTTTTTATTTATAAATGATACATTTTTGCACACACCTTTGTAATTTCTAAGTGACATATATATAGAACAACATATGAAAAGGAATCAATTTTGTAATGCCAAACTCAGCTCCACATGCCGTGGCAAAAAGGATAGACTAAATGAGAAGTATCACTTTCACAATATGACAAGAAAACTAACTAAGGAAAACATTTCTTATAAAATGGGTCCAAAAGTGTGTCGAAAGACTTGCTTATTTTCCAAAAGTGTGTCCAAAGACTTGACCTCTAACCTCTCTAATTTCCAAAGTGTGTCCAAAGACTTGACTTATAAACTCTCTAATTTCCACAACGACAAAGTCCAAAAGGACCCATGCCTCTATTCCTTTTATAATATGTATAAAGAGAAATTATCTCAAAAAATTCAAAATTGAGAGGAAATTAAAACACTGTAATCTTTTTTCCCTTTCCAAGTAAACCTCGTAGTTGGAGTAACTTGACCTATGTTTATTTGAATTACATTTTCTTGTCTCTCAGACTTGTCTACTCTTAATTAATCAATGATATTCAAATTCTACAATAATTAATTTAACTTGAAAAAAAGATATAACTTCTTTATAATTCTCTTTTTATATCATTTTAGTTTGGTTTGATATAGAGAAATTGAATTCAAATCCCTCTTTCCTTCAAATGCTTATAAAATGTGAATTTAATTTTAAACTAATTTTGTTAATTGTGTCATAACCAGATTTTTTTTTTTTTTGGCTGAAAAGAATTTGGTGTACATTTAATTTTGAATAGAATATAGTTCGATTTCACGTTTTTTTTTTCATAATTTGTATAATAAATATATAGATTTTTTTTTATAAATGATATGTTTCTTATATTTTTGCACACACCATTTTAATTTTTGAAGCACATATATATAAAGCAAGACATGAAAATAAGTCAATTTTGTAATGCCAAACTCAACTCCACATACTGTGTCAAAAATAGTAGACCAAATGAGAAGTATCACTTTGACAATATGACAACAAAAGTAACTAAGGAAAACATTTCCTATGAAATAGGTCCAAAAGTGTGCTCAAAGACTTGATTATTTTCCAAAAGTATGTCCAAAGGCTTGACCTATAACCTCTCTAATTTCCAAAGTGTGTCCAAAGACTTGACTTATAAACTCTCTAATTTCCACAACAACAAAGTCCAAAAGGACCCATGCCTCCATTTCTCTTATAATATTTATAAACAGAAATTATCTTAAAAAATTCAAAATTGAGAGGAATTTAAAACACTGTAATCTTTTTCCATAGTTAGGTAAATTTCATAGTTAAGAGTAACTTAAACCTACATTTATTAAATTACATTTTCTTGTCCATTGAACTTTTATATTCTTAATTAATTTATGGTATTGAAATTATGTAATAATTAATTTAACTTAAAAAGAAAAATATAATTTCTTTAAAATTCTCTTTTTATATCATTTTAATTTGATTTGATAAAGAGGAATTGAATTTAAATTCTTCTTTCCTTCAAATACTTATAAAATGTGAATTTAATTTTAAACTAATTTTATTAATTATTTTATAACTAAATTTTTCTTTTTGAGCTAAAAAGAATTAGGTGTACGTTTGATTTTGAATAAAATATAGTTAAATTTCACGTTTTTTTTTTACATAATTTATATAATAAATATATAGATTTTTTTTTTATAAATGATATGTTTCTTACATTTTTGCACACCATTTTAATTTTTGAAATACGTATATATAGAATAAGACATAAAAAGGAGTCAATTTTATCATGACAAACTCAGCCCCACATGTCGCGTCAAAAAGGGTGGACCAAATGAGAAGCATTACTTTCACAATATGACAACAAAAATAACTAAGGAAATCATTTCCTATAAAATGGGTCCGAAAGTGTGTCCAAAAACTTGATTATTTTTCAAAAGTATGTCCAAAGACTTGACCTATAATCTTTCTAATTTCCAAAGTGTGTCTAAAAATATGACTTATAAACTCTCTAATTTCCGCAACCACAAAGTCCAAAAGGACCCACTCGACAATGCTGTGGATGGTGAAATTTCTGGCATCTCCAGTCATTGCTAGCTTTCTGTTGGTTATGGGCATACCATCCACCCGGTGGTTGGCATTAAGCTTACCTCCATTCCAATGATGCCCTGTATGAAGAACTAGGACATCAAACTCAGATAAAAATTGACGCAAAAATGCCGTTTTTTGTTACAATACTGCATACTGTGAATAGTTACGGTCCAGAAAGCATCAATTAGAAGATACAACTGCACAATTTAACCGCATAACTAGACAACTTTTAACTCCTTAAGCCATGCAGTATTTAGAGGACAAGGACCTGGTCTCCCTTCCACGATTGCCTTTTCAGAGAGAGAATAGAACCAACCATTCCTCCATTTGAACTGCAAGGTTTTAGTGAGAGAGATGGAATTAAAAATGGGTAACCATTCCTCTCGTATTCCAATGGTAACTAGACTCCAGGCTCAATTCTCCCGGAGAAAAATGGCAAAGAAATGGGTACTAGCTGAGGAGACAAGGCTTCCAACATCAAAATTGGAAGAAACTATCTTCTTCAAATATTTGCATAAAGTTAATGACCATGATGGTGATCTAACAATTAGATGAAGACTCACTAATCATGCATTATATTCAACCAAGCTATATGGTTCATGCAAAAGAACAAAGGGTCTCAATTTAAAAGACTTCCATGTTGTTGGATTTAAGGAAAAGATAAAATGTATGATTCATGTATTATAATCAGCTAAACTAAATGATACCTCAAATTTCTTTATATATTTGTTCTGCACAAAAGTTCTCATTTCATAAGAGATAGATGGAACCACTGTTAGATAAATACCATGGATAACTGCATCGATTTATTGAATTCCTATGAAGAGAACTAAGTGATAAGATAGATAGCCACAGACAAATTCATCACCACTCTGCGAAAACAATAAATATTGCAGCTGAAACACCTTACCCCTTTAATGGCTGTTGGGAAGTGGGCAACAGCCCGGGAATAAGCACATAATCTTTCTTCCATAGCAGCATCAAATGTAATCCCCTTTTCTGTAGCTGCTGCAGAAGCAAGTTCTGCAATAAGGTTGGACGCCTGAAACCTCAAATAGCACTGTAGACTAGCTTATTTAATGCTAGAACTGTAACTTATAATGGCAGACTAGATGTTAGCAATGGTGATGCAGGAAAGCTACAAAGGGAAGATTTAAGGTTGCTGAGGTCTAGATTTTCTTAGTGTTAAGGAAATTGAAATTTTAGGATTTTAAGTATGGAATTTAACTTTGTATGACTCAATATATATTGGATAAATTACAAAGAGCAATAGAAATTGAAAAAACTTATTAGTATCACGCTGATAAGATTAAAAAACTACCAGCATCATACTCAATGTTACCCCAGTACAGGACAAGAGAGCCACACACCTTAAAGGTAAAAATTACCAACAGCCATACAACCCCCAATTTAACCTCCGAAAAATCGCATAAACCTTATATGCAGAAACCACCCAAAAACTTTGAGCTATTAGGTGAAACTCAGGGTATGGACCATATATTATACTCCAAAATGCCCCCCCATGCGAAATGTGAGGATAGTGTGATTCAAACTCATGATCACTTTATCATGAAAGCTTTGATACCATGTCAAGAAACCATTTAACCCAAAAACTTAAGTTATTAGGTGAGGCCTAAGCTATGGATTATGCATTATACTCCAGGTCTCCAACAACGTTTTCAAAAGGTAATTTGTAATTTTGGTCAAAGTTAAGGAATCAAGCAACAAGAAAATTCCAGAAAATCTTCTAAGGTAAGAAAAATTAAAAAGCCTTTCATGCTAAGGAACTGCCATGCAAGCTGAGCAACAGTTATAAATTCATTGTTGAGAGACTTAGAAATTGTACCGATGAAGTCAAAGAAATACGACTCATTAAGAAGATGGCTAAGAAAACTATATGTAAACATGGACTTTGTAACCTTAGAAAAAGAAGAAATAGGCTTAAAAAACAAGAAATCCAATCATTATTTGCAGGAGCAGCAAGCCCACATATCCACACAAATACTTTCACTCTGTTTTGCCCTGTTTTGTTAAAGTTTCTGAAACTTCATCCAATAATGCATTTGACACAACAAGTGGTATCAAAGTTAGTATATTACCCTTGATCCAAAAACCAGAAGTATTTGCGTGAAAATAGTTGAAAAAAATTTCTAGTGGTATCAAAGTTAGTATGTCGCCTTTGATCCAAAAACCAGAAGTATTTTCATGAAAATAGTTGAAAACAATTTCTAGCGGTATCAAAGTTAGTATATCGCCCTTGATCCAAAAACCAGAAGTATTTGCGTGAAAATAGTTGAAAACAATTTCTAGGTACAAAAAGTTGTATGACTCTGTTTTGAATAATAAGCCAAAAAAGGTTTTTGGATTGACTCTCTCAATTCCTAAAGTTTCAATTTAGTCCTTTCCTCCCAAATTTGACTCATCTATCAAAAATTGTGCACTCCAGTCCTAGTAAAATCCTAGCCACAGATAATCCTAATACCATCTTCATATACACTCAAAGTCAAGTTTTAATATTTGATTCAGAATTCTACAAATATTGGAGCTCATGAAAGAAGACAATCTTTATCGCACAAAATTTGTGGTAGTCACTAATTATTATCAAGAACCACCAGTAGAGGAAAGTTCCACAACAGGGTCAAATATGGAGATGAAAGAATATAAGTAAAATGTCTGGAGAGATGCAAGTGCAATGAGGATCATCCAGCAGGCTGTGAGCAAAATTATTTTTCCTAGAATCTTCAGTATCAAAAGCCAAAGATGCATGAGAAATATTACAAAAGGAATTCAAGGGCTCGAAACTTCAAAATATGCAGAGGCAATTTGATAACCTTTCTATGAAATAAAGTGAAAGAATCAAAGGTTTCTATTTAAGAGTTGTTGAAATAGTCAACCAAATCAAGAGCAGCATTGACGACATTGATTAAAAGAAGATCATAAAACAAATTCCACCAGGTTTAATTTCAAATTTGAGGATATCCTTGCAATTATTGAAAAGACAAAAGATCTGTCGAAAGTTATCGTGCACAAGTTAATAGCGCGAGCAAAGAATGGGCAAATTTTTGAGTCAATCGCTGGAGCAAGCATTTCAATCCAGAATCAAAATTAATGAGAAACAACTGTCAACAAAGGATGAAGGGGCACATATTGAAAACAGAATCAGCAAGGACAGAGAAAAATTCAACACCAACAGAATGCATAGTCTTTCATTCCCATAGACTTCATGGAGAGCATTGGTACATGCAGATATGCCAACTCAAACTCCTTCAATTAGCAGCAAATGGTACTTTCTTTTGTTTGTTGATGATTTTACAGGGACAATGTGGATATATATTTTGGAGCAAAAGTCAGGGGCCTTCATTCAAATTTGTTCAATTCAGAGCAAAGTTGGAGAGAGAAAGTGACCAAGAAATAAAGCACTTAGAAATGAATCATGGTGGAGAATTTATCTATAAACCATTCCTAGGGTATTACAAAGACAAAGGAATGAAAGGATAATTGGCCATGAGATACAATCTGTGACCAAATGGTGTAGAATAACGTAAGAATCACACTATTATAGAGATGGCTAGAAGCATGTCTAAAGGAAAACAACTTTCCGAAAAGTTTTTGGTCAAAGCAACCAATACAGCAGTCTACAATCTCAACTGATCAACAAAATCAATTCAAAATAAAACACCATTTGAAGCATGACATAAAAGGAAGCAGTGGGTGGGTCATCTCAAAGGTTTTGGTTGCATAGCTTACTCTCGTATTCCTTCTCAAAAAAGAGAGAAGTTTGATGAAAAATGAAAGCAAGGTTTCTTTTTTGGGGTATGGTGATGAATCTAAAGAATATCATCTGTATAACCCAACAACAAGCAATGGTGATCCTGTTGAAGTGGAAAATCCAAAAAATGCCAAGCCTGAGATCTTCAGTTCAAATTGCCTCAGATTCAGAATCACCACAAAGAAAGGTGCATAGACTCAATGAACTGTATGAATCTTTTAATGTTGACAAGTGAACCACAATTTTGAAGTAGGTGCATAAGAAGAATTATGGAACAAGACAATGGACGAGGAGATCAAAATGATTCAAAGGAATCACACATGGGAGCAGGCAGACATGCCAAAGTAAACTTGTGATTGGAAATAATTCAAAGAAGATAGCTCAATTCAAAAAAACAAGGCACATCTCATTGTAAAAGGTTATTTGCATCAACCTGGGGTAGACTTTCATGAGAGATAAGCATCAGTTGCACAGATGGAGACAACTGGAAAATTTCTTGCATTGACAATTCAAACGGAATTAGAAATTTTTCAACTAGACGTACAATAAGGATTATTGAATAGAGAACTAGACAAAGTGTATGTGGAGCAATCTGAAAGCTATGTGAATAATGGAATGGAGGACAAAGTTTATTGACTCCATAAGGCTCAATATGGGCAGAAGCAAGCACCTCAAGCAGGGAAGAGCAATTGATAATTATTCTCAGCAAAATGGATTCCAAAGGAGCCCAAGTGAAGCATCACTTTATGTAAAGAAGGGAGGTGCCAATGATGTTCTTATTGTTTGGTTATATGTGCATGATTGATTTATATTGGTCTTAACCCAGAGAAAATTGAAGAATTTAGAAGTGCTATGATAAAAGAATTTGACATGACTGACTTGGGACTCATGAAATATTTTCTAGGAACCCAAGTTAAGCAAAATAAAGGAGAGATTTTCATTTCTCAAGAAAAACATGCAGAAGACTTGCTCAAGAAATTTCACATGTGAAGTTGTAAAGCAGTGTCAACAATGATGCCCCTAAATGAGAGATTACGTGAGCAAAGTATAATTCCAAGCCTGTATTGAAGTCTCGTGGGTTCATTACATTATTTGACAAATACATGACCAGATATCGCACATTCAGTAAGTCTTGTTTCTAGATTCATGAGCAAACCTAGCTGACTTCATCATGTAGCTGCCAAAAGAAATTTGTGGCATATCTAATGAACTAAGAAGTTTAGAATCAAATATGCAAAATCATAGTTTGAGAATTATTGATAGCGATTGGGCAGGATCAGCAGATGAGAAAAAGCACATCAGGATACATATGCACCTTGGAAACCAAGCTAATTTGTAGTAATTCCAAGAAACAAAAGGTAGTTGCATTATCATCTACTGAAGAAGAATACACTGTAGCTACTAATGTAGTTTGTGAAGCAATTTGGTTACAAAAATGCTATCAGATTTGCAACATTAAGATAAAGATCCAACAATCATCTAGTGCAATATTATGTCAGTAATAGCCATGACAGGAATCTAATATATATACAAAGAGCATTGGGCCGAGTCATCATTGCACAGGGTTAATAGAGGAGAAGTTATAATGGAGTTTGTCAACACAAATGATCAACCAGCAGACATTCTTACCAAAGCAGTTCCAAGAGAAAAGTTCAAACAGAAATTCAAAATTACAGATTGAGAGGGAATGTTAAAAGGTAATTTGTAATTTTGGTCAAAGTTAAATACTGAAGCAACAAGAAAATTCCAGAAAATCTTCAATGTTAAGGGAAATAAATCAAGAAACCTTTCATGTTAAGGAACCTCAATGCAAGCTCAGCAACAATTGTAACCGTAATTCAGAGAGTTCCAGAAATTGTATCAACAAAGTAATATAAAGTCAAAGAAATTCAAATCATGAAGGACACAAAGAAAATTATATACAGACATGTATGTTATAGGCTTAAAACACAAAAAATTCAAGAATTAGTTGCAGCAGCAGCTCTGCTAGATTGTCAATGTCCACTTATCAGAGCCCAAAAGGGTATTGCACAACCATCTAAACAAAGAAGGCACAATTATTTCCATTGCAAGTTCAGCAATTCAAAAGGAAATTATTTCAAATAGTAGGTCATGAGCGACACTTCACTTGTGATCAATTACAATCATTGAACCTAATAGAGAAGCAAATACTTGCATTGGCCCACAAAATGCAGCCACCACAGCAATATCTGAACCTCAATTTATAGCATTCTTCATATTACTTAGCTAGCTTAGTCAATGAGCAGTAGATTATTTTTCTTCATTATAATTGTGGCTGAACATTTACAACTTGCAAGCAGATGTTCTTCTGCTCTAGTTCAATTTTTCTTGTTTCCTGGGAATGAATGCTGATTCAATTATCAGTAAAGTTCATATCTTTCACCTAAATTCCTCAAAACAAATCCAGAATTATTAGGAATACCTACCCTTCCATCTGGACTTGGGAGTGGATTCAAGAACAGCATCAAGATCATCATCCCTAGTACAAACCAAAATAGGCCCTTCAAAATCAAGCGGCACAGAGTCCCCTCTCTTCACCAATGAATCTTGGCCACCACCCATTTCTTGCAACGCCCTTCCCACTCGTCCGCCGCCGCCGCCAACAATCGCCGCCGGAACAACCGTGGCAGCCGTTGGAGTAGTTGTGGCACTAGGGGCTGCTGCGGCCATTACAGAGAGTCGTGTGCTTTGGGTTGTAGAAATGAATTTGGAGCGAAAGAAGGTGAGCTTTGAAGTGGGCTTAGGGAGAGAAGAGACAGAGAGAGTGATTAGTGGTATAGACGCCGTTGGATTGAGAGAAATGCTGAGGATGACGACAATGGTGCTGCTGGTGCTAACAAAAGAATAAATTAAATTTCAGTAAAATAGTTTAAATAATTTATATCTCTTTAAATATAATTTAAATTTTAATATTATCAAATAATTTATCTTATTTAATAATTTTTAAATTTAAAATTATAATCAAATTATTAAATATAATTTACTTAAATTATAATTATAATTATATATTTTTAAATATTTCAACATTTTAATTTGATAAATCTAATTAATTAAATTAAATAAATTTACAATTTTTATATAACTCTATTATTAAAAGTCTTATTTATTGAAAATAAAAAAAATTAATTACTTATTTTGTTTTTTGTGTAATAAATTATATAAAATAAATACAAAATTATCATTTTAGTATTCTTTTTAAAACTAATTTGCTCTTTATAACACTTATTTACAATTAAAGTATCACATTTGATTAAATTAAAGGAAATAGTGATAAAGTAATAGTTGTTTTGTTGAATAATTTATTTTAAAAATTATGTGATAAATTAATTAACTTATTAAAAAAGGAGAAAATAAATAAAAAATTAATTAAAAAAAATAAATAAAATATATATATATATAATTAAACACATTTTAATTTAAAAAAATTGAGAATATTTATTATCAATTACAAAATTATATTTTTTTTAAATATAAATCGTAACAATTTGATTGATAGTTGTTAAATTAAACAACTCTTAATTAAAAAGAAGATAATTGATACAATTTTAATTTTTTTCTTTAACTTCAATGATACAATAATAATGTTATTGGTAATTAGCTATGGTTGGTTACAAAAAGAAGATGACAGAGTCTATGGATTATTTGCCACAATGACCTAGTTATGACATAAGGAAAAGAGAGGCGAATCCAAAAAGATTTAACTAGAATGGGCAAGGACGAGTTGGAAAAAGTTGTAGTATTTCCTATAATTAAAATATATCCGTATGGCCCCTTGCAGACGGCATGACTGGTGCAATTTGTTCTTTTACTATAATAAATTAAAGAAATAATGTCTACAACAATACAACTCCATTGGTGATCCTGATTGTATGTTATACTGTGGAGATACAGATTGAAGGTTGCTAGCTACTTCAACGCAAGATTTCATAAACAAGATGAAACTTGCAATCATAACTGAGTGGCATCCTGATTCATCAAGGGAGATGAAAATAACCTTTCTAACCTAATGACGTCCATCTTACTTCATTCTTTTTTTTTATATATAGCTCCTAGCCTAGAAGGTCTTAACAAATCACAAGTTACACCACAAAGAGATTAACAAAATGTTTTTCATTTTTGAAAGTTGAAGGGTACACTCAATTGTACAAAGGGAGATCTAACATTTGCTACCGTCAGAGGACCAGGCCACCAAGTGCCAGGAATTCGAGCCAACTTAGACTTGTAAATTAGCTTACCATTTATACAATTTCATAAGAATTTTTTAATTTAAAAATTGTCTTATTTTTGTGTAAAAATATATGCAATTTGTAATTCTTAAAATAGTAAAATTTTAATATAATTTTTAATTTGTAAAATTATTAAATTTCTCTCTTCATATAAATACATAATATTTTATTATTAAGATGGTTTAAACTATTATTTTTAAAAATATAAAGATAAAAAAGTAAATTAATTATCCTTTTAAAAAGAAAATTTTAACCTTTAAATATGTGATATATAGTATTATAAATTAGAAAAATTTACATTTAATATACTCTAAACTCACACCTAGCATTTTTAAATTCTAAATTTAACATAGTCAAATATTTTGTATTGTTGACAATAATTATAAACGGGGAATTGCTCCTAGATTTTTGATGAACTTCGTCAAATACTCTTTTAAGAGTTGTTACCTTTTTTAGTAAATTTCAAAAACCCTTTTAAAAGTTCAATTTTTTTCTTATTTTCCCTTCCATGTCAATTGGTATCAAAGTTTAAATTTACTTTATTTGATATAATTTTAACGTTCTCATGCTTCCATCCCACATCATCAATACTTGTAAGGGAGGTGGAGGTATCTGCCTAGTAATATATGTCAAAGTCTTATTGGTGGAGGTTGAGTCTTTCAATTTGGAAAGCAATGAGGGTGTGGGCAGGCTTGTGCAAGCTCGGTATTAAACTTTCGTGGAGGATGATGGCAATAATGTCCCATATAAAAAACTTTGCGATTCTTTTTTCAAAAGGATGAGAAGCGGACACATTATGAGAGTAGGACGACTAGAATGTAAATGTAAAGAAAAGCAGTAGAAGCCATTGGACAATTTCATCCCAATCGTCATTATTGTTCGAGATAGACAAATAGAAGTAGAAGCATAGCTCTGCATAGATTGAAATGAGAAAGAAAGCTTCATCATTACCATCACCATCACCATCAATCTGATTAAAAGAGATAGGATCATCAAGAATAAGATGACTCCAATTATACCCCATATGTCCTTGTTTTTTAGAAAACACTGGATCATTAGGAGTTGTAACACCATCACCATTTGTGCGCAGAAGAAGAAGCATATATTGAAATGATAAAGAAAGCTTTTCATCATCATCATCATCACCATCACCAATCTCACTTGCTAAGTTGGGCGCTCGCAATGACACATTGATTCATAAAATTTACGATGATGGGACTAAACAGCATAAGAGAGAAAGTAGAGGCCATCACAACAAGACCTACCTGAGAACAAGAAATTAGCAACAGAATACCAATGTTTTTAAAGATAATTTTAAATATGAAAGTATAATAAATTAATCACCTCATATATACTTTTCATTTTTTTAACTTTATTTGACCATACACTATAGAAAACCGCATATTAAGAAAAAATAAATTTATAATTTCTTACTATTTTGTATGTTGGATTTGTATAATTTCTATCCCAGAAAAATATAAAGTTTAAAATAGAAAAAAAAAAGCACAAATTATAATATTTTGGCCATCAAATGTAAATTATAATATATCTAAATATTCAAAAATTTTGCTTAAAAAAGGTAAAGAAAAATATTGACATACATAAGTTGTGAAGCAAGCAACCCAGCTAAAAATTTTCCTTATTTGTTAAGTGAATCAATACATTTTGCATGATATTCATGAAAAAAAAAAAAAAGCTAGGTACATGCTCTTATATTGCTCCCTATATATTGTTATGTAATAATGCTCTATCACTCATATTCATATTCCTCTCAATAATTTTATAAGCCAAGACCTCTCTTAGGAGCTTGTCCTTGCAAACACAATCAATAATTTTGTTATATGCCACAGCATTTGGCTCATGACCCTCTCTCACCAAATTATTGTTTACAAGTTTACGTGGATGTTTGATAGTTTTTATTGTAAACAATCAAATTAAGTTGATAATTCCTCGTCAACATCAAATCAAAAAGTATTCTTATCCAAGTGATTTGACATTAATTATTTTAGGGCTTGAGTTAAATTAAATCTTGATACGATGTCTTTTATTTATACTATATTGACCTTATATTTAATTGTGATTTTTTATAGTTAAGTGAGTTTATGTTTTCTTTTAATTTTAAACTCAATGTGCTTCCTTATGAGGCTCATTAATCAAACTATTGTAAATAATTAGAAGAGGATGATATGCTTTCTCCACCGTCTTTCAAAATTAGTATAACTTAGTACCATCAACAAAATAAAAATATTATGCGTGGTCGTTTTAACATGCTTCATTGTCGTTGCTTTTTATTTGCACCATAAAAAAATTTGTGTTTCAATTAATAGAAAGTGCCATGTTCAAAAGAAACAAAAAATACCGATGAATCTAGTCAGGTAAGAAAATAATAGCTACATGCCTTTTAAATTGTGATGTTCAAAGGCATCTCTTGGAATTTATCTTTTTCCTTTTTCTTTTTATTTGGTCACAAAAGGACTTGAATCGCAATTTAAAATTAAGAGACTAATAGTTCTGCGAGACAATGTTAGTTGTTGGGCAAACGGAGAGCCTAATTTCTGATGCAGAATGCTTTAATCACATAACTCATATTAAAGCGGGAGTAGTAAGTGTGGTACTACTTGTAAGGAATTCAAGTAGAATTCAAATAAATAATAAATTTACAAGTGTTAACACTATATTTCAACTCAAATTTTAAAATATTAAGTATATAAGTTTTTAGCACATATATATTATTTGCTTTTTTTTTCTCACTTTCAATGCAAATTTATTAATCACCCAACACATGCTTGGTTGACGAAAAGTTTCAATTCTAGAAAAAGGATTATTAATGATTAAGTCAAGCTATAGATCATTTTCATCCAGACTTATATTGTAATTGGTGCATATTGCAACAGTGATACTCAATAGGTAAGGAAGACTTTAAGTTTTGTGATGCTTGCAGTGTTCTTCTCTTTATATTTCTGATTAAAACCACGGTGTGATATCTCGCGGACACCATATGGTTAGCCCACTTATTATATAGATTACTAGAGACACAAATAGACCATTTACCTTAGAATTATTGCAACCTATGGTGTATGGACAAGGCATATCAACTTGTAGTAATTTGGGACAAGTCTATAATATATATGNATAAATTTACAAGGTGTAACACTATAATTTCAACTCAAAATTTTAAAATATTAAGTATATAAGTTTTTAGCACATATATATTATTTGCTTTTTTTTCTCACTTTCAATGCAAAATTTATTAATCACCCAACACATGCTTGGTTGACGAAAAGTTTCAATTCTAGAAAAAGGATTTATTAATGATTAAGTCAAGCTATAGATCATTTTCATCCAGACTTATATTGTAATTGGTGCATATTGCAACAGTGATACTCAATAGGTAAGGAAGACTTTAAGTTTTGTGATGCTTGCAGTGTTCTTCTCTTTATATTTCTGATTAAAACCACGGTGATATCTCGCGGACACCATATGGTTAGCCCACCTTATTATATAGATTACTAGAGACACAAATAGACCATTTACCTTAGAATTATTGCAACCTATGGTGTATGGACAAGGCATATCAACTTGTAGTAATTTGGGACAAGTCTATAATATATATGCTAATCATAATCCTTTCATTAAGAAATGGATCAGAAATGAAATCTTTATTGAGAGATAAAAAAAACAACTGCAACTAACAATCATAATAAACTGATATCCATTTCGTGTTCAAGTTTCTTTTCTAGTAACTGAGCTCAACTTCAAATACCTTTGAAACTTTTCTTTCATATGGTGAAAATGCATCAGAGGCAAAATTTCAAGTGCATACTGCCAAATTTTCCAATAAGTAGTTAGTCATCTAATTTGCTAAAAAAGTCATGAAGGGCTAGATAGAGATGAGCAAAGATGGCCATATATATTGATTTGAGTATAAATATTGCCTATAAAAGTCATCTAATTTGATGTTATTTCTTGCTTTCTCAAAGACTGCAAAACTCTCCAGTGCTTTTGGCTTTGCACTACTTGTAATTTTGCTGCTTGGATTGGATGATTGCAACTATGCATCACTCTTTCCAGTCGAAGGTAAATTTCACTAAATTATGCATTGCTAAGCTCATGCTACTTACCTTGTTAATTATAGGGACTAATAAACTTATATGTGTGATGCGAGCCATCAGAAATCATAAGTAAGGAAATTAACCAATTACATGTTGCTAAGCTCATAATTGTTTTATGAGATCATAGAGGCAAACACATGAATATATTGATCTATTAAATTGATATAATTGCTTGCAAATGCTTACAAGGGTCAATCCAATTATATAATCATAATAGTACAATATCAATCATCTCTTGGATGCATCAAATTGATTGCTTCCATGTAATGGTCCTATTTTCTTCTTTTGACATAATATAAATACTTGACATTCTACCTTTCAAATCTCAAATGTAACTATTACGTTACAATCTAGATTTATCTTAATATTTCATAACCAATTCAATCATATCTCATCTCTCTTAATAAGAAATTGTTTGGTTAATATTTGTGTAAGTTAACTAGAATTATTCATATTACTTTTAAAAATGAAGTCTCAACATGCAAAAAGTGAAAATCCCAATAACAATCACCGAAACCAAGATTTAGGTATAAAGTTTTTGGCGAGTCAAGCATGAAGTTAATGTTGAGCCTTTTTGTCAAAGTTAACATAGAAAACTAAAACTTATTAGAAATTTCATACCATGACATGAACTTAATTAAACAAGTTCTTAACAATTACCTATC
Organism: Bruguiera gymnorhiza; assembly: GCA_020883675.1. Lineage (NCBI taxonomy): Eukaryota > Viridiplantae > Streptophyta > Magnoliopsida > Malpighiales > Rhizophoraceae > Bruguiera > Bruguiera gymnorhiza. The sequence continues at coordinate 685,804 of JAIRCJ010000135.1, forward strand.
TCAAAGATCATTTGTAATATAAATACTAACATTTATGTAGTTATTTGCGTTTTATCAAAAGAGTTTAAAATTAAAATATTTGTTTTTGTCTACTTACAATGAACTACATAATAGAATAATTTTTCTTCCTTCACACAAAATTAAAATCTTCAACTTGTATAAGTTTTATGGTTATGAATTGTTTCTTGATGAACAATCTCTTTTATATACAACAACCAAAAAGTTTTAAAGTAAGGGTTTTTCTTATATAAGATAAATAGGTGTGTCTAATCATATCAACAAAACTCAAAAAGCAAAATTGTAACCTCTAGCTCAATAAAGTTGCAAGAATTAACAATCCACATGCCTCCAAAATTTTTCCACTGGAAAGGATTAAAGATAATAATTAAACAATTGATAAGACAACTAATGTCTTAATTTGCTAAGTTTGTTATCGGATATGTAGATTAATATTTTGAGAATTATACATACTATATATGCTTAAATCAAAATCTTTGATAACTTGATTAATTCAGCCAAACTGCAAAAAAGAGTATCTATTGGTTTCGAAGGCTAAAATTTTGAGTTTGAGTTTCTTTACCTGAATATTCATCAAGGTGTGTATTAGCATTTACATTAACTTAATTAATTCCTATATTTTACACCTTTAATTTTATTCAATATAATATTGGAAAAGTTGTAGACATGAGAAACCAAAGGCCAAAGGTTTCAATGGGCTGAACCAAGTTCATAAAACATTATGGCTTGAAGTGAATGAACAAGAGATCCATGATAACCCAACATTTTTCATAGCAATAGGCTCACCAAGTCCAATGCAAACAACACTTATTTTCTGATACTTCATTTCTTACATGCTACGACCATTCCATTAATGTGTTTTTGGATGTCTTTTTTCAATTTGATTACTTATGCCATGTATGGGATTTTGTTATGTTATTATCTTATATTGAGAAACTTGTTCATAGAAATAGTTGGATATGTGTCTATTATTGAGTATCATAAAACCCAACATTTTATCTAGACATCATTATATTTTTAATAATTTTGTAATAAAACATAAATATTTGTTTCTTGGTAAATGATTAACACTATTATTATACTTTGTTACAATGTATTTGATATAAATAAATAAATACATACATCTTAGAATAAGTTAATGCAAATAACTATAGCATACCTTAATTTCAATATGGAATTATGTTGTAAAAAGTAATATCAATACAAACTAAGATGACTACAAAAATAAACTAAAAAATATGAATAATATCATGTCTAAGAATCTTCAAAACAAGAATAACAAAAACTAAAAATTCCTAACATAACTATTATTATTATTCCTATAAAAAATAAGAATAATTACAGTAAGAAAGTTTTCAAAGACCTCTTATTTTTGTGTTAATAATTAAGAAGAAACCACTTATGTGGCATTATGTGCTAATTAGACATAAAGTTAACATGATTTGTCCCTTTGACTTGACACGTTAGATTTAAGACTCATCTAAAAGGTCACGATATGTACATATATATCAGGAGTTTATGATAGATTTCAAACAAAATGAAAAATTCATTTATATTATGGGAATTAACTCTTTTTTTGTTTTCTCATGTGGTTCTATGTCATTACTTTGCTGTTACATTTATCTTTCTAACGAAACATCTCACAACTTGTGTAAAAGTATACATTTATACTTTGGGACCTTAATCTAACTTATTAAAGCATATTGTGGTGATTATAATTTTTAATATTCCTTCATGTAAATTTTTAAAATGTACAATTTTTCAATTAACTTTAGTTCACGTTCATTGTTTATTACCGTAAGAACTGGATTGGGCCAGTTAGTAGGACCAAAAAATGAGAACCGTTGGGACATCCTGATGCATTCAGTTGAGAAAAAAAAAAAATATATATATATAGAGAGAGAGAGAGAGAGAGAAAGAGAGAGAGAGAGAGAGAGAGTTTAATTAGGCAATGGACCCTATGACCATATGTTTAGACTATGACAAGTGAAACTAAGATAGCTGACTTTCTTAAAGTTGGACAACCTTGTTAGAACATTAGATTATGCGGTGGCCATCTGACTAACAATTGGTCGGTTAAGAACAAACATTGGTCTATCTTAGAGGAGCAATAAAATAGAATTCTCTTTATATATTTTTGTCAAAGCAAGTCTCATGTTATCTGATTGAATTTCTTTAAAGCAATTAACAGACATACCAAGGGAACACTCAATCAATCGCATGAGCCTTGAATGGAAGACAGTATGGAGAACATCATTATTGGTCATGGGAATGGAATATTAAGAGAGTCATATGTCCCTGATGTGGCAAGGTATATGTTCAGTGGTGCAGCAAGATGAAATGGATGCGGATCAAATCAAACTTTAGATTTCTTATTAGGGAAGGCGACAGGGTGGACTTTTAGCACCATACTTGGGCAGGTGGTGAACCACTAGGGAGAAGATTCCCTCGACAACTGGCTTTAGCGGTGAGAAAAACAGACCCAGTAAGACACCTCAGAGAATGGGTAAATGGTAGATGGAAGTGGCGAATTTCGTGGCGACGCAAACTTTTTGACTGGGAGAAGTAGCAACATAGCATATTCATGAAAATTATCCAAGACTGTTGTCTCTCACAAGGGGAATTGGATAGGTTCATATGGCAACAAGAGCAAAATGGTATCTTCACAGTCAAATCGTTTTGTGAATTGCAGCAGAGTCTACAAGGTGAGTATGCTAATGAAACCCCCTATATAGGGCAATTATTGCTTGAACGCCTCTTAGTTAAGGATCGTCTGGCACATTTAATGGACAACTTTGATTAGAACACTTATTGTACCTTATGCTCGTCGGGAAAGGAATCTATCAACCATCTCTTCCTTCATTGTGAGTGTGCTTGTCAGGTGCGGTGCAGATGCTTGGGATGGTGCGGAATAGTTTGGGTTGTTCCAAACTCAGTGACTAAAGCCTGGGATATATGGATGGGACTCAGACAATGCTGTCAATCAAAGGAATTATGGGTTATGAGATTCTTTGCAATCATATGGTCCGTTTAGTTGGCGAGGAACGATTGTATTTTTTGGGTAAATCCTTTCAGCTAGAGAATATTTGTAATTTGATATGACTTAGAATGATGTGGTCGGCTAAGGCTAAATGGCTTCATTTTTTTTATACTATCAATGACTTTATATTAAATATTGCAAGTATTTCCCATCTTAAGAAGGATCTAGTTTGGAGAAGCGATGTAGTATGGAGAGCCCCTTTGAAAGGTACTTTTAAATTCAATACTGACATCTCCATCATTGGCTCCACTGGAGTGACAAACATTGGTGGCGTATTGAGGGGTCACAATAAAAAAATGGTGTGCATTTTCTCCGGGGCAAAACGAGTGGCTAGTTTAAATCAGGTGGAATTGTTTGCAATTAAGGCGGCGGTGGAGTTAGGGGAGCTTGCAGATTCATTAACAAAATAGGGGAATACTAGAAATGCTGAGAATGGTAGCGAGGATCTAAGAAAAATATGCTGTTATCATTGCGCAGGGAAGCTGAGAATATGATAGTAAATGGGGAGTAGTTATTCCGTAAAGACAGGAAACTTTTATAGATACTTATGGGTTTAGTGGGTCGCTTTTGCCAGCTAAACCCAATTGCTGTATCTACTCCTCATTGGTTGGCTCCGATCACGGGAGCATATGAATAACGGCACCTTACTGTTCTTTTTTTTTTTCTTTTACTCCATTGTCCAAATATCGTTCTAACTAACATCACTAACATCACTTTTTTGGGATCCCAATTTTAGTTCACTCTTACTTTACATATTATTGGTCCTAAACGGAAAACTCGTTGGAAATATATTTATGACCTGAATCCAACTCTTTCCTAATGCTCATTACTGATAAAAATATGACACACAACACAACAATATAAAGAAGACAGAAAGTAAATCCACAAGTACATAATCTAGCAAAATAGTGTAAAATATGTCTTCTTAGATACTCTAGCAATCAATTTGGAGAGAGTATAAAAACCAAGAAATAACATTCGTTTATGAAATTGTATATGCTCAATCCAGTTTTTGTCAACGTTATCGTATACGAAGAGTTGAATGATATTATTGGAATTGTACTAATGAATCCATTCCCTTCCAAATTCAAATGCTTTAAATATGATGACCAAATTCAACCGAACATGAACTATTGTTACTTTTTTTTTCGTTGGAAATTTAAAGAACTGCAAACACAAAGTTATAAATGAGCCATAGTTGAGTAAATGGCTGCTCTCAAAAGCCGCAATTTACAGTATAATCATTCAACTGCAAGCATCTCTCTATTTAAACAATCACTAGCCCCTTAAAGGACGAAATTCGTCCATTCATTTAGTATATAATGCAGCAAGTCTTGTGCATCATACTGATGCAGATATTTGCGATGAAATTGTTCATTTAATATGCATTGAGCTTCATTTTTTGATGAGGGGCCAAGGATGAACACTCCTAAATAATGCTTATCCCATTGTATACCTTAAAAAGTGTTCCAGAGAAGAATTGTAAGCCTAAAAATGAATCTACAGCAAAATAGACAAAATGCATCAGCGTAAGAGAATGTATTCAGCGAACCAATAACTTCCAATACCCAATTTGGTTCACAATGAAATACATGGGCAAGAAGAGTTCATGCAATTGGCACTAACTAATTTTCAGATTACAGCTTGGTAGAGTTTAGTTGAGCTGTGTGCGAGTGGTTCCAGGAGCACTGCCTGGTTTTCATGGGCTTGGAAAATGTATCAATGCTTGTCCATGCAAAATTGAGGAAATAGAGGCAACAAAAACTTAAATAGAAAAATAAAAACAATTTAGTTTTCAGCCCTTAAAGCTCCTGCAATTGTTTTCCTTTTCATTTGTGGCTGCAATTGTTTTCCTTTTCATTTGTGGCAAATCTTGAGAAACAAAGTAAACAGTTGGGAAATTTTGAACTAGTAAACTCAACCAGCCAAAGTAGGAGTCGTGCTGCTTTTCCTCGGTAGTAAACTTACTCATTTTTATTGTGCTTCTTCACACACATTCTGATGTTTCCCACACTTCTTTTTCCCTTAGCATTCTCCTTCTGATCATCCTGTTGTTAGGCTCATCTATAATACAGATGAGGCCTTTAATATGCTGAACAAGCACAAAAGAGTCTGGACTGAGTCTGGCTACCCTTTTCTGAAATTGAAATCAATGTGATAGAAAGCAAAATCAAGATTGATAAGAATTGATACAAGGACATATGGAGCAGGAAGAAGGAACAATAGAGTGCATTAGTTACAAAGGGGCACAAAATAAAAGGTCATTGATAAGGCTACTGTGCACAAAACTCATTCATAAGACTAATGCAAGTATTTGAATAAGGTTAGTACCTTTCTTCACCATCTCATCAAAAAACCTTTATAGCTTGGGCATGTTTACCATCAATAATAAGGCCGTCTAAAAGGTAACCATAAATGACAACATTCAGCTTGTAAACAAGTTTCAACAATTCACTGACAAACAACATCAGTGGACATCCAGGTATTGTTAACTAGCACCCTTCCTTATCAGGGTTCATTTTAACTCTGGAAGCCAGTACAAAGAAAATAGTGTTGAAGCATACTGAGATCAACTCAAGTGAAAGTTTCAAGTTTACAGCGTGTTGCTTCTGCAATTTTGCCACCCTACTGTTTTGACTACGGGAATGAACTTTCCCCATCTAAGGTGCAACAGAAATTACGAATGGATTCAATTGCAAACAACAATTTGGGTTCTGCATACAAACTTATTCACATAGATGTCATGTGGGATTCATAGTAGTGCACAATAAACTTGGATCTATAAAAGAAAGAAAGTGAATTAAAAAGGAAAAACAACCTAAAGTCATAACCGGCAAGAGAAGTAGCAACCCTTGATTCCAAGGAATTCCAAAACTAGAGAGCACTGCAACATTGAATGGGAAGGATTTGTTTAATTAATTGCAATATCCTTCATTCAAAAATTCAAACAGTCTTCTCATGAGAAGCCAAATTCATCAACGAACTTGATGTGGTTGAATCTACAGAGAGTCCCTTACTAACCATTTCCTGAATAAGTTCCGCTGCTGTTAACGTTTTCTTGTTTTTGAGAAAACCTTGGATCATTATGCTGTAAGAGCATAATTCATTTGGCACCAAACCACACAACCGCATATTCCTAAACAGCTCATATGCATCATTAAGTAGCCCTCCTTTAGAAAGTCCTCTGATCATGATGTTATATGTAGGAATGCTAGGCAACAATCCTTTAACAGATAGACTAGAAAATAGACCTCGTGCAACTTTACACATGCCAACACTGAAAAAGCCATCAATAAGGACAGTAAATGTGACAATGTCAAGATCTAATCTGTTCTCCTGCATTACTTTAAACAGTCTTACAGCCTCATCCATTTGCTTTTGGGAACAAAAGCCAGCCATCAAAGCAGTGTAGGTAAAAATATCTGGATCTGTGCCTCTAAGAATCATCTTTTTAACCACTTGTTCTGCATCTGAGATCATCCCCTTCTTGCATAGAGCATGAACGAAGATGTTATATGTCACTACATTTGGTTTGATATTCCTGCCAATCATTTCATCTAGTAGTCTTGTAACTTCCTCCCATTGGCCCAAATTGCAAAACCCATGAATTAAGGTGCTGTAAGTAACAATGGTAGGTTGAATGCCTTTTCCTAGCATTCCTGAGAAGAGGGTCAAAGCCTTGGTTACCAGTCAATTCTTGCAAAGACAATCAATAATGGTGTTATACATCACCACATCAGGGTCACAACCCTTTCCTCCATTTTCTTGAGCACTTGAATGACTGAGTTAGCATTTCCAGATCTGCACAAACCTTTGACAATGATGTTATAAATGACTAAATTAGGTCGGTAGCCCTTTTTCAACATAAAATCAAATATATAACAGCCTCAGCGATTTGACTTTGGATACAGAACCCATTGATTAGAGTGCAGTAGGTAACTAAATTAGGTCGATGCCCTTTCTCCACCATCTCGTCAAAAAACTTCACAACTTGAGTTAGTTTACCACTTAGAACAAGGCCAGTCATCAAAGTAGTGTATGTAAAAATATCTGGATCTGTGCCTCAAAGAATCGTCTTTTTGACCACTTGTTCTGCATCTGAGATCATCCCCTTCTTGCATAGAGCATGAACTAAGATGTTATATGTCACTACATTTGATTTGATATTCCTGCCAATCATTTCATCTAGTAGTCTTGTAACTTTCTCCCATTGGCCCAAATTGCAAAACCCATGAATTAAGGTGCCGTAAGTAACAATGGTAGGTTGAATGCCTTTTCCTAGCATTCCTGAGAAGAGGGTCAAAGCCCTGGTTACCAGTCGATTCTCGCAAAGACAATCAATGGTGTTACACATCCCCACATCAGGGTCACAACCCCTTTCCTCCATTTTCTTGAACACTTGAATGGCTGAGTTAGCATTTCCAGATCTGCACAAACCTTTGACAAGGTGTTCTAAATTAGGTTGGCAGCCCTTTTTCAACATAAAATCAAATATCTTAACAGCCTCAGCGATTTGACTTTGGATACAGAACCCATTGATTAGAGTGCAGTAGATAACTAAATTAAGTCGATGCCCTTTCTCCACCATCTCGTCAAAAAACTTCACAGCTTGAGTTAGTTTACCACTTAGAACAAGGCCATTGAGAAGGGAAGCAAAAGCGAAGACATTAGGCTCATAACCGAGTTTCAACATCTTGGTAACAACAGAGAAACCGAAGTTCTCGTTTATTAAGCGGCAGATACAGTTCACCAATATATTTAGACTACATATATCGTGCTTGAAGAGAAAGTTTTGCTCGGCACGTTTGGACAATGAAATTACCGTGGAGTAGTGGCCCATTCTTGCAATTGTCGCAAAAAGGTTGTTGAAAACAACAATTGAAGGCAAAGGTGTGGTTTGAAGCATCGTATTGAAGAGAGAAAGGGCATCATCAAGACTAAGATCTTGCCAATCCTGTCCCACAATTTTCCTCCGAAACTTTTTGGTTGCTCTCTGAGCAGACGGAGAATGAGAATATGAGTAGGGACGACGAGAATGTAATTGGAGAAAAAAATTGGACAATTCAGTCGTAATCAGTCCTTGAACTACTCGAGAAGCAGAGGAAAAAATATAGATCTGCGCAAATGGAAATGCGAAAGCAAACTTCTTCTTCGTCATCATCGTCTCCCTCATTCTTGCTTGCTGTTGCTGGGCGGCGGCGGCGGCGACAGAGGTGAATGAACGAGTAGGGAGAGAGAGTAGGACCAACGAGACCGACTTGAGAAATTCCTGGTCCACTTCAAGCTCGACGCTGACTTACGACTTGTTATTACAACAAAACTTCCTCGTGAAAAAAAAAGAAAAAATTGATGACAAAATAATTAAAGGTAGGTGGTAAAAACAAAAAATACACAACGGCAGATGGGACGGTGGATGAGCGCACATCCTCCGCAAGTCTCCCCTTAATACATAATTCATTCTTAAATTTTACTTAATAATTTTAAATTTTTAAATTAAAAAAGTTTAATATGATATTATAATTTTATAATAAAAAATTTTTATTCAAATTATATTAATATTTTATTTAATTATAATAATTATATATAAAACGGTTGTATTTTTTATAAATTTTCAACTTGACATTTTTTTTTTGTGAGACTCATTAATCAAATTATTGTAAATAATTAAATTAAAATGATACCCTTTCTCCCTTGTTTTTCAAAGATCAGTCTAACTTAATACTATTAACAAAATAACTAATGGAAAACAAAAAGAAAGAAAACTATAATAGGTAAAATGAAAATATTATAGGTTATTGTTTCAACATCTTTCGTTGACGTTATTTTTTATTTGTGCCATTAAATTTGTGTTTCACTCTGTTGATCATGGATCTAACCATGATTTTTATACACAGCAGCATGTTATAAAGTTAGACTTTGAACTTGCTAACCCGCACGACACTTAGTTGATTTTACATGCAAAGATGACCTAAGTAAGCCTTAGAGAGATTGAGAGAATTAGCAGAAAGCGTTGGGAGGCAAGAAAGGACTTGGAATTGCTGGAGGAAGAGAGAGCACAGGAGAGTTTTGTAAGTGAGCTTGTATAAAGTATGCAAAAGTATGTTTACAAATGAGAGGAGTGGTCTATTTATAGTTGCTTCACCTCCTTAATGTGTGATTACAAATAACTATCTAGAATATTTACAAAGAATGTTCTAGAAAGAGTATTAAAGAGGGTCCTTTCAAGAAGATTCTAGGTGAGTGTCTTTGCTGGACTTTGCTAGAAGTCTTTAAATGTGACACTTCTAGATACTTTAACACTCTTCTAGGACCTTCCGTTGTTGGATTTGGGCTGCAAAGCAGGCTAGGCAATGTTGGCAACGTAGACTAGGCAATGTTGGCAACCTGCATAGGCTTAATTTGGCCCCCAGTCTCTATTTTCTTGTTTGCTGGACAGGTTGGACTTAGTGTCCATGTGACACCCTCCCCCACTTAATGCTGTGATGTCTTTGTCGCATTCTCAGCTATATATTGTCAAATGTGGTCGACAAACTGTCAAAGCTAGTCCTCTTGTTCCCAATTAGCCTCTTGGTCTAACAAATCTTTCCATTTCACCAAGTACTCATTGTAGTTGGGAACCCTTTTTCTCCAGATCACTCGGTTAGTAAGGATTTGTTCCACCTCCTTGTTGAATTCAGTGACCATAGCTGTTGGTGCGCGCTTGGACTCATTTCGACTTGGATCCTCATTATCCCCACGAAAAGGCTTAAGAAGACTTACATGGAAAACATTATGGATTTTCAGCTTTAAAGGGAGTTGAACTTAGTAAGTAGTCTTTCCTACATGCTTGATCATAGAAAACGACCCTTTGTACTTCCTTACCAAGCCCTTATGGACTTTGTGTAAAGACTTGAATTGGTTAGGCAGCAGCTTCACCATCACCATGTCTCCTGTTGCGTAGTCCTTTGGGCGTCATTTGGTATTAGTCCATCTTTTCATTCTTTTGGCCGCTTTGTCAAGGCAAGCCCTTGTTATGTCCGCTTCCTTGTGTCACTCTCTTGCAAACTTGTAGGTAGATGGGTTGTTGCCAGTGTAGGGAGAGGCAATAACACTTAGCGTTAGCAGCTGTTTTCCCATGACAATCTCGAACCGGCTTTTATTCGTGGCCTCACTCCTCTAGAGGTTATACGAGAATTGGGCAACATCTAGTAGCTTTGCCTAATCTCATCGGTGAGCACTAACATAGTGCATTAGGTATTGCTCTAGCAAGGCATTCACTCGCTCGGTCTACCCATCACTTTAAGAATGGAAGCTTGTTGAGAAGTTTAGATTGGTTTCTGGCAACTTGAATAGCTTGCGCCAAAATTTGCTCGTAAAGTGGGGGTCTCTATCACTGATTATGCTCTTTGGCATACCCCATAGCTTTACTACATTCTTGAAGAATAAGCAAGCTGCTTCATCCACCTTACAATCAGTAAGGGTTAGAATGAAGGTGTCATACTTGCTAAACCGATCGATCACCACCATAATGCTTCCGCATCCTTTGGACTTTGGTAGAGCCATAATGAAGTCCATTGAGACACTTTCTCATAGCTTCTCAGGGATGGGTAGTGGCTCAAGTAAACTCGCTAGTTGCTACTATTCTACCTTGTCTTGTTGACAAACCAAGCAAGTCCGTACATAGGCCTCGACGTCCATATGCATATGCGATCAGAAGTAATGTTGTTGGACAAGAGCAAGGGTTTATGGATACCTAGGTGACCAGCCTATAGGGAATCGTGACATTCCTTGAGGATTTCCTTCCGCAAGTTTCCCCACTTAGGCATGAATACTCGATTCCCAACTATCATGAGGACTCCGTCATCCACCCAAAATCGACGAGTCTTCCCCTCACTAGCCAATCTCAGCAGATTGTTAGCTAGGCTATCTTGTCTCATACATTCCTTAATTTATTTAAGGAGGTTGCTCTTAGGCGTATTAGTGGAGAGGGCAACTAGCTCCGCCTTTCTACTCAGCGCATTAGTAACAACGTTGGCTTGTCTCGACTTATATTGTAGAGTGTAGTCGAATTCTGCCAGGAAGTCTTGCCAATAAGCTTGTTTAGGGTTGAGTTTCTTTTGGGTTTAGAAGTAGCTTGTAGCAACATTGTCAGTCATGATCATGAACTTACTTCCAAGGAGATAGTGTCTCCAAGTGTGCAAGTAGTGGATAACAACAGTCATCTCCTTGTCTTGGATGGTGTACTGCCTCTCCGTGTCGTTGAGCTTGTGACTATCATAGGCAATAGGATGCCTATCTTCCATCAAGACTCCACCGATGGCAAAGTTGGATGCATCATTGTGGACTTTGAAAGGTTTTTCGTAGTTCAGCAGTACTATAACAGGTTCTTTGGAGATTGCTTGCTTCAATCCCTTGAAGGAAGCTTGACATTCTCTCGTCCAATGCCAAGTATGGTTCTTTTTTAGTAGGTCGGTTAGGGGTGCTGCTACGGCAAAGTATCCCTTGATAAACCGACGATAATAGTTAACAAGCCCCAGGAAGGATCGCAGTTTCGAGACCTTGGTTAGAGGCTCCTATTGTTGGATGGCTCGCACCTTTGCTAGATCCATCATCAATTTGCCATTTTTGATTCAATGACCAAGGAAGTCCATCTCTTGCTTGGTGAATGAGCACTTCTCCTTCTTAATGAACAACTCGTTTTCTCGCAGAACTTGTAAGACTTGCTTGAGGTGCTCAACGTACTCCTCAAGTGTGTTGCTGTTTACCACGATGTCGTCCAAGTAGACTACTATGAATTTATCAAGATATGGATGTAGTACCTTGTTCATAAGTGTGCAGAAGGTGGCTGGTGCGTTGGTGAGGTCAAAGGGCATGACTAGGAACTCGAAAGCTCTATAACGTGTTACACAGCTTGTCTTTGGCTCGTCACCTTGTGTAATTCGGACCTGGTAGTATCTCGATCGCAAATCCAACTTGGTGAAGTAGCTTGCCTTCTCGAGTTGGTCGAAAAGATCAGCTATTAAGGGTATTGGATACTTGTTCTTGATAGTGACCTTGTTCAAGGCTTGATAGTCGATACACATGCGCAGCGATCCATCCTTTTTCTTATGGAAGAGGACTGACGCACCAAAAGGGGCTTTTGATGATTAAATGTAGCCCGAATCAATTAGATCATGGAGTTGCTTCCTCAATTCAGTGAGCTTCAAGGGTGTCATGCGATAAAGGGCCATGACAGGAGGTTTGGCACTAGGTTTTAGTTCAATGTGGTGATCCACATCTCACTTTGGTGGAAGCTTCTTTAGCAGCTCGGAAGGCATGATGTCCTTGAACTTGGTAAAGACAACCTGGATGGGTTGTGACAGTGCAAGAGTTAGTTCTGCTGCGTCTTCCTCATTACTCAACTCCCTTATAGTAGCTACATAGCTTGGACCCGACTTAAAACCCTATTTGAATTGTAAGGCAAAAATCATCGAGGGTTGAGACTTCTCCTTGCACTTCAAGAGAACTATTCGGATCTTGCGAGCGTCGATGACCATGAGAGAACTTGAGATTGTAGAAAAATGCAAGACCTAACACCACCTTGAAGTCATCCATGGGAATGACGGTAAAGTCTAACTTACCGATCCATTCGCCAATCTGGACAGCTACTCCGTGTGTTATGCCTTGGACAAACTTTGCTTCCGAGTTTACTACATTAATGGTGTCATTTCCCTTCGTCAATTTGAGGCCTAGACATTTGGCCTCTTGCATGTTTATGAAGTTGTGCATTGCCCCTATATCTAGCATCACATAAGCTGTTTTGCTGGAGTAATGTTAGCGTACAACAATCCTTTCTCCTTAAAGACTGCTGAGGAGGCACGTATTGAGAGATTACCCAATTGTTGGATACATCCCATGTCGGCTTGGGGCTCATTGTTGGCCTTCTCCGGGTCAAGTACCGCCATCATAGCATTCATTGTTTTACGTTTGGGGCAGTCTCTCACCCAGTGTGGTCCATTGCAAATGAAACACAGACTAGGGGGATTACCTGAGTTGCATTTACCCGCAAACTTCTTCTCATACTTTGGACGACCATTTGAGGGTCTTTACTGTCCACCCTCGTTACGACTAGAATCTTGCTTCTTTTGTCCAGTTTTCTCTCCCCCACTTTTGCCAGAGTTTGGCTTCTTGCTCTTGGAGTGGGCAGGGTAGTTGATGAAGGTCTCAGCAGCAGCAATGGCAGCATCCAGGGTCTACACATTATGTCTCTTTAGCTCGACTCTCACCCAATCTTTCAAGCCATCTTTAAAGTAGAAGAGAAGTTACCTGTCGAACATCTCGATTTCAAGTATAAGGGTAGTAAATTCCTTGATGTAGTAAAAAATACTACTTATTTGGCACAGGTGATGTAACTTTCCCCTTGCTTCGCTATTTGCATTGTGAGGAACAAAGTACCTACGTACCTCAGCTTTGAATTGCTCCCAAGTGTTGATGATGCACAAGCCCTTCTCCCTCTCGGAGTGCTTACGTCTTCACCAGAGTTGGGCAACATCTCTTAGGAAGATTGGGACATTACCTACCTTGGCAAGGTCGTCAACAACCCCTATGGCTTAAAAGTACTGCTCAAGGCCGAATAGAAAGTTCTTCACGATAGTGGCATTGCATGTGTCGTTGTACATGGCAGGCTTCAGGACCTTCAACCCATGCACTGTTGTGGCGCTAATAGTGGCAGCTGTAATAGCGTATGAGTTGTTTCAGCCTAGAGAATTCATCTCTCTATGGAGGTCGTGAATCTCTCCTTCAACGAACTCGCGCATGTTGGACAGATCTTGATTAAGGGAGTGTAGTTCTCCCCTAAACGAACGGCCAAATTCCTCAATCATGACTTTGGCAGCCCGCGTGATCTCTGCATTCTCATGGATCAAGTTATCGACTTGATCGCTGAGGTCACCCAAAATGGAGCTTATATTGGTGACACTCTGCTCCAAGTTAGCAACATAAGTGTTCATGGTTTCCCTCGTTGGAGCCTTGGACTTGCTACGCTTGGCAAGGGCACGCTATTCCTTACGCCCACGAGCTTGTTGCCTTGCTTGTTGCTCCTCTACAATGGTTACAACAAATCCTTCTTCGCTTGCTATGCTCGTTGTCTTAGTAAACAAATAGGTTGCACCTAAGGTTTGAACCTTGACTCTAATACCACCTGTCACGGAGTTAGGCTTTGAACGTGCTAACCCGCGTGACACTTAATCGATCTTGCATGTGAAAATAAGTTAAGTAAGCCTTGGGGAGTTTGAGAGAATCAGCGGAAAGTGTTGGGAGGCAAGTAAGGACTTGAAATTGCTAAAGGAAGAGATAGCACAAGAGAGCTTTGTAAGTAAGTTTGTATTAAGTATGCAAAGGTATGTTTACAAATGAGAGGAGTAGTCTATTTATAGTTGCTCCACCTCCTCAATGTGTAGCAACAAATGACAATCTAAAATATTTACAAAGAATGTTTTAGATAGAGCATTAAAGAGGGTCTTTTCAAGAAGATTCTAGGTGAGTGTCTTCGCTGGACTTTGCTAGAAGTCTCTAAATGTGGCACTTTCAGATACTTTAACACTCTTCTAGGACCTTCCGTTGCTGGATTTGGGCTGCAAAGCCGGTTGAGCAATGTTGGTAGCCTATAAAGGCTTAATTTGGCCCCTAATCTCTATTTTCTCACTTGCTGGACAGGTTAGACTTAAAGCCCATGTGACAAGCAGCTCTCTATATATGCATAAATATATTCACTCTGTTTTCTTTGTTTTTAGAGCGGTTGGCAAGTCTAACAAACGATGGAGGAACATGGCCGACATTTGACAAAATGGGTGAAGAAGAGTTGGCGGCATGTTAACCATTTTCCGATGAGATTTTCGACATTATTGGCGTAAAGATGTAGATCTGTGCCGAGTAAGTTAAAAATGGTGGTCCCATTTTAGCCCAATAAATCAAATAATACTTTCACCTATACACACTATCCATCATAATTTTTTCCATCCAAAATGAGAATTGAAATTGTAATCATGTCGTTCATATTGAAATTTGTCATGATCAAATCAAAAATTCATATCTACTCCTTTTTTAAAATTTTTTTTTTGATCTTTTGGGTTTTTTTTTTTTCTCTTCTCCTTCTTCAAAAGCTTTCCTGTTAGTTCACAACAGCAACTACCAACGATGGAAGTTAGTTTCAGCAATAGAGGGAGGCAATAAGCCTTGTAGGGTGGTTGGCAAGTCTAATAGACATGAAGGAACATGGCTAGCATTTAATAGAAACTATGAAGAACTTGATGAGAACCGTAGAGATGAATGGTGGAAGGTTTCAATGGATGCAGGAGGTTTATTGCATAATCCAGAAGACCCAATAACACGAGCTAGAACTTCAATGGATGCAAGAGGTCTATTGCATATTCTAGAAGGCCCAATAACATGAGTTAGAACTTCTATCGATGCAAGAGGTCCATTGCATATTCCAAGAGGTCCAATAACACAAGTTGGAGCCAAAAAGATGAAAAAAGCACTAAATGGGCTGATTAAGAACGTTTAGGCCAACCAAACTTCAAATGCTGCGAATTCAAGCTTGAAAGAGAGTCTAGGCCTTATTAATATAATTGGAGCACTTAAAGTGTTAGGACTAAGTAGTAGGAGTCACTCCAAATTAGGAGTTTATTTTGTGTGTAAGAATTTGTACCTAGATAGGAATTCCTCCTAAATAAGGAATTGTCCTAAGTAGGAATTTGTACCTCTTTAGGATTGTTATCTTAGCCTATAAATAAACACCCATTGTAACACCAGATGAAAAAAATCAGACAACTTTGAACTTCTTCATGCATTGCCTTTATCCACTTAGTAGATTATTCACAAGATATTACCTCATCATAGTTTAATGGATCAAAAACTTGCCCAATATCATAATTTTCCTTACTTAAGTATACAATAAAATCATCTAAAATTACAAGGTGTCTTATCATCTCAAAACATCTAACAAAAATATATTTTACAAGTTTAGGTGGAATATTTTTAACATTCTGATGAAATGGCATATTAGACGTTTTACCAATGGGATAATCACCACTTGCTCATGCATAATAGCCATAGGAAAAATACTAGGCTCCCTTTCTAATATAATTCCACCATCCTATAACCAATTAAGATCATAAACATCATTTTCAAGGAATTTTGCCACTATTGCCTCAACAATTTTTGTCCCTAAAGTAGGACAATAAATCTATAGCCTTTAAAGTTAGAGGGATATCCAATAAAATAACATATAGTGTTTTTAGGATCCAATTTAGATGCAATTGGATCATACATTTTCACCTTAACAAGGCATCATCATACTTTAAGGTGGTTTAAACAAGACTTCTAACCCTTGAAAAAATTAAAGGTGTTTTAGTCATTGATTTGGTAGGAATTCTGTTTGAGATATACATGGTTGTTTTCAAGGCTTCACCCTAAAGAAAGATTAGTAAATTGGTTCTATTCATTATGGATCTAACCATGTCCATTAGGGTGCAATTTCACCTCTCAGCCACCCCATTTTGCTCAGTAGTCCTAAGTATAGTAAATTGGGAAATAATCCCACAGTCCTAAAAGTACTTGGTAAAAGGTCCCATGAACTAACCTCTTTTGCCAACTTTACCATAGTACTCACCACTATGGTCAAACCTTACAATTTTAATCGCTTTGCCACATTGCTTTTCTGCCTTAGCCTTAAAGATTTTAGATTTCTCAAGTGATTGTGACTTATCACTTATGAGGTAGACATAGCCATAATAGGAAAGGTCATTTATAAAAGTTGTGAAGTATTTATTGTCACATAAAGTATTCTTAAAAGGACCATTAATGTGAATGTCAACTATTTCCAAGGCCTCTTTACTACGAGTGAAATGTCTATTGGTTTTCTTAGTCATTTTACCTATAATGCAATCAACACACTCACTCTCATTAGAGTTCTCAAGACATAAGATGACATTTTCTTTTATTAGCAAGTTAATTCTTTTTTTTTAAATGTGACCTAAATGTTTATGCCATATGGAATAAAAATTTTCTCTTAACAAAGGCTTTTTAATCACAACATTAACAATGTGAAGTGCATCAAACTATTTAGAGTTAGCATTTAATTTATATAAATTATTAGATCTAGAAATGTCACCAATAACTATATAATCATAAGACAAACTAAAATGACCATTATCAAAACCTAAATAAAGACAGATGTCTTGAAATTTTGACAAGAAAACCAAATTTCGTCCTATAAATGGTACATAAATAGTATCTTTCAAAGTCAAAACAAATCTAAAATCTAATTTCAATTCAACTATCCCTATAAACTCTACTACCACTCATTCTTCATTCTCTACGAATAGATTGGCTTTAAACTTACTTAGCTTTCACTTGCTCTTGAACCCCTACAAAGTATTAGTAACATGGATAGATGGCTTAGAGTCAATCCACCAAGAATTAACAAGAACATCAATCAAACTAAATTTAAAAGCAAATGAAAGAAATATAATTACTCGGTTTATTGTTATTATTCTTCTTTTCGAGGTAATTCTTATAAGCAAAACAGTCTTTTGTCTTATGACCTATTTTCTTACAAAACCAACATTCATCTTTGGTTGCCATAAATTTAGGACTGAAGTACTTCTGACCAGGTTTTCTTTTAAGACCACATTTTTCCTATAACTTAAATTTCTTCTTCTGAAAGAGCTTATCCAAGCGTCACCAATTGACTAAATTCACACTTTCTAAAATCTCATGTTTCGTCTTATCCTCTTCTTAAGCTTAAATGGATATCAAAGTGTTGATATCCCAACTTTCCTTTTAGGTATTGTAAGAGGTTTTCAATGCATCAAATTTTGTTGATAAAGAGTTCAAGGTACAATTAACAAGAAAAGGGTTAGTAATAGGACATTCAAACTCACCAGTTCTGGAAGAAAAAACAACCATCTTGAGAATGTATTCTATAACACCACTTATCCCATCATACTTCATATTGATGAATTTCTCCATTAATTGACCAATTTTAACCTTAGTAGAAACTATATACCTTTCCCTGAGAGAAGTAAAAAAAGTTTTGGTATTGTCAATATTTGGGATAACACTCTCCAAACCCTCATAAATGGACCTTTTCATTACCATAAGAGCCAAACAATTGATCTTATCCCACTTCTCATAATATACTTTATCTGTAGTGGTACTCTTAAAAGTCAAATTAGTTGGTTTGTCTACTCTTATAGCCATGTCCACATCCATCATAGTTAAAACCATTTTTACATCCTCTTTCAATCTCTTATAATTTCCACCAATCAGGGTTTCAATGGAAATATATTGATTATTCAAAGAAAAAATACATGGAGCTAAAAATAAAATAATAATAATTTATTTTAAACATTGAGAATTTCAAAATATCATTACAAACTTCCCTATAGAGGAGAAGGTAATAAATTTTAAAATTTTCCTCAAATCACCAGGTTAATATGAAAAAATCCAACACCTATGAACAAAACAAATCTTAACCCACACATTATTAAAATAGCGTCAAGTCATTCAAATTGGCACACATAATAACTCCTTATAGGTAAACAATTATATACATAATTTAACCAACAAAAACATCCCAATATAACATGAAAATATTATTAGCTCCTCAAATGGTCATTATGATGACAACATTTAATTTACTAACTTTATTCCAAATAGAGATCACAAAACAAAATTGTCTTATATATATGTTTTATTAAAACGTGAGACAGACAATTATCCATAACCCAATAATTCAAGTTAGTTCTAAAATAATTAAATATGTAAAAATAATCTAGTACAATAATCCAGTGCAACAATTTATAGATCAACTCAATGCAATAAGACTTCTGCCTCACTGCAGCAAAGTAGAAGACACATGGATAATTTATCCATGTGCCAAAAGCCAACAAGGCCAAGCCTCTTGGCCTTGTTGTCGAGAGTTTTCGATAAATTATTTTATTTTATTTTTATTTAAGAAAATAAGAAGGGTTTTATGTTGAGCTACACATTTGATCTGATTTTTAATTAAAACAAAAAATTCAATTAATAATAGTTCAAAAATGAGAAAATATTCTAACAGACCCGACTACCAATCAGCTCACGGGGTAAAAATAAAATAGAGAATGTAACATAATGAACCCATATCCCAAAACATTTATGATTCCTTTTTCTTAGCTAAAATGAACATTTTGGAGATTTTTAATTCTTTAGTTTTTGAAGCAGAAATGTGAATTGAAAATGTGATTGTCCGATTCCATTCCCAGCAATCAACTTTGTGCATTTGGCATTCATGAAATGTGTAAACTACCAGTGTTTGATTTTCTTAGTATCTATTTCGGCCATCCTGGTTAACGTTTAATTTTCTCCTATGGATCTTTAATGCAGCTGTATGGCAACCAAGTCATTTTTGCAGCAGGGGCCTGCCGTTTCTGTCTGCTTCTTTGCTAAAGAAGCTGCTCCCTGGCTAAAGAACAAATACGCAACGTTTCTCCACAGCGGTTCTCAAAGAATATATAGCAGTTATAAAGTCAACATATTGCCTTTATAACAGTTTATAGAGAATATGCAGTGTTTTATTTTATTTTATTTTTATGTAATGGTTTCTAAGAGAATGTGCAATGCTTTATTATGTTTCATTCAACGGCTTTTCAAACAATATACAGCGCTTTTTTTTTTTTTTTGTGTGCAGCAGCTTATACAAAATTTGTGATGCTTCTATTAATTTTAAGCATCTAAAGTCCTGCCATATGCTTTCTAATTTATTATAGTTGCTATTTCTATTTGGTTTGTGCAATTTTTATGTATTGAAACACAATTTTTTAGCTATGACAATAATCAAATTATTGAATATTTTTAGGTAATTAGCTCATATCAAATGTGAGTATTTATAGGTAAGTAGCTCCTATCAAATGTAAAATCTCAAAAAATGAGTCTTTAACTTTTTCAATATAAAATTGAACAAACCAAAGAAAAAATAGTTCACAATTCATAACTAATATTTTGATTAAGTAATTATAAAATTTATATGATCTAAATGGGGGAGTTAAAACAAATTTTGCAAGTTTTGACTATAAATTCCTTTTACATCTTTTGTCATCACCATCTTAAAGTAAAAGAAATAAAGTTTCAATTTTACTAATTAAAGATAAATTCAATTAATGATAAATAGAACAAACAACTATAAATAGGAAAAGAAGTCTTCGTCCTAGTAAAATGAAAGGGCATTGCTTTTTAATAATGCTAGTATAGCTGTTTTCATTGTTAAAAAAAAAAAAGAAAACATAATGTCTTGGCTTTTTCCAGTCTGTCATTGTTTAAAACATAATTAAAATCTACATAAATATTACAAAAGACATCATTCATCTTTGATTGCACTAAATCAAAATCCTTTAATTCAACATGATGGGTATTACAATTTTTTTTTTTTTTTGCCAACCTAAATTGATTTGAAATAAAGCATAAGATTCGAGGAGGTGTTACCACAGTGCAATAACTTACATAGTAGTATAAGCATATTGATCAAATTGATTTAGTACTTATATTTAAACTAAATTGATAGTAATAGTTGGGAAATTTTGAACTGCAACAGATCAAAATAAGAATAAAAATAGATTAAATTGTCATTGACGGTTATGGATCAAGTTAATTAGTTTAATGGTTCAACACATACTACATGGATAAAGAGATGAGTTTTGTACTAAGAATTACTTCCCTAAATAATATCAGGAGGTTTACAAGTCACATAAAATATAATTTCAAATTACAAAACCTTGAATCTTTGGAACATAACAGAGAAATCATAAAAGACCAATATATATATATTAAAATAAAAAGTTTTCGATGTGACTAAAGAAGTCGTTCCCCTAGCTCTCGGCTAAAGAGGATTTTCTAAACCTTCTATTGTGACTATTTTTAACAAATAAGTAGCGTTTCTTTGTAGCGGTTTTCAATGAATGCACAATGGCTTCAAAATGAGCATATTGTTTTTATGCAACTATTTTTGGGATAATAAGACTACTAAATATTCATAGGTAATTAACTCATAGTAAATGTAAAATCTCATAAAATGATGGAAATACAAAGCTATTTATGTTACATGACGTAAAG
Organism: Bruguiera gymnorhiza; assembly: GCA_020883675.1. Taxonomy (NCBI): domain Eukaryota; kingdom Viridiplantae; phylum Streptophyta; class Magnoliopsida; order Malpighiales; family Rhizophoraceae; genus Bruguiera; species Bruguiera gymnorhiza. The sequence goes on from JAIRCJ010000135.1 coordinate 706,973, forward strand.
GCCAGTGAATTTAAGGCTTAACTACAATGATGTGTTTAATTCCAACAAATTGTTTTTGGTTGTCATGGCCCGTGTCTTGTGTTTGTTCGGTTAATTGCCTTTTGAACTTGAGCTTGTCCTACCTTGTCCACCAACTTGTATTTGTATCTTTAAGTTCTCACAAATTTAGGCATTAGACTTAACTCCAAGCATCTCTAACCTTTCCTTATTTTATAGGTCTTTAACCCCTCAACCGGAAAGCTCATCACTAATCATCATTACTCCAAGCTATTACATTGTAGGCGAGTAAATATTATCGTGAATCCCACTGAACCATATGATGACTATTGACTACTAGAATTTACATCCTAAATATTTTTGCTAAACTTTCACGAGAACGATGTAATTTAGCTTCGTAAGATTGTTTGCACGGTTTGTGAGATGTACATTGTCTTTTTCTCGATGATGGAAACACATACGCATACACATACACATGGATAGACTATGTATTCATATGTCATGCAGTCTACTGAAATAAGATAAATCTTTTCGAAAAAGCAATCTGCAGGAAGCCAAATTGACCGTCACCCTAAATCATTCTATACAGGATTCGAGTAGTTACTCCAATTGCATGCTAATAAACAGCATTTGTCATACTTAAGAAGTGTGTGTGTGTAAATATAATGCCTATCCTTGTTTGTTATATTCTCCTAAAAGTGGAAGAAAGGATGAAACTACTTATTAATCAAATCAAAATTAATGTTTGAAACTCATGTGATTATTCTCAAACTTGCTCGTGTTAAATCTTAGTGCTGTAAGCATAAACAATGTTCATCTTCTAAGGATGTCTATTAAGACATTAAATCAAGGAGCTAGGCTTTGTGTGTGCCAACCTGCGTGATACTTAGTCAACCTTGCAAGAGAAGATGAGTTAAGTAAGCCTTGGAGAGTTTGAGAGAATTAGCAGAAAACGTGTGAAAGGCAAGTAAGTGAGTTGGAAGTGTTAGAGGAAGAGAGAGCACAAGAGAATTTTGCAAGTGGGCTTGTATTGAGCATCTAAAGGTGTGTTTACAAATGAGAGGAGGGGTCTATTTATAGTTGCTCTACCTCCTCAATGTGTGGCTACAAATAAACATCTAAAATATTTACAAAGAATGTTCTAAAGAGTTTAAGAAGTTTTTAGGTGAGTGTCCTTACTGCCCTTTGATGGAAGTTTCTAGATTTAGATCTTCTAGGCACTTCAGCACTCTTGTAGGACCTTCCATTGCTGGATAGGGCTAGCAAAAAGGGTTGGGTAGTGTTGACAGCCTGCAGAGGTTCAATCTGGCCTGAGTTTCTAGCTTTTTACTTATTAGACAGGCTAGACTTAAAGTGTCCACCTGACACCCTCCCCTACTCAATCCTACAACATTCTCGTCACATTCTTAACTTTATATTGCTGAATGTGATCCGCAAACTGCCAAAACTGGTCCTCCCATTTCTAACTAACCTCTTGGTCAGACAAATCTTTCCATTTCACCAAGTACTTAATGTAGTTGGGAACTCTTCTTCTTCAAATCACTCTATTAGCAAGGATGTTCTCCACCTCCTTATTGAATTTGGTGACCACAGTCATTGGTGTGCACTTGGACTCACTTTAGCTTAGATCCTTTTTGTCTCCAAGGAAAGGCTTTAGAAGACTTGCATGGAAAACGTTGTGGATCTTCAGTTTTAGAGGGAGTTGGATTTAGTAGGCAGCCTTTCCTATGCACTTGACCACAGAAAATGACCCTTCATACTTCCTTACCAAGCCCTTATGGACTTGAATTGGTTAGGTAGCAGCTTCACCATCACCATGTCTCCCACTGCGTAGTCTTTCGAGTGTCATTTGGAGTCAGCCCATCTTTTCATCCTCTTGACTGCTTTGTCAAAGCAAGTATTTGTTATGTTCGTTTCCTCATGCCACTTGCAAACTTAAAGGCATACAAGTTGTTTCCAATGTAAGGAGAGGCAATAGCACTTGGCGTTAGCAGCTGTTGTCCTATGACAATCTTGAATGGGTTTTTGTTCATGGCCTTATTCCTCTGAAGGTTATATGAGAATTAGGCAGCATCAAGTAGCTTTGCCCAATCTTGTTGGTAAGCACTAACATAGTGCCTCAGATATTGCTCTAGTAAGGAATTAACTCGATTAATCTACCCATCACTTTGAGGATGGAAACTTGTTGAGAAGTTTAGGTTAGTTCCCAACAACTTGAATAACTTGCACCAGAATTTTCCCGTAAAGCAGAGGTCCCTATCACTGATTATGCTCTTTGGTAGACCCCACAACTTTACCATGTTCTTGAAGAATAAGTGAATAGTTTCATCCACCTTGCAATTAGCAGAGGCTGGAATGAAGGTGTCATACTTGCTGAATCGATAAACTACCACCATAATGCTTATGTATCCCTCGAACTTTGGTAGAACTATAATGAAGTCCATTAAGACACTTTCCCATGACTTCTTATAAATGGGTAATGGCTGAAGCAGACCCATTAGTTATTACTATTCCACCTTGTCTTGTTGGCAAACTAAACAAGTTTGCACATAGGCCTCGACGTCCATATACATATGCGGCTAATAGTAATGTTGGACAAAAGAAAGAGTCTATGTCATACCTGGGTGACTAGCCCATAAGGAATCATAACATTCTTTGAGGATCTCCTTCCATAAGTTTTTCCACTTAGGCACGAAGACTCGGTTCCCGACTGTTGTTAGGACTCCGTTATCCACCCAAAATCGACAAGTCTTCCCCTTGCTAGCTAATCTCAGCAAATTGTTGGTCATGTTGTCTTGCCCTATACCTTCCTTGATTCATTCAAAAAGGTTTCTCTTAGGCGTAATAGTTGAAAGGGTAGCCAATTCTACCTTCCTACTCAGTGCATCAACAACAACATTGGCTTAACCTAGCTTATACTGCAGTGTGTAGTCGAATTCTCCCAAGAAGTCTTGCCAACGAGCTTGCTTGGGCCTGAGTTTCTTCTGTGTCTAGAAGTAACTCATAGCAACATTGTCAGTCATGATCACGAACTTTCTTTCAAGGAGATAATGTCTCCAAGTGCACAAGTAGTAGATGACAACAATCATCTCCTTATCTTAGATGGTTTACTGTCTCTCCGTGTCATTAAGCTTGCGACTTTCATAGGCAATGGGATGCTTATCTTGCATTAGGACTCCCTTAATGGCAAATTCAGATGTGTCAATGTGGACTTTGAAGGGCTTTTTGTAGTCCAATAGCACCACAACAGGTTTCTCAGAGATTGCTTGCTTTAATCCCACGAATAAAGCTTGGCATTCTCTTGTCCAATGCCAAGAGCAGTTCTTCTTCAGCAAGTCAGTTAAGGGTGTTACTACAACAGAGTATCCCTTAATGAACTAATGATAATAGTTGACAAGCCCCAAGAAGGATTGTAGTTCAGGGACCTTGGTTGAAGGCTCCCATTATTGGATGGTTTGCACCTTTGTTGGATCCATAATGAGCCTACCATCCTTGATTTGGTGGCTAAGGAAGTCCACCTCTTGTTTGGCAAATGAGTACTTCTCCTTTTTTATGAACAACTTGTTTTCTTGGAGAACTTGGAAAACTTGTTTGAGGTGCTCAACATGCTCCTTAAGTGCGTTACTGTACACCACGATGTCATTCAAGTATACTACCATGAATTTATCAAGAAACAGATGTAATACTTTGTTCATGAGGGTGCAAAAGGTGGCTGGTTTATTGGTGAGGCCAAAGGGCATAATTAGGAACTCAAAGGCTCCATAGCATGTTACGTAGGTTGTCTTTGGCTCATCACCTTGTGCAATGCGGACCTAATAGTAACCTGATCGCAAATCCAACTTAGTGAAGTACCTTATCTTCCTAACTTGGTCAAAAAGATTAGCTATCAAGGATATTGGATACTTATTCTTGATAGTGACCTTATTTAAGGTTCAATAGTCAATGCATATACACAGTGATCCGTCCTTCTTCTTATGGATGAGGACTAAGGCACCAAAAGGGGCTTTTAAAGGTCAAATGTAGCTCGAATCTATCAGATCATAGAGCTACTTCCTCAGTTCAACAAGCTCTAGGGGTGTCATATGATAAGAGGCCATGGCATGAGGCTTAGCACCAGGTTCCAACTCAATGTGGTGATCCACATCTCGCTTTAGTGGAAGTTTCTTCACTAAGGCATCACGTCCTTGAACTTGGCAAGGACTATCTAGATGGGTTATGCCAATGTGAGAGTAGGTGCTGCTACGTCCTCCCCATCGTTTAGCTCCCTTATAATAGCTACGTAGCCTAGACCCGACTTGAGACCCCGTTTGAATTGCAAAGCTGAAATCATCGATGGTTAAGACTTCTCCTTTCACTTCAAGGGAACTACTCAAATCTTGTGAGCGTCGATGACCACAAGAGAACTTGAAGCAGGAACGAGAAAAGCCAAAGCTTTGCAAAAAAATGCAATACCTAACACCACCTTAAAGTCATCCATAGGAACAACGGTCCAACTTACCAGTCCATTCACCAATTTGGACAACTACCTTGTATGTTACACCTTGGACAGGCTTTATTTCCAAGTTTACCACTTTAATGGTGTCATTTCCCTTTATAATTTTGAGGCCTAGACATTTGGTCTCTTATACATCTATGAAGTTATGCATTACCCTCGTATCTAGCATCACATAAGCTACTTTATCCTCAATGGCAATGTCAACGTACAATAGTCCCTTCTCCTTAAAGACTACTGGGGAGAAACGTTTTGAAAGATTACCCAATTGTTAAATACATCCCGTGTCAGTTTGGGACTCTTTGTTGGCCTTTTCCGGGTTAAGTACTACCATCATAACATTCATTGTTTTACGGTTGGGGCAATCTCTCATCCACTATGGTCCATCATAAATGAAATAGGGACTAGGGAGGTTAATTGAGTTGCGCTTACTCGCGGAGTTCTTCTCATCCTTAGGACGACCATTTAAGGATCTCTGCTGTCCACCCTTATTATGGCCAGAATCTTGTTTCTTCTACCTAGTTTCTCTCCCCCACTGATGTGGAAAACCCAAAAAAGATGTGACTTAGGGACCCAACGCACATAATGAATCAAAGAATAACCAGGAAAGCTAAATCAGAGTTTAATAGCACAAACCCTAGACCCAATATTCGAAGGAACATGAACCTAGGGTATTCAAGATGGATATGGACGCCACACTCCAGAAAAGGAAGGAATTGGGAGTGATAAGTCGATTTGAACACCACAAGAAGAATTACCTCTTGATAAGTTCTTTAGTTCTTAAAAGAACTGAGGGAGAAAAACCCTTGCTTTTTATTTCACTTAGAGTTGTCTTATTTTTTTATTGTCTGATTTCCAAAACTTACAAGGGGTGCCTATTTATAAGTTTAGATAGTAATCTTAAAGAGGCAAAATTCCTATTTAGGAGAAATCCCTATTTTGGAGGAATTTCGAGTTAATTCCAGCACATACAATGAACTCCTATTTAAGAGTGAATGCTATCACTTAGTTTGACCCATTAAGTAGTCCAATTATATTAATTAGGCCTGAGCTCTCTTTAAAACTTGAATTCGTACCATTTGAAGGCTGGTTGGCCTAAATGTCCAAAATCAGCCCATTTAGTGCTTCTTTAATCTTTCTGGCCCTAGCTCGTGTTATTGGGCCTTCTGGAATGTGCAATGGACCTCTTGCATCCATTGAATCTCTAGCTCGTGTTATTGGGCCTTCTGGAATGTGCAATGGACCTTTTGTATCAATTGAAGCTCTAACTTGTGTTATTGGGTCTTCTTGAATGTGTGATGGACTTTTTGCATCCTTTGAAGCCTTCCACCCATCATCTTCACGGTTCTCATCACCCACTTTTACCAAAGTTTGGCTTTTTGCCCTTGGAGTGGGCAGAGTAGTCCATAAAGGTCTTGGTAATGGCAATGGTAGCATCCAGGGTCCACACATCATGTCTGTTTAGCTCAACTCTCACCCAATCCTTCATGCTGTCTTTAAAGTGGAAGAGAAGCTCCTTATCAAAAATCTCAATTTCAAGCATGAGAGTAGTAAATTCCCTGATATAGTTAAAAATACTACTTGTCTGACATAGGCCACGTAATTTTCCCCTAACTTCGTTGTCTACACTATGAGGCATAAAGTACCTACACACTTCAGCGTTGAATTGTTTTTATGTATCAATGATGCATAAGTCTTTTTCCCTCTCGGAGTGCTTATGTCTCCACTAGAGTTGGGTAGCATCCCTTAGGAAGATTGGGGCATTGCCTACCTTGGCAAAGTTGTCAACAACTCCCATGGCCTTGAAGTACTACTCAAGGCCAAACATAAAGTTTTCCATGATAGTGGCATTGCATGTGATATTGTATATGGCAGGTTTTAGGACCTTCAAGCCATGCACTGTAGTGGCACTAGTAGTGGCACCTATACTAACAGTGAGTGAGTTGTTTTGACACAGAGAATCCATCTCCCTGCGGAGGTCGTGAATCTCTCATTCAACGAACTCGTGCAGGTTGAACAAACCTTGATTCAGGGAGCGTAGTTCTCCTGTAAATGAATAGCTAAACTCTTTAATGATGACTTTGATAGCCTGCATGATCTTTACATTCTCATGGATCAAGTTATCAACTTGATCAGTGAGGTTACCCATTACGAAGCTTAAATTAGTGACGCTCCTTTTCAAGCCACCAACACGAGAGTTCATGGTTTCCTTTGTTGGAACTTTGGACTTGCTGCGCTTGGCTGAAGCGCACTACTCCTCGCACCCACGAGCTTGTTGTCCCACTTGTTGCTCGTTCACAGTGGTCGCAACAAATCTTTTTTCACTTGTCATGTTCCTAATCTTAGCAAACACCAAACAACCAAGTTGTACCTAAGGTTCGAACCATTGCTTTGATACCACCTATCATGGAGTTAGGCTTTGTGTGTGCTAACCCACGTGACACTTAGTCAATCTTGTGAGACAAAAAGAGCTAAGTAAGCCTTAGAGAATTTGAAACAATTAGTAGAAAGCGTGTGAGAGGCAAGTAAGTGAGTTGAAAGTGTTGGAGGAAGAGAGAACACAAGAAAACTTTACAAGTGAGCTTGTATTGAACATCTAAAGGTGTGTTTACAAATGAGAGAAGGGACAATTTATAATTGCTCTACCTCCTCAATGTATGCCTACAAATAAACATTTAAGATATTTACAAATAATATTCTAAAGAGAGCATTAAAGAGGGTTTCAAGAAAGTTCTTGCTGGTTTTTATTAGAAGTTTCTAAATTTAGGTCTTTCAGGCACTTTAATACTCTTCTAAGACTTTCTATTACTGGACAAGGGCAGCAACAGGGGCTAAACAGTGTTGGCAACTCATAGAAACTTAATTTGGTATGAGTTTCTACCTTCTCACTTGCTAAATGAACTGAACTTAAAGTATTCACGTGACAATTAGCTCTTAATATAAGCAGTTCAAAGGTTGGCATGGTCTGAAGAAAAAGAAATGGAATCACAGTGATGCAAAGTGGGCGTGACTTTCTCATCAATCATCAATGCAAGGGCTAATTTCCTATCTCTAAACTAATCAAAATACAACTCATATTATGTCTTATTTATACACTAGACCCAAGAACAACAATCTCTTTAATTTGTTCCAACTTGTTTGCTCTGACCCAAAAAAAAAAAATGTTATGCATCCTCAATGTAGAAAGGATGACTCAATGCTCTAATATTAGTTTGTAGGTCAATTAATAAAAGCATGCTACAGGCGAAAAGCATTTTTCCGCTGCAAACCTATATATAGCATAATATGAGTCTGTCAGCGTATGAATACAGAGGTCAAGCAGCCAAAGGTAAACCATATTGGGATCACAGGCGCATGCACTCAGACAACTGTGTTCTCCGTTTCCTTTTTTTTTTTTTTTTATCTTTCCCAACGTTTTTCGATTTTCTGAAAAGCCCGAATTCTCTGATTCTAACGAAGGGATATTATCTTGTCGACAACAACCACATCAACACTCAGTAATAATGAATGTATATTAACATAGTTTTCCATTTCTTATATCACATGAAAAAAAGGCAAAAACAAAAAAACTCCCTGATTAATTTGCAATTCCCTTTTTTTTTTTGTCTAATTGGTTGGGTACTCAATTGAAACAAATAAATTACTCAACGACTAACATTCCAGGAGAGTGCAAATTAAGTACACATGGACAGATCTCTATAAATTTATATTTATAAATTTATTTTATAGAGAAGTAATAACAAGATGAAACGCAATAGAAAGCTAGTCGGTCCAAATTATTGCCCCTAAAGATTCGCTAATTGTTATGACAATATCCCATACCTACCGTCGGAAAAAGGGTCTTGAAATGCTGAAGTCTCCAGCCCTATTTGGTATAAAATGGAAGCGTGTTTATATAGATTATAGATTAGGTTTAAATGGTGGGCATAATTGATGACAAATAAAGGAAGGCCGCATTGTATGATGTGGTGAGGTACAAACGAAGCCGGCTTTTGTTGATTCGGTGTGTTTTGCCTCTTTATTTGTGTTGCCTTCCGTCTCAAGCACACAACCACTTGAAAAAGGAGGGGGAGGCTTGGGAAAATACAGAATGCTATGCCACTCCAAAACTATGCTATTTGGACTTTGGCACCATGACCATGGACCACGTTCTTGTCTCCGTGCATTCCTTCTAATGCAAATCCAAAAATTATTCAGCACGCTTTTCTTTGTCCCCCCCCCACCTTCTGGCGTTATACGGCCGCCTGCTGCAGCTAACGTGAAAACTACTCGTCGGCGTGAGGACGGAACGACGACGACGGCGTCGTTGTGGCTGCCAGTTTGTTTGAAGTGAGTCGTTCTGTTTGCGGATTGTCTTGGCTCTCTTACCAAGAAGAGTCGACCCACGTTGACAGGCACAGCCCACGGTGTCCGCGCTGTTATTTTGAAATTGGCAATGGTGCATTTCGCTTGACGCGACTACCTAAACCAGGTCCTGTATAGGGCGGGGTGTCATCTCAAGTGATGTATGTGGCAGGCCGTAGACTTATAGTGGCCTCCTGCATTTTTTTTATTTTTCTTTTTTTATTATTTATAAAAAAAAAATTACATTATAACAATAACATATATAATAACATATAAATAATAAATAATTATAACACACAACAGTCAAATTTTTATTTTATTTTAAATTAATTGATAGCATTATTTTTTAAAGATAAAAGACAATTAAGAAAATAAGTTATTATCATGATGGAAAAAGTTTATGAGAATTTTATATTTGTTATATATTTATATTTTTATTAGTGATACAAGAATATATGGGTCTATATATGTATTGTTAAGATAAAATTTTTATATTCAAGATGAAAATAATGAATTTTGAAAATTTATAAAAATTGTTTTTAATATAAGTATATTAAATTTGAAATAATATAATATAAATTAATCATATTAATTTCTTATTGAAGTTATTTTTAAATAAAAAAAATTTATATTAGACACAAAATTTTATATTTCAAATGAATACAAATAAATTTTATATTATATAAAAAATATTTTATATTATAATAATAAAATTTTTATATGTTGTATGTCATATTATTTATATAATATAAATATTTCTTTTGTATACCACCCCCTTGTGGTTAGCGAGATTGGAAGTCCAAAACAAATATGGGCCAGGCCTCTTGTGCCTGTTTATTCTGTTCTTTCTTTTTCCCTGTTTAGCATCCCTGTTTTTATATTTGAATTTAACTTCAAATTTAGTTATTTCGGTTTTTCGGATGGAATTGTGGGAGAATTGCAAAGCAGTAGCAGAGGAGTATGTCGAATGTGAATTCATGGTCAATTTATGGCCGGCCCCCCATCTGTTCTTCCGTTAATTTGATTCTTTTCTTCTGGTTCACTTGCTGAATTTTGCTGGCTCTCTTTTTTTTGCCATTTCTTGATATTTCTCTCTCTCTGTTTTTTTTTTTCTTTTTATTTTTCCTCGTTTTGGAGTCTCTAAACAAGTCGATTTTATTCCAGCAGTGAATGCAATGCCGTTAGAGTATTATAGACAAGTCCAAAACAGATAATTGACACTGCCAGGGGTTTGGTTTGCAAGGCCTATTAAGATTTTTAAATATTATATTTTACTCACCATTAAAAATGCAATGATATTAATAATAAATTTAATAATCAAAACTTTTCATTTTCACAACTTTTAAAATTTTAAAATTCTATAAGAATGAATACATAGTTAATAATAAGTTGAATTTAAATTTTATAATTTTTTTAATTATTTTTTTTTGCCACAGAGTAATTTAAAATAATTTATATAATTTTTATCTACCAACGTATTATTTAAGAAAAAGTAAATAAAATAAACTCTAATAAAAAATTTCCCCACTCCCCCTCAAAAGCAATATGGTTGATTCAAAATTGAAACTTGTGATTATTAGTTATAATATTAATGCACAAAGGTATATTTTAAACAATTGAGTCCATTACTTGTATTTTTGTTCAATTAAGATTTTCAAATATTATATTTAACCCACCATTCAAAATGCAATGATATTAATAATAAATTTAATAATCAAAATATTGCATTTTATTAGCATTTAAAATTTTACAATTTTATAGGGATAAATCCAAAGTTAATAATCACTTGAATTCAAATTTTGTAATTTTTTTAATTGTCTTCTTTGCGACAATGCAATTTGAAATAATTTATATATTTTTTGCTTACAAACTTATTATTTAAGAAAAAACATATATAATGGACCCTAATAAGAATTTTCCCCACCCCCCTCAAGTGCAATATGGTTAACCCATGATTGAAATTTACAATTACGACTTATAATATTCATGCACAAAAGTGTATTATATATAATTGTGTCCATTACTTGTATTTTTGTTCAATTAAGATTTTCAAATATTATGTTTTACCCACCATTCAAAATGAAATGATATTAATAATAAATTTCAGGTTCTATAGGGATAAATCCATTGTTCATAATCAGTTGAATTTAAATTTTGTAATATTTTTAATTGTCTTCTTTGCAACAATACAATTTGAAATAATTTATATAATTTTTGTCTACAAACTTATTGTTTAAGAAAAAGCAAATATAATGGACTCTAATAAGAAATTTCCCCATCCCCCTAAGTGCAATATGGTTGACCCAAAATTGAAACTTGCGATTACTACTTATATATTCATTCACAAAAGTGTATTTTATACAATTAAGTTCATTACTTATATTTTTGTTTAATTAAGACTTTCAAATATTATATTTTATTATCCATTCAAAATGAAATGACAGTAACAATAAATTTAATAATCAAAATACTACATTTTCTCAAGATTTAAAATTTTAAAGTCCTATAGGAATAAATACATTGTTCATATTCAGTTGAATTTAAATTTTCTAATTTTTTTAATTGTGTTCTTTGCTATAATGCAATTTAAAATAATTTATATAATTTTTCTCTGCAAACATATAACTTAAGAAAAAACAAATAAAATGGACACTAATAAGAAGTTTCCCCACTCCCCTTAAGAGCAATACGGTTCACCTAAGATTGAAACTTGCGATTACTATATATAATTTTCATCTACAAAAGTATATTTTATACAACTAAGTCCATTACTTATATTTTTGTTCAATTAAGATTTTCAAATGTTATGTTTTACTCACCATTTAAAATGCAATGACATTAACAATAAATTTACTAATCAAAACATTCCATTTTCACAACATTTAAAATTTTAAAGTTCTATAGGGATGAATCCATAATTAATAATAAGTTGAAGTTAAATTTTATAATTTTTTTAATTGTCTTTTGTGCCACAAAGTAATTTGAAATAATTTATATAATTTTTGTCTTCCAACATATTACCTAAAAAAAAACAAATAAAATAGACTCTAATAAAAAGTTTCCCCACTCCCCTCAAAAGCAATCTGGTTGACTCAAAATTGAAACTTGCGATTATTAGTTGTAACATTAATGCACAATAGTATATTTTATACAATTGAGTTCATTACTTGTATTTTTATTCAATTAAGATTTCCAATATTATGTTTAACCCACCATTCAAAATGCAATGACATTAATAATAAATTTAATATTCAAAACATTCCACTTTATCATCATTTAAAATTTTAAAGTCCTATAGGGATAAATCCAAAGTTAATAATCAGTTGAATTTAAATTTTGTAATTTTTTTAATTGTCTTCTTTGCGACAATGCAATTAGAAATAATTTATATAATTTTTGTTTACAAACTAATTATTTAAGAAAAAGCAAATATAATAAACTCTAATAAAAAGTTTCTCCACCCCCTTCAAGTGCAATATGATTAACCCAAGATTGAAACTTGCGATTACTACTTATAATATTCATGCACATAGGTGTATTATATACAATTGAGTCTATTATTTGTATTTTTGTTCAATTAAGATTTTCAAATATTATATTTTACCCACAATTTAAAATGGAATGACATTAACAATAAACTTAATAATCAAAATATTACATTTTCTCAACATTTAAAATTTTGAAGTCTTATAAGGATAAATTCATAACTATTAATCAGTTGAATTTAAATTTTTTAATTTTTTTAATTGTCTTTTTTGCCATAATGCAATTTAAAATAATTTATATACTTTTTGTCTACCAACATAATACTTAAGAAAAAGCAAATAAAATGGACTCTCATAAAAAGTTTCCCCACTTCCCTCAAAAGCAATATCATTGACCTAAGATTCAAGCTTGTGATTACTACATATAATATTCATCCACAAAAGTGTATTTTATACAATTGAGTCCATTACTTGTATTTTTGTTCAACTAATATTTTCGAATGTTAAGTTTTACTCACTATTCAAAATGCCATGACATTTCCAATAAATTTAATAATCAAAACATTGTCTTTTCTCAACTTCTGGAATTTTCAGGTCCTCTAGGGATAAATCCATTGTTCATAATATGTTGAATTTAAATTTGGTAGTATTTTTAATTGTTTTCTTTGCGACAATGCAATTTGAAATAATTTATATAATTTTTGTGTACAAACTAATTGTTTAGGAAAAAGCAAATATAATGGACTCTAATAAGAAGTTTCCCGACCCCCCAAGTGCAATGTGGTTGACCCAAGATTGAAACTTGCGATTACTACTTATAATATTCACCCACAAAAGTGTATTTTATACAATTGAGTCCATTACTTGTATTTTTGTTAAATTTAGACTTTCAAATATTATGTTTTACTCACCATTCAAAATGCAATGACATTAACAATAAATTTAATAATCAAAACATTGCATTTTCTCAAGATTTAAAATTTTAAAGTCCTATAGGGTTAAATCTATTATTCATAATCAGTTGAATTTAAATTTTGCAATATTTTTAATTGTTTTCTTTGTGAAAATTTAATTTGAAATAATTTATATAATTTTTGTCTACAAGCTTATTATTTAATAAAAAGCAAATAAAATGTATTCTAATACAAAGTTTCCCCACTCCCCTCAAGAGCAATATCGTTGGCCCAAGATTGAAACTTGCGATTACTATATATAATATTCATCCACGAAGGTGTATTTTATACAATTGAGTCCATTACTTATATTTTTGTTCAATTAAGATTTTCAAAAGTTATGTTTTACTCACCATTCAAAATGCAATGACATTAATAATAAATTTAACAATTAAAACATTCCATTTTCTCAACATTTAAAATTTTAAAGTCCTATAAGAATAAATTCATACTTAATAATCAGTTGAATTTAAATTTTATAATTTTTTTTATTGTCTTTTTTGCCATAATGCAATTTGAAATAATCTATATAATTTTTGTCTACCAACATATTACTTAAGAAAAAGCAAATAAAATGGACTCTAATAAAAAGTTTCCCCACTCCCCTTAAGAGCAATATGGTTGAGCAAAGATTGAAACTTGCGATTACTACTTATAATATTCATGCACAAAGGTGTATTTTATACAATTGAGTCCATTACTTGTAATTTTGTTCAATTAAGATTTTCAAATATTATGTTTTACCCACCATTCAAAATGCAATGATATTAATAATAAATTTAATAATCAAAACATTGCATTTTCTCAACATTTAAAATTTTAAAGTCCTATAGGGATAAATCTATTGTTCATAATCAGTTGAATTAAAATTTTGTAATATTTTTAATTATCTTCTTTGTGACAATGCAATTTGAAATAATTTATATAATTTTTGTTTACCAACATATTACTTAAGAAAAAGCAAATAAAATGAACTCTAAGAAAAACTTTCCCCACTCCCCTCAAGAGCAATATAATTGACCCAAGATTGAAACTTGCGATTACTATATATAGTATTCATCCACAAATGTGTATTTTACACAATTGAGTCCACTACTACTATTTTTGTTCGATTAAGATTTTCAAATGTTATGTTTTAATCACCATTCAAAATGCAATGACATTAATAATCAATTTAATAATCAAAACATTGCATTTTCTCAACTTTTAGATTTCTCAGGTCCTCTAGGGATAAATCCATTGTTCATAATAAGTTGAATTTAAATTTTGTAATTTTTTTAATTGTCTTCTTTGCCACAATGCAATTTGAAATAATTTATATAATTTTTGTGTACAAACTTATAACTTAACAAAAAGCAAATAAAATGGACTCTAAGAAGAAGTTTCCCCACCCCCTCAAGAACAATATGGTTAACCCAAGATAGAAACTTGTAGTTACTACATATAGTACTCATCTACAAAGGTGTATTTTATACAATTGAGACCATTACTTGTATTTTTTTTCAATTAAGATTTTCAATTGTTATGTTTAACCCACCATTGAAAATGCAATGGTATTAACAATAAATTTAATAATCAAAACATTGCATTTTCTCAACATTTAAAATTTTAAAATCTTATAGGGGTAAATCGATAGTTAATAATTAGTTGACTTTAAATTTTGTAATTTTTGTAATTGTCTTGTTTGTCACAATGCAATTTGAAATAATCAATCTAATTTTTATCTACCAACATATTACTTAAGAAAAAGCAAATAAAATGGACGCTAATCAAAAGTTTACCCACTCCCCTCAAGAGCAATATGGATGACCTAAGACTGAAACTTGCACTTACTTCCTATTATATTCATCCACAAAAGTGTATTTTATACAATTGAGTCTATTAATTGTATTTTTGTTCAATTAAGATTTTCAAATATTATGTTTTACCCACCATTCAAAATGCAATGACATTAACAATAAATTTAATAATCAAAAGATTCCATTTTCTCAACATTTAAAATTTTAAAATCATATAGGGATAAATCCATAGTTAATAATCAATTGAATTTAAATTTTGTAATTTTTTGAATTGTCTTTTTTGCCATAATGCAATTTGAAATAGTTTATATAATTTTAGTCTACCAACGTATTACTTAAGAAAAAACAAATAAAATGGACTCTGAGAAAAATTTTCCCCACTCCCCTCAAGAGCAATATGGTTTACACAACATTGAAACTTGCGATTACTATTTATAATATTTATCCCCAAAGTTGTATTTTATACAATTAAGTCCATTACTTATATTTTTGTTTAATTAAGGTTTTCAAATGTTATACTTTACTCGCAATTCAAAATTCAATGACAGTAATAATAAATTTAATAATCAAAATATCGTATTTTCTCAACTTTCAGAATTCTCAGGTCCTATAAGGATAAATTCACTGTTCATAGTCAGTTGAATTTAAATTTTATAATTTTTTTAATTGTCTTTTTTGTTACAATGCAATTTGAAATAATTTATATAATTTTTGTCTACCAACATATTACTTAAGAAAAAACAAATAAAATAGACTCTAATAAAAAGTTTACCCACACCATTCAAGAGCAATATGGATGACCTGAAACTGAAACTTAGCTTACTACTTATACTATTCATCCCCAAAAGTCTATTTTATACAATTGAATCCATTATTTGTATTTTTGTTCAATTGAGATTTTCAAATATTATATTTTACCCACTATTCAAAATGCAATGACATTAATTATTAAATTAATAAACAAAATATTGCATTTTCTCAACATTTAAAATTTTAAATTCTTATAAAGATAAATCCATAGTTAATAATCAATTGAATTTAAATTTTGTAATTTTTTATATGTCTTTTTTGCCACAATGGAATTTGAAATAATTTATATAATTTTTGTCTACGAATGTATTATTCAAGAAAAAGCAAATAAAATGGATTCTAATAAAAAGTTCTCCCAATCCCCTCAAGAGCAATGTGCTTGATACAAAATTGAAACTTACGATTACTACTTATAATATTCATCCACAAAGGTGTATTTTATACAATTGAGTCCATTACTTGTATTTCTGTTTAATTAAGGTTTTCAAATGTTATGTTTTATTCGGCATTCAAAATGCAATGACATTAATAATAAGTTTCTTAATCAAAACATTACATTTTCTCAACTTTCAGAATTTTCATGTCCTATGGGGATAAATCCATTGTTTATAATCAATTGAATTTAAATTTTGTAATTTTTTTAATTATCCTTTTTGCGACAATGCAATTTGAAATAATTTATATAATTTTTGTCTACCAACATATTACTTAAGAAAAAGCAAATAAAATGGACTCTAGTCAAAAGTTTACCCATTCCCCTCAAGAGTAATATGGATGACCTAAGACTAAAACTTGCTCTTACTACTTATAATACTTATCCACAAAAGTGTATTTTATACAATTGAATCTATTAGTTGTATTTCTGTTCAATTAAGATTTTCAAATATTATGTTTTACCCACCATTCAACATGCAATGACATTAGCAATAAATTTAATAATCAAAAGATTGCATTTTCTCAACATTTAAAATTTTAAAATCATATAGGGATAAATCCATAGTGAATAATCAGTCGAATTTAAATTTTGTAATTTTTTAAATTGACTTTTTTGCCACAATGCAATTTGAAATAATTTATATAATTTCTGTCTACCAACATATTATTTAAGAAAAAGCAAATAAAATGGACTCTAATAAAAAGTTTCCCCACTCCCCATAAGGCCAATATGGTTGAATCAAGATTGAAATTTGCGATTACTCGTTATAATATTAATGCACAAAGGTGTATTTTATACAATGGAGTCTGTTACTTGTATTTTTGTTTAATTGAGATTTTTAACTATTATTTTTAACCCACTATTCAAAATGCAATGACATTAACAATAAATTTAAAAATGAAAACATTACATTTTCTCAACATTTAAAATTTTAAAGTCCTATAGGGATAAATCCATTGTTCATAATTAGTTGAATTTAAATTTTGTAATTTTTTTAATTGTCTTGTTTGTCATAATGCAATTTGAAATAATTTATATAATTTTTGTCTACAAGCTTATTACTTAAGAAAAAACAAACGAAATGGACTCTAATAAGAAGTTTCTCTACTCCCCTCAAGAGCAATAAGCTTCACTCAAGATTGAAGCTTGTGATTACTACATATAAAATTCATAGTCAAAAGTGTATTTTATACAGTTAAGGCCATTACTTGTATTTTTGTTCAATTAAGATTTTCAAATGTTATGTTTTACTCACCGTTCAAAATACAATGACATTAACAATAAATTTAATCATCAAAACATTCCATTTTCTCAACCTTTAAAATTTTAAAGTCCTATAGGGATAAATCCATAATTAATAATAAGTTGAATTTAAATTTTGTAATTTTTTTAATTATCTTTTTTTCCACAATGCAATTTGAAACAATTTATATAATTTTTGTCTGCCAATGTATTACTTAAGACAAAGTAAATAAAATGAACTCTAATAAGAAGTTTGCCCACTCCCCTCAACTGTAATATGGTTGACCCAAGATTGAAACTTGCAATTACTACTTATAATATTCATCCACAAAGGTGTTTTTTATGCAATTACTACTTGTATTTTTGTTCAATTAATATTTTCGAATGTTATGTTTGACTCACCGTTCAAAATACAATGACGTTAACAATTAATTTAATAATCAAAACATTGTCTTTTCACAACTTTTAGAATTTTTTGGTCCTATAGGGATAAATTTGTTGTTCATAATCAGTTGAAATTAAATTTTGTAATATTTTTAATTGTCTTCATTACCATAATGCAATTTCAAATGATATATATATTTTTGTCTACGAACTTATTACTTAAGAAAAAGCAAATAAAATGGACTCTAATAACAAGTTTCCCCACTTCCCTCAAGAGTAATAAGGTTTACCCAAGATTGCAGCTTGCGATTACTACATATAATATTCATGTACAAAAGTGTATTTTATACAATTAAGTCCATTACTTGTATTTTTGTTCAATTAAGATTTTCAAATGTTATGTTTTACCCACCATTCAAAATGTAATGACATTAACAATTAATTTAATAATAAAACATTGCATTTTCTCAACTTTTAGAATTTTCAGATTCTATAGGGATAAATCCAAAGTTAATAATCAGTTGAATTTAAATTTTGTAATTTTTTTAATTGTCTTTTTTGCCACAATGCTATTTGAAATAATTTATATAATTTTTGTCTACCAACATATTCCTTAAGAAAAGCAAATAAAATGGATTTTAATAAAAAGTTTCCCCACTACCCTAAAGAGCAATATGGTTAACCCAAGATTGAAACTTGTGATTACTACTTATAGTGTTCATCCACAAAGGTGTATTTTATACAATTAAGTCCATTACTTATATTTTTGTTCATTTAAGATTTTTCAAAAGTTATGTTTTCTCACCTTTCAAAATGCAATGACATTAACAATAAATTTAATAATCAAAACATTTCATTTTCTTAACTTTTAGAATTTTTAGGACCTATAGGGATAAATCCATTGTTCATATTTAGTTAAATTAAATTTTGTAATTTTTTTATTGTCTTCTTTGTCACAATGCAATTTTAAGTAATTTATAAAATTTTTGTCTACAAACTTATTACTAAGAAAAAGCAAATAAAATAGACTTTAATAAGAAGTTTCCCCACTCCTTTCAAGAGCTGGTTGACAAAGAGTTGAAACTTGCGATTACTACCTATAATACTCATACCACAAAAATGTATTTTATATAGTTGAGTCCATTACTTGTATTTTTGTTCAATTAAGATTTTCAAATGTTATGTTTTACTCACCATTCAAAATGCAATGACACTTAACAATTAATTAATAATCAAAACATTGCTTTTCTCAACTTTTAGAATTTTTAGGTCCTATAGGGATGAATCCATTGTTCAAAATCAGTTGAAATTAAATTTTGTATTTTTTTAATTGTTCTTCTTACCATAATGCAATTTGAAGTAATTTATATAATTTTTGTCTACGAACTTATTACTTTGTAAGAAAAGCAAATAAAATGACTCTAAATAAAAAGTTTCCCCACTCCCCTTAAGAGTAGTAAGGTTACTCGAGATTTGAAAGCTTGCAATTATTGCATATAATATTAATCACACAAAGTGTATTTTATAAATTGAGTTCATTACTTGTATTTTTGTTCAATTAAAGATTTCAAATATTTATGTTTAACCCACCATTCAAAATGCAATGACATTAACAATAATTTAATAATCAAAACATTCCATTTTCTCAACATTTAAAATTTTAAAGTCCTATAGGGAATGAATCCATAGTTGATAATAAGTTAATTTAAATTTGTAATTTTTTTAATTATTTTTTTTGCCACAATGCAATTTGAAATAATTTATGTAATTTTTGTCTACCAATGTTTATTATTTAAAGAAAAGCAAAGAATGGGACACTAATAAGAAGTTTCGCCGCTCCCCTCGAAGTGCAATATGGTTGAACCCATATTGAAAACTTGCGATTACTACTTATAATATTTATCCACAAAAAGTGTTTTTTATAAAATTGAGTCCATTACTTGTATTTTTGTTCAATTAAATTTTCAAATATTATATTTAACCCACAATTCAAAATGCAATGACATTAACAATAAATTAAATAATGAAAACATTGCATTTTCTCAACATTTAAAATTTTAAAGTCCTATAGGGATGAATCCATAGTTAATAATAAGTTAATTTAAATTTTGTAATTTTTTTAATTATTGTTTTTGCGACAATGCAATTTGAAATAATTTATGTAATTTTTGTCTACCAATGTATTATTTAAGAAAAAGCAAAGAAAATGGACACTAATAAGAAGTTTCGCCGCTCCCCTCAAGTGCAATATGGTTGACCCAATATTGAAACTTGCGATTACTACTTATAATATTTATCCACAAAAGTGTTTTTTATAAAATTGAGTCCATTACTTGTATTTTTGTTCAATTAAATTTTCAAATATTATATTTAACCCACAATTCAAAATGCAATGACATTAACAATAAATTAAATAATCAAAACATTTCATTTTCTCAACATTTAAAATTTTAAAGTCCTATAGGGATAAATCCAAAGTTAATAATCAGTTGAATTTAAATTTTGTAATTTTTTTAATTGTCTTTTTTGCCACAATGCAATTTGAAATAATTTATATAATTTTTGTCTACCAACATATTACTTAAGAAAAAGCAAATAAAATGGACTCTAATAAAAAGTTTCCCCACTCCCCTCAAGAGCAATATGGTTGACTTAAGATTGAAACTTGCGATTACTACTTATAATTTCATCTACAAAGGTGTATTTTATACAATTGAGTCCATTACTTGTATTTTTGTTCAATTAAGATTTTCAAATTTATGTTTTTACTCACCATTCAAAATGCAATGACATTAATAATAAATTTAATAATCAAAACATTGCATTTTTCCACTTTTAGAATTTTAGGTCCTATAGGGATAAATCCATTGTTCATAATCAGTTGAATTTAAATTTTGTAATTTTTTTATTGTCTTTTTTTACAATGCAATTTGAAATAATTTATATAATTTTTGTCTACCAACATATTACTTAAGAAAAAGCAAATAAAATGGACTCTAATAAAAAGTTTCCCACTCCCCTCAAGAGCAATATGGTTGACCCAAGATTGAAACTTGCGATTACTATTTATAATATTCATCCACAAAAGTGTATTTTATACAATTGAGTCCATTACTTGTATTTTTGTTCAATTAAAATTTTCAAATATTATGTTTTACCCACCATTCAAAATGCAATGACATTAATAATAAATTTAATAATCAAAACATTGCATTTTTCTCAACATTTAAAATTTTAAATCCTATAGGGATAAATCCATAATTGATAATCAGTTGAATTTAAATTTTGTAATTTTTTGAATTGTTTTTTTTTTCCACAATGCAATTTGAAATAATTTATATAATTTTTGTCTACCAACATATTACTTAAGAAAAAGCAAATAAAATGGACTCTAATAAAAAGTTTCCCTACTCTCCTCAAGAGCAATATGGTTGACCCAAGATTGAAACTTGCGATTACTACTTATAATATTCATCCACAAAGGTGTATTTTATACAATTGAGCCCATTACTTGTATTTTTGTTCAATTGATTTTCAAAAGTTATGTTTTACTCACCATTCAAAATGCAATGACATTAATAATAAATTTAATAATCAAAACATTGCATTTTCTCAACTTTTAGAATTTTAGGTCCTATAGGGATAAATACATTATTCATAATCAGTTGAATTAAATTTTGTAATTTTTTAATTGTCTTTTTTGCCACAATGCAATTTGAAATAATTTATATAATTTTTGTCTTCAACATATTACTTAAGAAAAAGCAAATAAAATGGACTCTAATAAAAAGTTTCCCCACTCTCCTCAAGAGCAATATGGTTGACCAAGATTGAAACTTGCAATTATTACTTATAATATTCATCCACAAAGTGTATTTTATACAATTGAGTCCATTACTTGTATTTTTGTTCAATTAAGATTTTCAAATATTATGTTTTACCACCATTCAAAATGCAATGACATTAACAATAAATTTAATAATCAAAACATTGCATTTTCTCAACATTTAAAATTTTAAAGTCCTATAGGGATAAATCCATAGTTAATAATCAGTTGAATTTAAATTTTGTAATTTTTTAATTGTCTTTTTGCCACAATGCAATTTGAAATAATTTATATAATTTTTGTCTACCAACATATTACTTAAGAAAAAGCAAATAAAATGGACTCTAATAAAAAGTTTCCCCACTCCTCTCAAAAGCAATATGGTTGACACAAGATTGAAACTTGCGATTACTACTTTAATATTCATCCACAAAGGTGTATTTTATACAATTGAGTCCATTACTTGTATTTTTGTTCAATTAAGATTTTCAAATGTTATGTTTTACTCACCATTCAAAATGCAATGACATTAATAATAAATTTAATAATCAAAACATTGCATTTTCTCAACTTTATAATTCTTAGGTCCTATAGGGATAAATCCATTGTTCATAATCAGTTGAATTTAAATTTTGTAATTTTTTAATTGTCTTTTTTGCCACAATGCAATTTGAAATAATTTATATAATTTTTGTCTACCAACATATTACTTAAGAAAAAGCAAATAAAATGGACTCTAATAAAAAGTTTCCCACTCCCCTCAAGAGCAATATGGTTCACCCAAGATTGAAACTTGCGATTACTACTTATAATATTCATCCACAAAGGTGTATTTTATACAATTGAGTCCATTACTTGTATTTTTGTTCAATTAATATTTTCAAATATTATGTTTTACCCACCATTCAAAATGCAATGACATTAACAATAAATTTAATAATCAAAACATTGCATTTTCTCAACATTTAAAATTTTAAAATCCTATAGGGATAAATCCATAGTTAATAATCAGTTGAATTTAAATTTTGTAATTTTTTTAATTGTCTTCTTTGCCACAATGCAATTTGAAATAATTTATATAATTTTTGTCTACAAACTTATTATTTAAGAAAAAGCAAATAAAATGGACTCTAATAAGAAGTTTCCCCACCCCCCTCAAGTGCAATATGGTTGACCAAGATTGAAACTTGCGATTACTACTTATAATATTCATGCACAAAGGTGTATTTTATACAATTGAGTCCATTACTTGTATTTTTGTTCAATTAAAATTTTCAAATATTATATTTTACTCACCATTCAAAATGCAATGACATTAATTATTAATTTAATAATAAAACATTGCATTTTCTCAACATTTAAAATTTTAAAGTCTATAGGGATAAATCCATAGTTAATAATCAGTTGAATTTAAATTTTGTAATTTTTTGAATTGTCTTTTTTGCACAATGCAATTTGAAATAATTTATATAATTTTTGTCTACTAACATATTACTTAAGAAAAGCAAATAAAATGAACTCTAATAAAAAGTTTCCCCACTCCCCTCAAGAGCAATATGGTTGACCTAAGATTGAAGTTTGCGATTACTAATATAATATTCATCCACAAAGTGTATTTTATACAATTGAGTCCATTACTTGTATTTTTGTTCAATTAGGATTTTCAAATATTATGTTTTACCCACCATTCAAAATGCAATGACATTAATAATAAATTTAATAATCAAAACATTGCATTTTCTCAACATTTAAAATTTTAAAATCCTATAGGGATAAATCCATAGTTAATAATCAGTTGAATTTAAATTTTGTAATTTTTTGAATTGTCTTTTTTGCCACAATGCAATTGAAATAATTTATATAATTTTTGTCTACCAACATATTACTTAAGAAAAAGCAAATAAAATGGACTCTAATAAAAAGTTTCCCCACTCCCCTCAAGAGCAATATGGTTGACCCAAGATTGAAACTTGCGATTACTACTTATATATTCATCCACAAAGGTGTATTTTATACAATTGAGTCCATTACTTGTATTTTTGTTCAATTAAGATTTTCAAATGTTATGTTTTACTCACCATTCAAAATGCAATGACATTAATAATAAATTTAATAATCAAAACATTGCATTTTCTCAACTTTTAGAATTTTAGGTCCTATAGGGATAAATCCATTATTCATAATCAGTTGAATTAAAATTTTGTAATTTTTTTAATTGTCTTCTTTGCCACAATGCAATTTGAAATAATTTATATATTTTTTGTCTACCAACATATTACTTAAGAAAAAGCAAATAAAATGGACTCTAATAAAAAGTTTCCCCACTCCCCTCAAGAGCAATATGGTTGACCCAAGATTGAAACTTGGATTACTATTATAATATTCATCCACAAAGGTGTATTTTATACAATTGAGTCCATTACTTGTATTTTTGTTCAATTAAGATTTTCAAATATTATGTTTCCACCCATTCAAAATGCAATGACATTAACAATAAATTTAATAATCAAAACATTGCATTTTCTCAACATTTAAAATTTTAAAGTCCTATAGGGATAAATCCATTAGTTAATAATCAGTTGAATTTAAATTTTTTAATTTTTTAATTGTCTTTTTTGCCACAATGCAATTTGAAATAATTTATATAATTTTTGTCTACCAACATATTACTTAAGAAAAAGCAAATAAAATGGACTCTAATAAAAAGTTTCCCACTCCCTCAAGAGCAATATGGTTGACCCAAGATGAAACTTGCGATTACTACTATAATATTCATGCACAAAGGTGTATTTTATACAATTGAGTCCATTACTTGTATTTTTGTTCAATTAAGATTTTCAAATATTATGTTTTACCCACCATTCAAAATGCAATGACATTAACAATAAATTTAATAATCAAAACATTGCATTTTCTCAACATTTAAAAATTTAAAGTCCTATAGGGATAAATCCAAGTAATAATCAGTTGAATTTAAATTTTGTAATTTTTTAATTGTCTTTTTTGCCACAATGCAATTTGAAATAATTTATATAATTTTTGTCTACCAACATATTACTTAAGAAAAAGCAAATAAAATGGACTCTAATAAAAAGTTTCCCCACCCCCTTAAGAGCAATATGGTTGACCCAAGATTGAAACTTGCGATTACTACTTATAATATTCATCCACAAAGGTGTATTTATACAATTGAGTCCATTACTTGTATTTTTGTTCAATTAAGATTTTCAAATATTATGTTTACTCCACCATTCAAAATGCAATGACATTAACAATAAATTTANAAATAAA
The DNA here is from genome assembly GCA_020883675.1 of Bruguiera gymnorhiza. Classification (NCBI taxonomy): domain Eukaryota; kingdom Viridiplantae; phylum Streptophyta; class Magnoliopsida; order Malpighiales; family Rhizophoraceae; genus Bruguiera; species Bruguiera gymnorhiza. The sequence goes on from JAIRCJ010000135.1 coordinate 732,032, forward strand.
ATGGACTCTAATAAAGTTTCGCCACTCCCTCAAGAGTAATATGGTTGACTCAGAGATTTAAAGTTGCGATTACTAGTTATAATATTAATGCACAAAGGTGTATTTTATACATTTGAGTCCATTACTTGTATTTTTGTTCAATTAAGATTTTCAAATATGATGTTTAACCCACCATTCAAAATGCAATGGCATTAATAGCAAATTTAATAATCAAAACAATCCATTTCTCAACATTTGGAATTCTCAGGTATTCTAGGGATAAATCTATTGTTCATAATCAGTTGAATTTAAATTTTGTAATTTTTTTAGTTGTTTTATTTGCCACAATGCAATTTGAAATAATTTATATAATGTTTGTCTACAAACTTATTACTTAAGAAAAAACAAATAAAATGGACTCTAATAAGAAGTTTCTTTACTCCCCTCAAGAGCAATAAGGGTCACCTAAGATTGAAGCTTGCGACTGCTATATATAATATTCATCCACAAAAGTGTATTTTATATAATTGAGTCCATTGTATTTTTGTTCAATTAAGATTTTCAAATTTTATATTTTACTCACCATTGAAAATACAATGACATTTACAATAAATTGAATAATCAAAAAATTGCCTTTTTAGGTCCTATAAGGATAAATCCATTATTCATAATCAGTTGAATTTAAATTTTGTAAGTTTTTTAATTGTCTTTTTTACGACAATGCAATTTGAAATAATTTATATAATTTTTGTCTACAAACTTATTGCTTATGAAAAAGAAAATAAAATAGACTCTAATAAGAAGTTTTCCCACTCCCGTCAAGTGCAATATGGTTGACCCAAGATTAAAACTTGCGATTACTACTTATAATATTCATCCATAAAAGTGTATTTTATACAAATGAGTCCATTATTTGTATTTTTATTTAATTAAGATTTTCAAATATTATGTTTTACTCGCCATTCAAAATGCAATGGAATTAACAATAAATTTAATAATCAAAACATTGCATTTTCTCAACATTTAAAATTTTAATGTTCTTAAGGGATAAATCCATAGTTTGATGAGAACCATAGAGATGTTGGGCAGAAGGCTTCAATGGATGCAAGAGGTCCATTGCACATTCCAGAAGGCCCAATAATATGAGTTAGAGCTTTAATGGATTCAAGAGGTCCATTGCACATTACAGAAGTCCCAATAACACGAGCTAGAGCTTCAATCGATGCAAGAGGTCCATTACACATTCCAAAAGGCCCAATAACATGAGCTAAAGCTGCAATCGGTGCGAGAGGTCCATTGTAATTTCCAAAAAGCCTAATAACACAAGCTGGATCCAGAAGGATGAAAGAAGCACTAAATGGGCTGATTAAGGACGTTTAGGCCAACCAAGCTTCAAATGGTGCGAATTCAAGCTTAGAAGAGAGTCCAGGCCTTATTAACATCATTGGAATACTTAAAGTGATAGGACTAAGTAATAGCAGTCACTCCAAATTAGGAGTTTATTTTCTATGTAAGAATTTATACCTATATAGGAATTCCTCCTAAATAAGAAATTGTCCTAAGTAGGAATTTGTACCTCTTTAGGATTGTTATCTTAGCTTATAAATAGGCACCTCTTGTAAGTTGTGGAAATCAAACAACTTTGAGTGAAATAGAAAGTATGGTTTTTTTCTCCCTCAATTTTTTTAAGAACTAAAGAACTTATCAAGAGGTACTTCTTCTTGTGGCGTTCAAATCGACTTATCACTCCCAATTCCTTTCTTTTTTGGAGTGTGACGTCCATATCCTTCTTGAATACCCTAGGTTCATGTTCCTTCGAATATTAGGTCTAGGGTTTCTGTTATTAAACTCTGATTTAGCTTTCCTAGTTGTTCTTTGATTCCGTGAGTGCATTGGGTCCCTAAGCCACGTCTTTTTGGGGTTTTCCGCATTAGTTGGTATCAGAGCCTGACTCTAAATCAATAGAATAATCTGACTTCAAAAGACAAAGGTGTTGCTCATGAGGGAGCTATTGACATGTCCTTTATGATCAAAGCTATGTAACAACAATTTGAGCACATGAATACCAGATTTGATGATAGGAGAGAGAGGAGCAAGCTAATATAATATCAGAGTTGCAAAGGAGGTATGAAGAATATGAGTCTCCTAAAGCAACAAGGCAATTGAAATATGCCTATGATGATGAAGATTATGATTTTGTGCCTTTATCAGAGGGTGAAAGTGATGGAGAGTAGTATCTGGTTAATGGAGTAGCTCTCATTGCAAGACGAGTATTGAATGTGCAAGTGCAAGAAGAAAATGAGGTGCAATGAGAAAACATCTTTTAGATGAGGTGTCTCATCAAAGATAAGGCATGTAGTATGATTATTGATGGTGGGAGTTGCACTAATGTTGCTAGCACAATGATGGTTGAGAAACTGAATTTACCTACTATGAAGCATCCTAGGCCTTATAACCTTCAGTGGATGAATGCGAGTGGTGAAGTCAAGGGTAAATAAGTAAGTGCTCATGTCATTTTCTATCAGAAGATACTATGGTTAAGTTTTATGTGATGTTGTACCTATGCAAGCGGGCCATATTCTATTAGGAAGGCCATGACAGTTTGACAGGTGAGTTATGCATGATGGATTCAAGAATCAATATTCCTTTGTAATGAATGAAAAACCTGTCACTCTTATACCATTATCACATCAACAAGCTTATAAGGATCAATTGAGGATTAAAAATGAGAGTGAACAGAAAAGAGAGATTGAAAAGAGAGAAAAGAGAGGAGAAAATGTGAGAACACAAGAGAAAGGGAAGAAAATAGAAAGTTCCTATACAAAAGAAAGTGATGTCCAAAGAGCAATTTTTGCCAAACAACCTATGATCATACTTTTGTATAAAGAGGCTTATGTTAACACTAACAAGTTTAAGCCATCTTTACCTAGTGTTGTTGTTGTTCTATTGCAGGAATTTGAAGGTGTATTCCATGACAATGGCCTAAATGGATTGCCACCCAAGAGAGGAATTGAGCATCAAATTAATTTCATCCTTGGTGCATCCATCCCAAACCAGCCAACATATAAAAGTAATCTTGAGGAGACAAAGCAGCTTAAAAGGTAGGTTGAGGAACTTATTTTGAAAGGATATGTGAGGGTAAGTATGAGTCATTATGCAGTTCCTATCCTACTTGTATAAGGAAAGTTGAACAAAAGACATGCCAAGTGGATCAAATTCATTCAGACCTTTCCTTACATCATCAAGTATAAACAAGGTGATGATTCGAGGACGAATCCTTTTGAGAAAAGGGGGAATGATGAGAACCATAAAGATGTTGGGCAGAAGGCTTCATTGGATACAAGAGGTCCATTGCACATTCCAGAAGGTCCAATAACACGAGTTAGAGCTTTAATGGATTAAAGAGGTCCATTGCACATTGTAGAAGTCCTAATAACACGAGCTAGAGCTTCAATTGATGCAAGAGGTCCATTGCACATTCCAGAAGGCCCAATAACACGAGCTAAAGCTTCAATTGATGCAAGACGTCCATTGCACTTTCCAAAAGCCCTAATAACACGAGCTGGATCCAAAAGGATGAAAGAAGCACTAAATGGGTTGATTAAGGATGTTCAGGCCAACCAAGCTTCAAATGGTGCGAATTCAAGCTTGAAAGAGAGTCTAGGCCTTATTAACATCATTGGAATACTTAAAGTGATAGGACTAAGTAATACCAGTCACTCCAAATTAGGAGTTTATTTTCTATGTAAGAATTTATACCTATATAGGAATTCCTCCTAAATAAGAAATTGTCCTAAGTAGGAATTTGTACCTCTTTAGAATTGTTATCTTAAACTATAAATAGGCACCCCTTGTAAGCTTTGGAAATTAGACAACTTGGAGTGAAATAGAAAGCAAGGGTTTTTTCTCCCTTAGTTCTTTTAAGAACTAAAGAACTTATCAAGAGGTACTTCTTCTTGTGGCATTCAAATCAACTTATCACTCCTAATTCCTTTCTTTTCTAGAGTGTGGCGTCCATATCCTTCTTGAATACCCTAGGTTCGTGTTCCTTCAAATATTGGGTCTAGGGTTTCTATTATTAAACTTTGATTTACCTTTCCTGGTTGTTCTTTGATTCCTTGTGTCCGTTAGGTCTCTAAGCCATGTCTTTTTAGGGTTTTCCACATCATAGTTAATAATCGGTTGAATTTAAATTTTGTAATTTTTTAAATTGCCTTTTTGCCATAATGCAATTTGAAATAACTTATATAATTTTTGTCTACCAACATATTACATAAGAAAAAGCAAATAAAATGGACTCTAATAAAAAGCTTCCCCACTCCCCTCAAGAGTAATATGGTTGACACAAGATTGAAACTTGTGATTACTACTTATAATATTCATGCATAAAGGTGTATTTTATACAATTGAGTTCATTACTTATAATTTTGTCCAATAAAGATTTTCAAAAATTATGTTTTACTCACCATTCAAAATGCAATGACATTAATAATAAATTTAATAATTAAAACATTGCATTTTCTCAACATTTAAAATTTTAAAGTCCTAGAGGGATAAATCCATAGTTAATAATCAGTTGAATTTAAATTTTGCAATTTATTTAATTGTTTTTTTTACCACAATGCAATTTGAAATAATTTATATAATTTTTGTCTATCAGCATATCACTTAAAAAAAACCAAAGAAAATGGACTCTAATCAAAAGTTTCCTCATTCCCCTCAAGAGTAATATGGTTGACCCAAGATTGAAACTTGGGATTACAACTCATAATTTTTATCCACAAAGGTGTATTTTATACAATTGAGTCCATTACTTGTATTTTTGTTCAATTTAGATTTTCAAATATTATGTTTTACCCACCATTCAAAATGCAATGACATTAACAATAAATTTAATAATCAAAACATTGCCTTTTCTCAACTTTTACAATTTTTAGGTCCTATAGGGATAAATACATTGTTCATAATCAGTTGAAATTAAATTTTGTAATTTTTTTAATTGTCTTCTTTGCCACAATGCAATTTGAAATAATTTATATAATTTTTGTCTATAAACTTCTTACTTAAGAAAAAGCAAATAAAATGGACTCTAATAAGAAGTTTCTCTACTCCCCTCAAGAGCAATAAGGATCATCCAAGATTGAAGCTTGTGATTACTACATATAATCTTCATTCACAAAGGTGTATTTTATACAATTGAGCCCATACCTTGTATTTTTGTTCAATTAAGATTTTCAAATGTTATGTTTTACTCATCATTCAAAATACAGTGACATTAATAATAAATTTAATAATCAACATATTGCATTTTCTCAACTTTTAGATTTCTCAAGTCTTATAGGGATAAATCAATTGTTCATAATCAGTTGAATTTAAATTTTGTAATTTTTTAAATTATTTTCTTTGCCACAATGCAATTTGAAATAATTTATACAATTTTTGTCTACTAACTTATTACTTAAGAAAAAGCAAAGAAAATGGACTCTAATAAGAAGTTTTTTTACTCCCCTCAATAGCAATACGGTTCACCAAAGATTGAAACTTGCGATTACTGCACAAAATATTCATCCATAAAAGTGTATTTTATACAATTGTGTCCATTACTTGTATTTTTGTTCAATTAAGATTTTCAAATGTTATATTTTACTCACCATTCAAAATTAAAATGGCATTAAGAATAAATTTAATAATCAAAACATTGCATTTTCTCATCTTTTAGAATTCTTAGGTCCTATAAGGATAAATCCATTGTTCATAATCAATTGAAATTAAATTTTGTAATTTTTTGCTTCTCTTCTTTGCCACAATGCAATTTGAAATAATTTATATAATTTTTGTCCACAAACTTATTATTTAAGAAAAAGCAAATAAAATGGACCCTAATAAGAAGTTTCTCTACTCCCTTCAAGAGCAATAAGGTACACCAAAGATTGAAGCTTGCGATTACTACATATAATATTCATTCACAAAAGTGTATTTTATACAATTCAGTCCATTACTTGTATTTTTGTTCAATTGAGATTTTCAAATGTTATGTTTTACTCACCATTGAAAATGCAATGACATTAACAATAAATTTAATAATCAAAACATTCCCTTTTTTCAATTTTTAGAATTTTCAAGTCCTATAAGGATAAATCCATTGCTCATAATCAATTGACAAAAGATTGAAACTTGCAATTACTACTTGCAATATTCATCCACCAAAGTGTATTTTATATAATTGTGTCCATTACTTATATTTTTGTTCAATTAAGATTTTCAAATGTTATATTTTACTCACCATTCAAAATGAAATGACATTAAGAATAAATTTAATAATCAAAATATTGCATTTTCTCATCTTTTAGAATTATCAAGTCCTATAAGGATAAATCCATTGTTCATAATCAATTGAAATTAAATTTTGTAATTTTTTTGATTCTCTTCTTTGCCACAACACAATTTGAAATACTTTATATAATTTTTGTCCACAAACTTATTATTTAAGAAAAAGCAAATAAAATAGACTCTAATAAGAAGTTTCTCTACTCCCTTTAAGAGCAATAAGGTTCACCCAAGATTGAAACTTGTGATTACTAGATATTATCTTCATCCACAAAGGTGTATTTTATACAATTAAGTCCATACCCTGTATTTTTGTTCAATTAAGATTTTCAAATGTTATGTTTTACTCACTATTCAAAATACAGTGACATTAATAATAAATTTAATAATTAACACATTGCATTTTCTCAAATTTTAGATTTCTTAGGTCCTATAGTGATAAATCAATTGTTCATAATCAATTGAATTTAAATTTTGTAATTTTTTTAATTGTCTTCTTTGCCACAATGCAATTTGAAATAATTTATATAATTTTTGTCTACAAACTTATTACTTAACAAAAAGCAAAGAAAATGGACTCTAATAAGAAGTTTCTTTACTCCCCTCAAGAGCAATAAGGTTCACCAAAGATTGAAACTTGCGATTACTAAACATAATATTCATCCACAAAAGTGTATTTTATACCATTTTGTCCATTACTTGTATTTTTGTTCAATTAAGATTTTCAAATGTTATATTTTACTCACCATTCAAAATGAAATGGCATTAAGAATAAATTTAATAATCAAAACATTGTATTTTGTCAACTTTTAGAATTGTCAGGTCCTATAGGGATAAATCCACTGTTCAAAATTAGTTGAAATTAATTTTTGTAATTTTTTTAACTCTCTTCTTTGCCACAAAGCAATTTGAAATAATTTATATAATTTTTGTCGACAAACTTATTACTGAAGAAAAAGCAAAGAAAATGGACTCTAATAAGAAGTTTCTTTACCCCCCTTAAGAGCAATAAGGTTCACCAAAGATTAAAACTTGCGATTACTACACATAATATTCATCTATAAAAGTGTATTTTATACAATTGTATCCATTACTTGTATTTTTGTTCAATTAAGATTTTCAAATGTTATATTTTACTCACCATTCAAAATGCAATGACATTAAGAATAAATTTAATAATCAAAACATTGCATTTTCTTAACTTTTAGAATTCTCAGGTCCTATAGGGATAAATCAATTGTTCATAATTAGTTGAAATTAATTTTTGTAATTTTTTTTAATTCTTTTCTTTGCCACCAAGCAATTTGAAATAATTTATATAATTGTTGTCCACAAACTTATTACTTAAGAAAAAGCAAAGAAAATGGACTCTAATAAGAAGTTTCTTTAAGCCCCTCAAGAGAAATAAGGTTCACCAAAGATTAAAACTTGCGATTACTACACATAATATTCATCCACAAAAGTGTATTTTATACAATTATGTCCATTACTTGTATTTTTGTTCAATTAAGATTTTCAAATGTTATGTTTTATCTACCATTCAGAATGCAATGACATTAAGAATAAATTTAATAATCAAAATATTGCATTTTCTCAACATTTAGAATTCTCAGGTGCTATAGGGATAAATCCATTAATCATAATCAGTTGAAATTAAACTTTGTAATTTTTTTGATTTTCTTCTTTGCCACAATGCAATTTGAAATAATTTATATAATTTTTGTCCACAAACTTATTATTTAAGAAAAAGCAAATAAAATGGACTCTAATAAGAAGTTTCTTAACTCCCTTCAAGAGCAATAAAGTTCACCCAAGATTGATGCTTGTGATTACTACATATAATCTTCATCCACAACGGTGTATTTTATACAATTGAGTCTCTACCTTGTATTTTTGTTCAATTAATATTTTCAAATGTTATGTTTTACTCACCATTAAAAATATAGCTGCGTTAATAATAAATTTATTAATCAACACATTCCATTTTCTCAACTTTTAGATTTCTAGGGTCCTGTAGCGATAAATCAATTGTTCATAATCAGTTGAATTTAAATTTTGTTATTTTTTTAATTGTCTTCTTTGCCACAATGCAATTTGAAATAATTTATATAATTTTTGTCTACAAGCTTATTACTTAAGAAAAAACAAAGAAAATGGACTCTAATAAGAAGTTTCTTTACTCCCCTAAAGAGCAATAAGGTTCACCAAAGATTGAAACTTGCGATCACTACACATAATATTCATCCACAAAAGTGTATTTTATACAATTATGTCCATCACTTGTATTTTTGTTCAATTAAGATTTTCAAATGTTATGTTTTATCCACCATTCAAAATGCAATTACATTAAGAATAAATTTAATAATCAAAACATTGCATTTTCTCAACTTTTAGAATTGTCAGGTCGTATAGGGATAAATTCATTATTCATAATTAGTTGAAATTAATTTTTGTAATTTTTTTAATTCTCTTATTTGCCACAAAGCAATTTGAAATAATTTATATAATTTTTGTCCACAAACTTATTACTAAAGAAAAAGCAAAGAAAATGGACTATAATAAGAAGTTTCTTTACTCCCCTCAAGAGCAATAAGGTTCACCAAAGATTGAAACTTGCGATTACTACACATAATATTCATCCACAAAAGTGTATTTTATACAATTATGTCCATCACTTGTATTTTTGTTCAATTAAGATTTTCAAATGTTATATTTTATCCACCATTCAGAATGCAATGACATTAAGAATAAATTTAATAATCAAAATATTGCATTTTCTCAACATTTAGAATTCTCAGGTCCTATAAGGATAAATCCATTAATCATAATCAGTTGAAATTAAACTTTATAATTTTTTTGATTCTCTTCTTTGCCATAATGCAATTTGAAATAATTTATATAATTTTTGTCCACAAACTTATTATTTAAGAAAAAGCAAATAAAATGGACTCTAATAAGAAGTTTCTTAACTCCCTTCAAGAGCAATAAGGTTCACCCAAGATTGAAACTTGTGATTACTACATATGATCTTCATCCACAAAGGTGTATTTTATACAATTGAGTCTCTACCTTGTATTTTTGTTCAATTAAGATTTTCAAATGTTATGTTTTACTTACCTTTGAAAATACAGCGGCGTTAATAATAAATTTATTAATCAACACATTCCATTTTCTCAATTTTTAGATTTCTAAGGTCTTGTAGCGATAAATCAATTGTTCATAATCAATTGAATTTAAATTTTGTTATTTTTTTAATTGTCTTCTTTGTCACAATGCAATTTGAAATAATTTATATAATTTTTGTCTACAAGCTTATTACTTAAGAAAAAACAAAGAAAATGGACTCTAATAAGAAGTTTCTTTACTCCCCTAAAGAGCAATAAGGTTCACCAAAGATTGAAACTTGCGATTACTACACATAATATTCATCCACAAAAGTGTATTTTATACAATTATGTCCATCACTTGTATTTTTGTTCAATTAAGATTTTCAAATGTTATGTTTTATCCACCATTCAAAATGCAATTACATTAAGAATAAATTTAATCATGTATATAATTTTTGTCTACAAATTATTACTGAAGAAGAAGCAAGGAAAATGGAGTCTAATAAGAAGTTTCTTTACCCCCCACAAGAGCAATAAGGTTTACCAAAGATTAAAACTTGCGATTACTACACATAAATATCAGTTGAAATTAAATTTTGTAATTTTTTTAATTGTCTTCCTTGCCACAATGAGATTAATAATAAATTTAATAATCAAAACATTGCATTTTCTAAACTTTTTGAATTTTCACGTTCTATAGGGATAAATCCATTGTTCTTAGTTAGTTGAATTCAAATTTTGTAATTTTTTTAATTTTCCTCTTTGTCACAATGCAATTTGAAATAATTTATATAATTTTTGTCTACAAACTTATTCCTTAAGAAAAAGCAAGTAAAATGGACTCTAATAAGAAGATTCTCTATTCCATCAAGAGTAATAAGATTCACCTAAGATAAAAGCTTGCGATTACTACATATAATATTCATTTACAAAAGTGTATTTTATACAATTTAGTCCACTACTTGTATTTTTGTTCAATTGAGATTTTCAACTGTTGTATTTTACTCACCATTGAAAATGCAATGACATTGACAATAAATTTAATAATCAAAACATTCCTTTTTCTCAACTTTTAGAATTTTCAAGTCCTATAGGGATAAATCCATTGTTCATAATCAGTTAACAGAAGATTGAAACTTGCGATTACTACTTGTAATATTCATCTATAAAAGTGTATTTTATACAATTGAGTCCATTACTTGTATTTTTATTCAATTGAGATTTCCAAGTATTATGTTTTACTCACCATTCAAAATGTAATGACATTAACAATAAATTTAATAACCAAAACATTTCATTTTCTAAACATTTAAAATTTTAAAGTCCTATAGGGAGAAATTCATAGTTAATAATCTGTTGGAATTTAAATTTTGTAATTTTTTTAATTGTCTTGTTTTCCATAATGCAATTTGAAATAATTTATATCATTTTTGTCTACCAACATTTTACTTAAGAAAAAGCAAATAAAATGGACTTTAATAAGAAGTTTCTCTACTCCCTTCAAAAGCAATAAGGTTAACCAAAGATTGAAGCTCGCAGTTACAACTTAACATATTCATCCACAAAAGTGTATTTTATACAATTGAGTCTATTACTGGTATTTTTGTTCAATTTAGATTTTCAAATGTTATGTTTTACATACCATTCAAAATGCAATGGCATTAATAATAAATTTAATAATCAAAACATTGCATTTTCTGAACTTTTAGAATTTTCACGTTCTATAGGGATAAATCCATTGTTCATAGTTAGTTGAATTTAAATTTTGTAATTTTTTTAATTGTCCTCTTTGTCACAATGCAATTTGAAATAATTTATATAATTTTTCTCTACAAACTTATTACTTAGGAAAAAGCAAAGAAAATGGACTCTAATAAAAAGTTTCTTTACTCCCCTTAAGAGCAATAAGGTTCACCAAAGATTGAAACTTGCGATTACTAATTATAATATTTATCCACAAAAGTGTATTTTATGGAATTGAGCCCAGTACTTGTATTTTTGTTCAATTGAGATTTTCAAATGTTATCTTTTACGCATTAATCAAAATGCAATGACATTGATAATAAATATAATAACCAAAACATTGCATTTTGTGAACATTTAAAATTTTAAAGTCCTATAGGGATAAATCCATAGTTAATAATCAGTTAAAATTAAATTTTGTAATTTTTTTGTTCAATTAAGATTTTCAAATGTTATGTTTTACTCACCATTCAAAATGCAATGACATTAATAATAAATTTAATGATCAAAACATTGCATTTTCTTAACTTTTAGAATTTTTAGGTCCTATAGGGATAAATCCATTGTTCATAATTAGTTGAATTTAAATTTTGTAATTTTTTTAATTGTCTTCTTTGCGACAATGGAACTGTAAATAATTTATATAATTTTTTTCTACAAACATATTACTTAAGAAAAAGCAAATAAAAAGGACTTTAATCAGAAGTTTCCCCACCATCTTCAAGAGCAATATGGTTGCCAAAAGATTGAAACTTGCGATTACTACTCGTAATATTCATCTACAAAAGTGTATTTTATACAATTGAGTCTATTACTTGTTTTTTTGTTCAATTGAGATTTTCAAATATTATATTTTACTCACCATTCAAAATGCAATCACATTAATAATAAATTTAATAACCAAAACATTGCATGTTCCAAACATTTAAAATTTTAAAGTCATATAGGGATAAATCCATAGATAATAATCAGTTAAAATTAAATTTTGTAATTTTTTAATTGACTTCCCTAACATAATGCAATTTGAAATAATTTATATAATTTTCGTTTACAAACTTATTAGCTAAAAAAATGCAAATAAAATCGACTCTAATAAGAAGTTTCCCCACTCCCCTCAAGTGCATTATGGTTGACCCGAGATTGAAACTTGCGATTACTACTTATAATATTCATCCACAAAAACATATTTTATACAATTTAGTCCATTACTTGTATTTTTGTTCAATTGAGATTTTCAAATATCATGTTTTACGCATCATTCAAAATGCAGTGACATTAACAATAAATTTAATAATCAAAACATTGCATTTTTTGAACATTTAAAATTTTAAAGTCCTATAAGGATAAATCCATAGATAATAATCAGTTGAAATTAAATTTTGTAAGTTTTTTAGTTGTTTTCTTTGCCACAATGCAATTTGAAATAATTTATATAATTTCTTTCTACAAACTTATTACTTAAAAAAAAGCTAGTAAAATGGACTCTAATAAGAAGATTCCCTACTCCCCTCAAGGGCAATAAGGTTCACCCAAGATTGAAACTTGCGATTACTACATATAATATTCATCCACAAAAGTGTATTTTATACAATTGAGTCCATTACTTGTATTTTTGTTCAATTAATATTTTCAAATGTTATGTTTGTTTCACCATTCAAAATACAATGATATTATCAATAAATTTATGAAGTTCCCAACTTCACCCTAGGATCTACTAGTTTGTGATACTGAGAGGGGGGGTGAATCAGTATCACCACAATTCACAATTCGCAGGAAAGTGAACAACTTCAATCTCTTCTTAAAAGCGAACTCTTTCTCAGATTCGACTAAGGTAGATCTATTGCTACCTACTAATCACAATAGTCCCCAAAGTCACCTTTCAGACACCTTGCCTAATAGACAATTCGGATGTTCTTGTTTAGGTCTTCGTTAGGTTATGGGTTGGCTGATACTTTAGCTGCGTTCACAACTCAATTCAAAACACAGAACGTAAAGCAAATTAAGGACACACGAGATTTACGTGGTTCCGTCAGCGTGACGTACATCCACGGTGGTAGGGACTCTCCCTTACCGAGACTATCCACTATACTTGAGAATTCCAGTTACAATGGATGTCTTAATCTTCTGCTCCTTTCACTATTGCAATTACTAAGCAAGTACAATACAAAGAGTGTCACTTACTGTGTCTACCCTTCGTCTAGCTTGTCTTGCCTCTGTTGAATTGAAAGGCTGCTCCACTGCCGCTTAGAAGTTCACCGCAACGCTCTCTAACCTCTCTTGAAGAAATCTAGAAATACATTGAGTTCTTTCCGATGCTTCGCCAAATTCCTTCTCTAGGTTGTCTCACACAGCTCCTGCTTTCACCGTCTCACGGTTTCACAGCTTGCACTCAAGCTTCTGGTCTGCCGTTTCACGTCTCACGGCCTGCCCCACGCTTCTGATCAGTCACGCCGTTGCACGTTCTGGTCTCACGCTCCTGGTCTGCTGTTTCACGTCTCTTGGCCTGCCTCACACTACTGGTTTTTCTGGTTCACGTCTCTTGCCCTGCCTCACGCTTCTAGTCTGCTGTCTTCTCTTCCGGGTGGTCTCACGGATACCAGGTCTGCTGTCTTCTCTTCCGGGTGGTCTGTTTCTTATTTCTCCTCTTGCTGGTTGTGCATTTCTGGTTTGGTTGCAGGATGTGTTTCTGGTTTGCTTGCAGGAGGCGTTTTTGGTTTGATTGCAGGAGGCGTTTCTGGTTTGCCTGCAGGAGGTGTTTCTGGTTTGCTTGCAGGAGGCGTTTCTGGTTTGCTTGCAGGAGGTTGCACGTTCTGGTTTGCTCTCCCAGTGGTGACGTTTCTGGTTTGCTCTCCTGGTGGTGTTGTTTCTGATCTCTTGCCGTTCTGCTCTCTCTTCCTTTTGGCCGGTTGCTGTAGGGTTGCTGTTCATTCAATTGTGTTGGCCCTCTGCCCTAGTTTTGTCTTCCAAGGCCTTTATATACTCTCTTCCATGAAACCCTAATAGGGCTTACATGGTGGATTTACGTTCTTGCCCTTACACAGCAGATTTACTTTCTTGCCCTTCAATGTAGCTTTACTTTCTTGCCCTTCCATGTGGCTTTACTTTCTTGCCCTTCAATGTGGCTTTACTTTCTTGCCCTTCCATGTGGCTTTACTTTCTTGCACACTTAACCCTAGTTGACAACAATTACAACCCATACAAGGCTGTGGGAACAACAATCTCCCCCTTTGTAATTGTTGGCAACACTCATAACAAAAGTCATTATGCAGCAGTCCTTCATAATCTTCTTAGAGTAATAATCCAGAAGTAGATGGATTACAACTCCCCCTAAATATGCACTCCCCCTTCCTTAACAGCTCCCCCTGCACTGTTGCTTCTCTCCCCCTTTGCCAATCAATTACAAATCTGAAAAACTCGCAAAGTAGAGATGGAGGATTCACCTGATTTTCAGGCTTGAGGAGGCATTCGCACAGACAGACTCATTCTGTGCTTTTCAAACAGCTCTGTGGACAGAGATTTAGTTAGATCTTGTGAAGCCTCTTCAATAGATTTAGGTTCAACTTGTGAGAGTAAAGCAATAGCTCCCACAATTCTTCTTCTTGTTGTAACTCCTGCTGATGGGTCACCTATTATCTGATTTCCTTGATGAGCACTGGTCCATGTCTTCTTTGTCTTTCTTTCTTGCACAGTCTTAGTTGCAAGAGAATCTCCTTCTTCATCTTCAGACTCACTCTTCTCTGAGTCTGAACTTACTTCTTTTCCCACTTCTTCATGTTGGTCAGATTCTTCATCTATCTTGAAGTCATCTTCTTCACTATCCTCAGCTTCTCTATTATGCGTTGTTTTCCAATTTTCATCTATTTTCACATCACTGGAAGTGACCACTTTTCCCAGTTTATGCAGAAAAACTCTGTGACCTTTTGTCTTTGCTGAGTATCCCACAAAGATGCCTTCATCTGACCTAGCATGGAATTTTCCCAAGTTTTGCTCCTTGTTCTTCACAAAACATGGGCTGCCAAAGATTCTAAGATACTTGGCTGTTGTCTTCTTCCCACTCCATAGCTCATATGGAGTCTTATCAGTATTAGGCCTTAGTGAAACTCTGCTTAATAGGTGCACGGCTGTAAATGTTGCTTCTGTCCAAAATCTTGTGTGAAGCTTGGATTCTAGCAGTAGAGTTCTTGCCATTTCAACCACAGCTCTATTTTTCCTCTCTACCACCCC
Organism: Bruguiera gymnorhiza; assembly: GCA_020883675.1. Taxonomy (NCBI): domain Eukaryota; kingdom Viridiplantae; phylum Streptophyta; class Magnoliopsida; order Malpighiales; family Rhizophoraceae; genus Bruguiera; species Bruguiera gymnorhiza. The sequence goes on from JAIRCJ010000135.1 coordinate 747,412, forward strand.
GTTCTGTTGAGGAGTTCTTGCTACTGCCATCTGATGGTGAATTCCATGCTTCTCAAGGTAATCTTCAAAAGCTCCATTTGTGAATTCAGTGCCTTGATCTGACCTCAATACTTTGATCTTCTTTCCACTCTCATTTTCAGCCAATCTTCTGTATCTCTTGAAGCATTTCAAAACTTCTGACTTATGTGTGAGGTGCATGATGCAGGTCCTTCTAGAATAATCATCAACAAACAAGATGAAGTACCTCTCACCATTCAACCCTTTTGTTCTCATCGGCCCACACAAATCAGTATGCACAATGTCAAGCACTGCTTTAGAACTGACCTCTTTGGTCTTATACTGCTTTCTGACCTGTTTTCCTTTAGAGCATGCTGAGCAGACATACTCCCTCTCTCTCTTAAGGTCTGGAATGTCTCTGATTTCATGAGTAGTGGTCAGCTTCCTCATGTTCTTCTGTGTTAAGTGTCCCAGCCTCCGATGCCAGAGTTGATTTTCTTCTTCTTTTGTAAGTAAACAGCTGTTTGTCTTGTCCTCATCAATTACATATAAATTTCCAGCTGTTCTTTTCCCAGCTGCAACAGTATTGCCTTCTTTACTCTTTACTTGGCAACCTGTTTTTGTGAATATCACTTTATGGTCTTCATTGCATAGTTGGCTGACAGATGCTAGATTATATCTGAGTCGTTCAACATGCAGAACATCTTTCAACTTTCCTTTTCCAATATTTACTGACCCTTGACCACTGATGTTGAGTGAATCATCATTGCCAAACTTGACTCTGCCTTCTCTTGACTTGTTTAGCTTTGACAATTTACTCTTGTCTCCCGTCATGTGTGAAGTGCATCCACTGTCAAGGATCCACTGCTTATCCTTGTAGTCAGCTTTGAGTGCAATTTCAGCTATATTAGCCACCTCCCTTTTAGCTTTATATTCCTTCTTTTGAATTGGCTGGAAGATAGCTTTCTCCTTTTTCTCAGCTTTGACTACACCGCTTGTTTTCACTATGCCATTGAGTGCCTTCTCTTGCTCAGGGAGAAGTGTCATGCATCTCTTGGCATTATGGTCATCCTGCCCACACCTTTCACACTGTTCCAAGTCTCCCAATATAGCAAACTTGTTCTTTGAAACCACTGGTTTGGGCTTCCACCAACAATCCTTGTCAGTGTGTCCTTGATTTTTACAGTATGTGCAAGAACTCACGACAGGTGTTCTCCTCTGAATTTTGTATTGTCTCCCCCTATATACAGCATCATATCTTCTCAAGTTGGAGACATATACTGGCCTTCTCCACCAGCAGTTACTTGCCTTATGACCCCAAACTCCACAATAAAGACAGTGACCTTGAAACTGCCTCTTCTTGGGTCTAATCACAGCTTGTTTTCTTTTGTTCATTACTTGCTGTGTAGGCAACGTGGCTGGCTTCTTTGCTTGTGTGGCTTTCATTTCAGCTACCTTTTTCTCCTTCTTCTGTTCAGCCATAGCCCTTTGCTGGCTGATCTTCTTTTCTTCATTTTTGTTTGCCACCCTAGGTTGCTTCTTCAAATCCTCTTTATTCTCAGCTATCTTCTCCTGAGTCACAACCTTCTCTTTCAACTTCTGTGGCACATTCTTATTATCTTTAGGCAATGCAGCCTCAGATTGCTGCACTTTCTCTTCATTCTTCTTTTCTCTTGCAGAACTTGTTTCTCCTATCATTTCAAGCTTCTGCACGTTCTCTTCACTCCTTTTGAGTTGTTGCTGAAGTCTCAGCAACTCTATCTCCATTTCTTCAATTGTTGAAGTCCTTGAGCCAAGCTCCATAGTAAGGTCTTCACATATTTTGATATGTTCTTCAAATCTTCTCTTCAAGTCAATATGTTCAGCCCTTATTTCATCCTTTTGACTTTCAGCTTCCTCAGACTTTGCTTCAACTTGTTTTATGTGGGCCTCTAACCTTCTTATGGTTCTGCCCCTTCTGATTATCTCCTTTGAAGCTGCTTCCAACTCAGCTTCAAAATCTGGTTCTTCTTCATCAACCTCCTCTTCCTCTTCAGAGGTTGAACTACCACCTTGAGTTGATGTCATAAAGGCATGCTCATCTGATGAGTCTACTTCTTCCTCCTCATCGGCTTCTTTTGTCTGGCTCACATAACTCTTGAATGAGCCTCTCTTCTTCTTCTGTGGGCTAGCAGTCTTCTTGCTGGACTTCCTTGACTTGAATGATGGTCTTCTCCATTTTGAATTCTGCTCATCATCACCATCCTCATCTTCATCATCAAGTTTCACTTTGCACTGAGAAGCAAAGTGTCCAGTCTGTCCACAACGATAACATCTCAAGGACAACTGTCCTTTTCCCTTCTTAGACCCCTTTTTGAATTTCCTTGTGAAGTATGCCAACACTTCACCTTCACTTTCTTCCTCATCATCATCATCATCCTCGCTGGATGATTCTTCCTCTTCTTTTATCTTCAAGTGTTTCATAGCTTTGAAAGCTGCCTCCTTTGATACCTTTGACGTTGAGGAGCTCTCAGTTGACTTTATTCTCATCTCATATGCAATGAGATTGCACTGGAGATCATGCAGAGACATAGAATTGAGATCTCTACTCTCCTCTATGGCTGCCACCTTTGAGCCAAACCTCTCAGGCAGAATTCTCAGAATTTTCTTCACAATAGATGAGTCCTTCTTGTTCTTCCCATGACTTCTAAGATCGTTTACAGCATCAATAACCCTGGTGAAGAACTCTTGGACTGTCTCATTTTTCTGCATTCTGAGAGATTCATATCTCTCCTTGAAAACTTGAAGCTTGGCCTCCTTCATTCTGCCATCACCTTCATAGACTTTCTGCAATCTGTCCCATATCTCCTTGGCAGATTTGCAGTCCATAACTTTAGCATATTCAGCATCTGTCAATGCTGAAATGATGACATTTGAGGCCTTCCCATTTATCTCAAACTGTCTTAATTCCTCTGGGGTTGGATCTTTACCTTCTTCTGGAGGCTCAAAACCCTCCTGTACAGATTTCACCACGTTCATGCCCATGGTTGCAAATACCACCTGCATTCTTCCTCTCCACATATGGTAGTTGGTTCCATTGAAGATTGGAACCTTCTTGCTGTAAGTAGTGCTGCTGTTGGTACCGGCGTCCATTTCTCAGTATGCTAAACAAGTTAAAACTTCTGGAGCTCTTCAAACTAGTACACCAAGCTGTTAAGCTTTATCCTGGTGAACCTGTGCTCTGATACCAATTGAAGTTCCCAACTTCACCCTAGGATCTACTAGTTTGTGATACTGAGAGGGGGGGTGAATCAGTATCACCACAATTCACAATTCGCAGGAAAGTGAACAACTTCAATCTCTTCTTAAAAGCGAACTCTTTCTCAGATTCGACTAAGGTAGATCTATTGCTACCTACTAATCACAATAGTCCCCAAAGTCACCTTTCAGACACCTTGCCTAATAGACAATTCGGATGTTCTTGTTTAGGTCTTCGTTAGGTTATGGGTTGGCTGATACTTTAGCTGCGTTCACAACTCAATTCAAAACACAGAACGTAAAGCAAATTAAGGACACACGAGATTTACGTGGTTCCGTCAGCGTGACGTACATCCACGGTGGTAGGGACTCTCCCTTACCGAGACTATCCACTATACTTGAGAATTCCAGTTACAATGGATGTCTTAATCTTCTGCTCCTTTCACTATTGCAATTACTAAGCAAGTACAATACAAAGAGTGTCACTTACTGTGTCTACCCTTCGTCTAGCTTGTCTTGCCTCTGTTGAATTGAAAGGCTGCTCCACTGCCGCTTAGAAGTTCACCGCAACGCTCTCTAACCTCTCTTGAAGAAATCTAGAAATACATTGAGTTCTTTCCGATGCTTCGCCAAATTCCTTCTCTAGGTTGTCTCACACAGCTCCTGCTTTCACCGTCTCACGGTTTCACAGCTTGCACTCAAGCTTCTGGTCTGCCGTTTCACGTCTCACGGCCTGCCCCACGCTTCTGATCAGTCACGCCGTTGCACGTTCTGGTCTCACGCTCCTGGTCTGCTGTTTCACGTCTCTTGGCCTGCCTCACACTACTGGTTTTTCTGGTTCACGTCTCTTGCCCTGCCTCACGCTTCTAGTCTGCTGTCTTCTCTTCCGGGTGGTCTCACGGATACCAGGTCTGCTGTCTTCTCTTCCGGGTGGTCTGTTTCTTATTTCTCCTCTTGCTGGTTGTGCATTTCTGGTTTGGTTGCAGGATGTGTTTCTGGTTTGCTTGCAGGAGGCGTTTTTGGTTTGATTGCAGGAGGCGTTTCTGGTTTGCCTGCAGGAGGTGTTTCTGGTTTGCTTGCAGGAGGCGTTTCTGGTTTGCTTGCAGGAGGTTGCACGTTCTGGTTTGCTCTCCCAGTGGTGACGTTTCTGGTTTGCTCTCCTGGTGGTGTTGTTTCTGATCTCTTGCCGTTCTGCTCTCTCTTCCTTTTGGCCGGTTGCTGTAGGGTTGCTGTTCATTCAATTGTGTTGGCCCTCTGCCCTAGTTTTGTCTTCCAAGGCCTTTATATACTCTCTTCCATGAAACCCTAATAGGGCTTACATGGTGGATTTACGTTCTTGCCCTTACACAACAGATTTACTTTCTTGCCCTTCAATGTAGCTTTACTTTCTTGCCCTTCCATGTGGCTTTACTTTCTTGCCCTTCAATGTGGCTTTACTTTCTTGCCCTTCAATGTGGCTTTACTTTCTTGCACACTTAACCCTAGTTGACAACAATTACAACCCATATAAGGCTGTGGGAACAACAATTTAAAAATCAAAACAATGCATTTTCTCAACTTTTAGTAGTCTCAAGTCTTATTGGGATAAATCCATTGTTCATAATCAGTTGAAATTAATTTTTGTAATTTTTTTCATTAGCTTCTTTGTCTACAAACTTATTACCTAAGAAAAAGCAAATAAAATGGACTCAAAAAAGAAGTTTCCCCACTGCCCTCAACTGCAATATTGCTCAACCAAGATTGAAACTTATGAGTACTACATATAATATTCATCCACAAAAGTGTATTTTATACAATTGAGTCTATTACTTGTATTTTTATTCAATTGAGATTTTCAAATATTATGTTTTACTCACCATTCAAAATGCAATCGCATTAATAATAAATTTAATAACCAAAACATTACATGTTCTGAACATTTAAAATTTTAAAGTTATATAAGGATAAATCCATAGTTAAATATCAGTTGAAATTAAATTTTCTAATTTTTTTAATTGTCTTCCTTGCCATAATGGCATTAATAATAAATTTAATAATCAAAACATTACATTTTCTGAACTTTTTGAATTTTCACGTTCTATAGGGATAAATCCATTGTTCATAGTTAGTTGAATTCAAATTTTGTAATTTTTTTAATTGTCCTCTTTGCCACAATGCAATTTGAAATAATTTATATAATTTTTGTCTACAAACTTATTATTTCAGAAAAAGCAAGTAAAATGGATTCTAATAAGAAGATTCTTTACTTCCCTTAACAGTAATAAGGTTCACCCAAGATACAAACTTGCGATTACTACATATAATATTCATTTACAAAAGTATATTTTATACAATTCAGTCCATTACTTGTATTTTTGTTCAATTTAGATTTTCAAATGTTATGTTTTACTCACCATTGAAAATGCAATGACATTAATAATAAATTTAATAATCAAAACATTCCCTTTTCTCAACTTTTAGAATTTTCAGGTCCTAGAGGGATAAATCCATTGTTCATAATTAGTTGACAGAAGATTGAAACTTGCGATTACTACTTGTAATATTCATCCACAAAAATGTATTTTATACAATTGAGTCCATTACTTGTATTTTTATTCAATTGAGGTTTCCAAATATTATGTTTTACTCACCATTCAAAAATGTAATGACATTAACAATAAATTTCATAACCAAAACATTTCATTTTCTAAACATTTAAAATTTTAAAGTCCTATAGGGAGAAATCCATAGTTACTAATCTGTTGAATTTAAATTTTGTAATTTTTTTAATTGTCTTATTTTGCCACAATGCAACCTGAAATAATTTATATAATTTTTCTCTACCAACATATTATTTAAGAAAAAGAAAATAAAATGAATTGTAATAAAAAGTTTCCCCACTCCCCCCAAGTGTAATATGGTTGACCCAAGATTGAAACTTGCGATTACTACTTATAATATTCATCCGGAAAAGTGTATTTTATACAATTGAGTCCATTACTTGTATTTTTGTTCAATTGAGATTTTCAAATATTATATTTTACTCACCATTCAAAATGCAATCACATTAACAATAAATTTAATAACCAAAACATTGCATGTTCTGAACATTTAAAATTTTAAAGTCATATAGGGATAAATCCATGGTTAAATGTCAGTTCAAATTAAATTTTGTAATTTTTTTTAATTGTCTTCCTTGCCATAATTGAAATAATTTATATAACTTTTATCTACAAACTTTTTACTTAAGAAAATGCAAATAAAATGGACTTTAATAAGAAGTTTCCCCACTCCCCTCAAGTGCAATATGGTTAACCCAAGATTGAAACTTGTGATTACTACACATAATATTCATCCATAAAAGTGTATTTTATACAATTGTGTCCATTACTTGTATTTTTGTTCAATTAAGATTTTCAAATGTTATGTTTTACTCACCATTCAAAATGTAATGACATTAAGAATAAATTTTATAATGAAAACATTGCTTTTTCGCAACTTTTAGAATTCTCAAGTTCTATAAGGATAAATCTATTGTTCATAATCAATTGAAATTAAATTTTGTAATTTTTTTAATTCTCTTCTTTGCCATAATACAATTTGAAATAATTTATATAATTTTTGTCCACAAACTTATTACTGAAGAAAAAGCAAATAAAATAGACTATAATAAGAAGTTTCTCTACTCCCTTCAAGAGCAATAAGGTTCACCCAAGATTGAAGCTTGCGGTTACAACTTAACATATTAATCCAGAAAAGTGTATTTTATACAATTGAGTCCATTATTGGTATTTTTGCTCAATTCAAAATTTCAAATGTTATATTTTACACACCATTCAAAATGCAATGACATTAATAATAAATTTAATAATCAAAACATTGCATTTTCTAAACTTTTAGAATTTTCACGTTCTATAGGGATAAATCTATTGTTCATAGTTAGTTGAATTTAAATTTTGTAATTTTTCTAATTGTCCACTTTGCCACAATGCAATTTTAAATAATTTATATATTTTTTGTCTACAAACCTTTTACTTAAGAAAAAGCAACTAAAATGGACTTTAATAAAAAGATTCTCTACTCCCCTTAAGAGTAATAAGGTTCACCTAAGATAGAAGCTTGCAATTACTATATATAATATTTATTCATAAAAGTGTATTTTATACAATTCAGTCTATTACTTGTATTTTTGTTCAATTGAGATTTTCAAATGTTATGTTTTACTCACCATTTAAAATGCAGTGACATTAATAAGAAATTTAATAATCAACACATTGTATTTTCTTAACAACTAGATTTCTTAGGTCCTATAAGGATAAATCAATTGTTCATAATCAGTTGAAATTAAATTTTGTAATTTTTTTAATTGTCTTCTATGTCATGGTACAATTTGAAATAATTTATATAATTGTTGTCTACAAACTTATTACTTAAGAAAAAGCAAATAAATTGGACTCTAATATGAAGTTTCCCCACTCCCCTCAAGTGCAATATGGTTGACCCAAGATTGAAACTTGCGATTACTACTTATAATATTCATCCACAAAAGTGTATTTTATACAATTGAGTCCATTACTTGTATTTTTGTTCAATTGAGATTTTCAAATAGTATGTTTTACTCACCATTGAAAATGCAATGACATTAACAATAAATTTAATAACCAAAACATTACATGTTCCGAACATTTAAAATTTTAAAGTCATATAGGGATAAATCCATAGTTAAATATCAGTTGAAATTAAATTTTGTAATTTTTTTAATTGTCTTCCTTGCCACAATGCAATTTGAAATAATTTATATAATTTTTGTCTATCAACATATTATTCAAGAAAAAGCAAATACAATGAACTCTCATAAAAAGTTTCCCTACTCCCCCCAAGTGCAATACGGTTGACCCAAGAATGAAACTTGCGATTACTACTTATAATATTCATCCAAAAAAGTGTATTTTATACAATCGAGTCCATTACTTGTATTTTTATTCAATTCAGATTTTCAAATGTTATGTTTTAAGCACTATTCAAAATGCAATGACATTGATAATAAATTTAATAACCAAAACATTGCATTTTATGAACATTTAAAATTTTAAAGTCCTATAGGGATAAATCCATAGTTACTAATCATTTGAAATTAAATTTTGTAATTTTTTTGTTCAATTAAGATTTTCAAATGTTATGTTTTACACACATTCAAAATGCAATGACATTAATAATAAATTTAATGATCAAAACATTGCTTTTTCTCAATTTTTAGAATTTTTAGATCTTATAGGGATAAATCTATTGTTCATAATTAGTTGAATTTAAATTTTGTAATTTTTTTAATTGTCTTCTTTGTGACAATGGAATTTTAAATAATTTATATAATTTGTCTACAAACAAATTACTTAAGAAAAAGCAAATAAAATGGACTTTAATCAGAAGTTTCCCCACCCCCTTCAAGAGCAATATGCCTAGTAGAAGATTGAAACTTGCAATTACTACTTATAATATTCATCTACAAAAGTATATTTTATACAATTGAGTCCATTACTTGTATTTTTGTTCAATTGAGATTTTCAAATATTATATTTTACTTACCTTCAAAATGCAATCACATTAATAATAAATTTAATAACCAAAACATTGCATGTTCCGAACATTTAAAATTTTAAAGTCATATAGGGATAAATCCATAGATAATAATTAGTTGAAATTAAATTTTGTAATTTTTTAATTGTCTTCTTTGCCACAATGCAATTTGAAATAATTTATATAATTTTTGTCTACAAACTTATTACTTAAGAAAAAGCAAATAAAATTCACTCTAATAAGAAGTTTCTCTACTCCCCTTAAGAGCAATAAGGTTCACCCAAGATTGAAGCTTGCGATTACTACATATAATATACATCCACAAAGGTGTATTTTATACAATTGAGTCCATTACTTAGGTCCAATAGGGATAAATCAATTGTCCATAATCAATTAAAATTAAATTTTGTAATTTTTTTAATTGTCATTTATATAAAAATACAATTTGAAATAATTTATATAATTTTTGTCTACAAACTTATTACATAAGAAAAAGCAAATAAAATGGACTTTAATAAGAAGTTTCCCCACTCCCCTCAAGTGCAATTGGTTGACCCAAGATTGAAACTTGCGATTACTACTTATAATATTCATCCACAAAAGTGTATTTTATACAATTGAGTCCATTACTTGTATTTTTGTTCTATTGAGATTTTCAAATATCATGTTTTACTCACCATTCAAAATGCAATGGCATTAACAATAAATTTAATAATCAAAACATTGCATTTTTTGAACATTTAAAATTTTAAAGTCCTATAAGGATAAATCCATAGATAATAATCAGTTGAAATTAAATTTTGTAATTTTTTTAGTTGTCTTCTTAGCCACAATGCAATTTGAAATAATTTATATAATTTTTGTCTACAAACTTATTACTTAAGAAAAAGAAAGTAAAATGGACTCTAATAAGAAGATTCTCTACTCCCCTCAAGGGTAATAAGGTTCACCCAAGATTGAAACTTGCGATTACTGCATATAATTTTCATCCACAAAAGTGTATTTTATCTAAGTCCATTACTTGTATTTTTGTTCAATTAATACTTTCAAATGTTATGTTTTGTTCACCATTCAAAATATAATGATATTATCAATTAATTTAATAATCAAAACATTGGATTTTCTCTACTTTTAGAAGTCTTAGGTCCTATAGGGATAGATCCATTGTTCATAATCAGTTGAAATTAAATTTTGTAATTTTCTTAATTGTCTTCTTTGCCACAATGCAATTTGAAATAATTTATATAATTTTTATCAACAAACTTTTTACTTAAGAAAAAGCAAATAAAATGAACTCTAATAAGAAGTTTCTCAACTCCCCGCATGTGCAATAAGGTTGACCTAAGATTGAAACTTTCGATTACAACATATAATATTCATCCACAAAAGTGTATTTTATACAATTAAATCCATTACTTGTATTTTTGTTCAATTAAGATTTTCAAATGTTATATTTTACTCACCATTCAAAATACAATGACATTACCAATAAATTTAATAATAAAAACTTTGCCTATTCTGAACTTTTAGAACTTTCAGGACCTATTGGGATAAATCCATTTTTCATAATGAGTTGAATTTAAATTTTGTAATTTGTTTAATTGTCTACTTTGCGACAATGCAAATGACAATGCAATTTGAAATAATTAATATAATTTTTGTCTACAAACTTATTACTTAAGAAAAAGCAAATAAAATGGCCTCTAATAAAAAGTTTCCCCACTCCCCTCAAGTGTAATATGGTTGACCTAAGATTGAAACTTGTGATTATTACTTATAATATTCATCAACAAAAGTGTATTTTATAGAATTGAATCCATTACTTGTATTTTTATTCAATTGAGATTTCCAAATATTATGTTTTACTCACCATTCAAAATGTAATGGCATTAACAATAAATTTAATAACCAAAACATTTCATTTTCTGAACATTTAAAATTTTAAAGTCATAGCGAGAAATCCATAGTTAATAATCTGTTGAATTTAAATTTTGTAATTTTTTTAATTGTCTTTTTTGCCACAATGCAATTTGAAATAATTTATATAATTTTTGTCTACCAACATATTATTTAAGAAAAAGCTTTTTTTAATGGACTCTAATAAAAGGTTTCCCCGCTCCCCCCAAGTGCAATATGGTTGACCCAAAATTGAAACTTGTGATTACTATATATAATAGTCATCCAAAAAAGTGTATTTTATAGAATTGAGTCCATTACTTGTATTTTTGTTAAATTGAGATTTTCAAATGTTATGTTTTACGCACTATTCAAAATACAATGACATTGACAATAAATTTAATAATCAAAATATTGCATTTTCTGAACATTTAAAATTTTAAAGTTCTATAGAGATAAATCCATAGTTAATAATTAGTTGAAATTAAATTTTGTAATTTTTCTAACTGACTTTTTTGCCACAATGCAATTTGAAATAATTTATATAATTTTTGTCTACAAACTTATTACTTAAGAAAATGCAAGTAAAATGGACTCTAATAAGAATATTCTCTACTCCCCTCAAGAGTAATAAGGTTTACCCAAGTTAGAAACTTGTGATTACTACATATAATTCAGTCCATTATTTGTATTTTTGTTCAATTTAGATTTCCAAATGTTATGTTTTACTCACCATTGAAAATGCAATGACATTAACGATAAATTTAATAATCAAAACATTCCCTTTTCTCAACTTTTAGAATTTCCAAGTCCTATAAGGATAAATCCATTGTTGATAATCAGTTGAATTTAAATTTTGTAATTTTTTTAATTGCCTTCTTTGCGACAATGCAATTTGAAATAATTTATATAATATTTGTCTACAAACTTATTACTTAAGAAAAAGAAAATAAAATGGAATCTAATAAGAAGTTTCCCCACTCCCCTTAAGTGCAATATGGTTGACCTAAGATTGAAACTTGCGATTACTACTTAGAATATTCATCCACAAAAGTGTAATTTATACAATTGAGTCCATTACTTGTATTTTTGTTCAATTGAGATTTTCAAATATTATGTTTTACTCACCATTCAAAATGCAATAGTATTAACAGTAAATTTAATAATCAAAACATTGCATTTTTTGAACATTTAAAATTTGAAAGTCCTATAAGGATAAATCCATAGTTAATAATTAGTTGAAACTAAATTTTGTAATTTTTTTAATTGACTTCTTTGCCACAATGCAATTTGAAATAATTTATATAATTTTTGTCCACAAACTTATTGCGTAAGAAAAAACAAATAAAATGGACTCTATGAAGAAGTTTATCTACTCCCCTGAAGAGCAATAAGGTTCATCCAAGATTGAAATTTCAGATTACTACAGATTTTCAAATGTTATGTTTCACTCACCATTCAAAATGTAATGACATTAGTGATAAATTTAATAATCAAAGCTTTGCCTTTTCTCAATTTTAGAATTTTTAGGTCCTATAGGGATAAGTCCATTGTTCATAATCAGTTAAAATTAAATTTTTTAATTTTTTTAATTCTCTTCTTTGCCACAATGCATTTTGAAATAATTTATATAATTTTTGTCTACAAACTTATTATTTTAGAAAAAGCAAATAAAATGGACTCAAATAAGATGTTTCTTTTCTCCCCTCAAAAGCAATAAGCTTCACCCAAGATTAAAGCTTGCGATTACTACATATAATATTCATTTACAAAAGTGTAATTTAAACAATTGAATCCATTACTTGTATTTTTGTTCAATTAAGATTTTCAAAGGTTATGTTTTACTCACCATTCAAAACGCAATGACATTAAAATAATTTTAATAATCAAAACATTGCATTTTCTCTAGTTTTAGAATTCTTAGGTCCTATAGAGATAAATCAATTGTTTGTAATCACTTGAAATTAAATTTTGTAATTTTTTAATTGTCTTCTTTGCAACAATGCAATTTGAAATAATTTATATAATTTTAGTCCATAAGCTTATTACTTAAGAAAAAACAAATAAAATGGATTGTAATAAAAAGTTTCTCTACTCTATTGAAGTGCAATAAGGTTCACCCAAGATTGAAGCTCAGGATTATTACATATAATATTCATTCATAAAAGTTATTTTATACAATTCAGTGTACTATTTGTATTTTTGTTCAATTAAAATTTTCAAATGTTATATTTCACTCACCATTCAAAATGCAATGACATTAATAATAAATTTAATAATCAAAACATTCCATTTTCTCAACTTTTAGAATTTTTAGGACCTATAAGGATAAATCCATAGTTAATAATTAGTTGAAATTAAATTTTGTAATTCTTTTAGTCGTCATCTTTGCCACAATGCAATTTGAAATAATTTATATAATTTTTGTCTACAAGCATATTACTTAAGAAAAAGCAAATAAAATGGACTCTAATAGGAAGTTTCTCTACTCCCCTCAAGAGCAATAAGGTTCACCCAAAATTGAAGCTTACGGTTACTACATAACATATTTATCTACAAAAGAGTATTTTATACAATTGAGTCTATTACTTGTATTTTTGTTCAATTGAGATTTTCAAATGTTATGTTTTACTCACCATTCAAAATACAATGACATTAATAATAAATTTAACGATCAAAACATTGCATTTTCTCAACTTTTAGAATTTTTAGGTCCTATAGGGATAAATCCATAGTTAATAATCAGTTAAAATTAAATTTTGTAATTTTTTTAATTGTCTTCCTTGCCACAATGCAATTTGAAATAATTTGTATAATTGTTGTCCACAAACTTATTATTTAAGAAAAAGCAAATAAAATGGACTTTAATAAGAAGTTTCTCTACTCCCCTCAAGAGCAATAAGGTTCACCCAAGATTGAAGCTTGTGGTTACTACATAACATATTCATCCACAAAGGTGTATTGTATACAATTGAGTCTGTTACTTGTATTTTTGTTCAATTAAGATTTTCAAATGTTATGATTTACACACCATTCAAAATGCAATGACATTAAAAATAAATTTAATAATCAAAACATTGCATTTTCTAAATTTTTATAATTTTCACGTTTTATAAAGATAAATCCATTGTTCATAGTTAGTTGAATTTAAATTTTGTAATTTTTTTAATTGTCCTCTTTGCCACAATGCAATTTGAAATAATTTATATAATTTTTTTCTACAAACTTATTACCTAAGAAAAAGAAAATAAAATGGAATCTAATAAGAACATTCTCTACTCCCCTTAAAAGTAATAAGGTTTACCCAAGATAAAAGCTTGCGATTACTACCTATAATATTCATTAACAAAAGTGTATTTTATACAATTTAGTCCATTACTTGTATTTTTTTTCAATTGAGATTTTCAAATGTCATGTTTTACTCACCATTAAAAATGCAATGACATTAAAACATTCCCTTTTCTCAACTTTTAGAATTTTCAGGTCTTAGAGGGATAAATCCATTGTTCATAATTAGTTGACAAAAGATTGAAACTTTCGATTACTACTTGTAACATTCATTCACAAAAGTGTATTTTATATAATTCAGTCCATTACTTGTATCTTTGTTCAATTGAGATTTTCAAATGTTATGTTTTACTCACCATTGAAAATGCAATGACATTAACAATAAATTTAATAATCAAAACATTCCCTTTTCTCAACTTTTAGAATTTTCAAGTCCTAGAGGGATAAATCCATTGTTCATAATCAATTGACAAAAGATTGAAACTTGTGATTACTACTTGTAATATTCATCCACAAAAGTGTATTTTATACAATTGAGTCCATTGCTTGTATTTTTATTCAATTGAGATTTCCAAATATTATGTTTTAATCACCATTCAAAATGTAACGACATTAATAATAAATTTAATGACCAAAACATTTCATTTTCTGAACATTTAAAATTTTAAAGTCCTATAGGGAGAACTCCATAGTTAATAATCTGTTGAATTTAAATTTTGTAATTTATTTAATTGTCTTTTTGGCCACAATGCAATTTGAAATAATTTATATAATTTTTGTCTACCAACATATTATTTAAGAAAATGCAAATAAAATGGACTCTAGTAAGAAGATTCGCTACTCCCCTCAAGAGTAATAAGGTTCACCCAATATAGAAGCTTGCGATTACTACATATAATATTCATCAACAAAAGTGTATTTTATACAATTAAATCCATTACTTGTATTTTTATTCAATTGAGATTTGCAAATATTATGTTTTAGTCACCATTTAAAATGTAATGACATTAAAAATAAATTTCATAACCAAAACATTTCATTTTCTGAACATTTAAAATTTTAAAGTCCTATAAAGAGAAAAACATAGTTAATAATCTATTGAATTTAAATTTTATAATTTTTTTAATTGAGTTTTTTGGCACAATGCAATTTGAAATAATTTATATAATTTTTGTCTGTCAACATATTATTTAAGAAAAAGCAAATAAAATGGACTCTAATAAAAAGTTTCCCACTCTCCCCAAGTGTAATATGGTTGACCCAAGAATGAAACTTGTGAATACTATTTATAATATTCATTCAGAAACGTGTATTTTATACAATTGAGTCCATTACTTGTATTTTTATTCAATTGAGATTTTCAAATGTTATGTTTTACGCACTATTCAAAATGCAGTGACATTGACAATAAATTTAATAACCAAAACATTTCATTTTCTGAACATTTAAAATTTTAAAGACCTATAGGGATAAATCCATAGTTAATAATCAGTTGAAATTAAATTTTGTAATTTTTTTAATTGACTTATTTGCGGCAATACAATTTGAAATAATTCATATAATGTTTCTCTACAAACTTATTACTTAAGAAAAAGCAAGTAAAATGGACTCTAATAAGAAGATTCTCTACTCCCCTCAAGAGTAATAAGGTTCACTCAAGATAAAAACTTGCGATTACTACATATAATATTAATTCACAAAAGTGTATTTTGTACAATTCAGTCCATTACATGTATTTTTATTCAATTGAGATTTTCATAGATCCTATAGGTATACATGAATCTTGCATAATGAGTTGAAATTAAAATTTGTAATTTTTTTAATTGTCTTTTTTGTCACAATTCAATTTGAAATAATTTATATAATTTTACTCCACTTGCTTATTACACAAGAAAAGCAAATAAAATGGACTCAAACAAGAAGTCTATCTACTCCCCTCAAGAGCAATATGGTTCACCCACGAATGAAAGTTGCGATTATACATAATAAATTCTCTACAAATTATAATATTTATACAATTTCTGTCCATACTTGTATTTTTGTCAACTAAGTTTCAAATGTTTATGCTTACTTACCATGAAAAGGCAATGGATATTAGAATAAATTTAATCATTCAAATATTGGATGTTCTCAACTGGATTTCTCACGATCCTATAGGGTATAACATCAATTGTTTGATAATGAGTTGAAAACTAATTTTGTAATTTTTGAATTGCCTTTGCCACATTCAACTTGAAATAATTTATATAATTTTATTCCAACTAGCTTATTACTTCAGAAAAAAGCAAACAAAATAGACTCAAATAAGAAGTCTCTCTCTCTCTCCTCAAGAGCAATATGGTTCACCCACGAATGAACCTTGCGATTACTATATATAATATTCATCTATAAAATTGTATTTTATATAGATTGAGTCCATTACTTGTATTTTTCTTCAACTAAGATTTTCAAATGTTATGTTTTACTCACCATTTCAAAATGGAATGACATTAGGAATAAATTTAATCATCAAAACATTGCATTTTCTCAGTTTTAGAATTCCTAGATCCTATATGGATAAATTATTGTTTATAATGAGTTGAAATTAAATTTTTTAATTTTTTTAATTGTCTTTTTGCCACAATTCAATTTGAAATAATTTATTAATTTTTACTCCAATAGCTTATTACTTAAGAAAAAGCAAATAAAATGGACTCAAATAAGAAGTCTCTCTTCTCCCTCAAGGGCAATAAGGTTCACCCACGAATGAAGGTTGTGATTACTACATATTAATATTGATCTTACAAAATGTATTTGCACCAATTATGCCCATTACTTGTATTTTTGTTCAACTAGATTTTCAGATGTTATCTTTTACTCACCATTCAAAATGCAATGGCATTAGAAATAAATTAATCATCAAAACATTGCATCTTCTCATGTTTTAGAATCTCAGATCCTATAGGATAAATCAATTGTTCATAATGAGTTGTAATTAAATTTTATAAATTTTTTTATGTCTTTTTTGCCCAATTCAATTTGAAATAATTTATATAATTTTACTCCACTAGCTTATTACTTAAGAAAAGCAAATAAAATGGACACAAATAAGAAACTCTCTCTTCTCCCCTCAAGAGACAATAACGTTCACCCACGAATTGAAGCTTGCGATTACTACATATAATATTCATCTACAAAATTGTATTTCTTATACAAATTGAGCCCATTCCTTGTATTTTTGTTCAACTAAGATTTTCAAATGTTATGTTTTTACTCACC